>JAXCLR010000063.1:7535601-7573503 GCA_035584095.1 Annona squamosa | reverse complement strand
AAAAGCATTGAGCTTCATTCAAGTATAACCCATCTTACCCTCAATCACTATAAGAGGTTATCTACTTGCATGAGTCAGAAAAATGCAACTGTCCTGAGAAAAATCTCCATTTGGAGTCGCCGGGCCTTCCCATTAATTGCGGCGGGCATGCTACCATTTAGCTGAAAAATCCAACGTTCCATCCAAATTAAGCTCTCATCTCAAAAGACTGGACTGACACGTAGCTAGTTTTTAAAAGACAATGACATCCACCACTGAATAGTGAACACTCGCATAGACCCACCAAATCCCTGACCAAACTAGTATAGATTGTAGTTTCAACTAATTTAGGTTGCACCCAACATAGATTTAATTGGAGGAGAGCGTCTAACCGCACCTTATGAAAAGAAGAAATAATCATCCATATGTGTCCCATTTCAACTCTTGAGTAGGATATCACGAGTCATGGCTATTTTAAAACTGTATGTTCGATCGATTAGGTGGATCTTCTACTTATCAAACCACTTGGTGGGTGATTGTTTTTTTTTTTTTTTTTGTCCTGATTGCAAGATATAACAAAATAATTAAAATATAATATAGTTATGACAAGTAAAAAATTTTAATTAGGAAAGTTTTGATTAAAAATTTTTATTGATAACTAAAAGCGCCACATAGAAGCCAGATTGATATTTGATATCTTTAAATTGTACATTATTATCTATATTTTTAAATATTTTTTTAAATAACCTATATTTACTTATTAGAATGAAATTTTCATTTACTCTAGTTTTCTACCATAGGCCCAGCATGACTGACGTGGCTGCGCACAAACATGAGAACTGTAAATTGTCGTTTGCCACCGTCGCCTTTGCAATTAGTTCCTGCACCTTCAACGCCGACACTTCCTTTGCCTCTAGCGCATGTCTATCCGCACCAAAGCTATCACCAAAATATCCGTGGCAGATGTCCTCTGCAATCCTACTATCCAAATCCAACTGTCGTATCAATCTACATGAAGTCGTAGTTTCTTGACTCGTATCCCTCGAAAGTCATAGTCCCTTGGTTATGTACTCATCACACTCATCATCTTACACACATCAACTCGTGGCTTTCGAGCTGCGCATCACATCGCGTTTTTTGTTCTAGTTGAAATAAATAAGGTATTAAAAGAAAAAGATAATTGAGTTATAGGAGTAAAGCTGAAAAATAAAATTATTAAATTATTAAATTATTGTTTAGAAAATGTGGAGGTTGTACAGAAATCTCGTAATATCCCACGTACATGTATCACCAAACAGCCCCATAAATTATCTTTGTAGATTTAGCCTTCTCCTAGCATCAATGAGTTGGTAAGGATAAGATCTCTAGAAGACAAGTGATGTGGTAAATCACCCCAAATAAGACAACCTAATGCCTTTACTATTGCTTATGGCTTTGACCAACCCCTGTCTTTACATGAAGGCAATGCCTTGACAGCCCATTGCGTGTAGAATATATCTCCAATCTCCACGCCGTCGCTACAACAAAATTGACTTATAGCAACCAAACAATTGCAACCTAATTGAATATGGTTGTTACTGAGAATGCATGGGATGTATATACATATCGCAACCAAAATAATTTTGATAACTATATTTGGTTGCCAATGGCTATGGCAGCAAAATTGCAACTAACAAGTAGATGGCGAGCTCCATTCTAACCGTACACTGCTTCTCTCAACTCAGTCTCGGTCTCCAACACCAAGCCAACTATCGCAATATAGTAAAAACAATTGAAAGAATAAAATCTACACTTTGCAAATTGTGTGGGATGATTTTAACACTTTGAGAAGACTCTCGAATGCTTGAGAATGATTAGAACATGTAGCGCTTGTAGTGTTGATGAGAGTTTCTCTTTGTAGAACACTGAATACATACTTAATAACTCGTAGAAAGGAAGATGAAAGCTCAATAAATGTTCTAGCTAACCCCCGAAACTGCTCTAGATGTGACTTAAATACATATGAAGTTATTTTAAACATTGGAGGATGGGTGGCGAATATTTAATGCTCCAACATTCAAATTTTCTGATTGTTTCGAGACAAGTTGTATTTGAAATCGACTTCGAAAGTGACTTCACTCAAGTTGCATATTAGGGTCGAAGTGGGCTGTGACTTCAATAAAGTTGCATACTAGGGTTGACTTGGGTTGTGACTTTGATCGCCTATTTGCTTGTCAAATGTTTTCTTCCTTGTTTATACATATTAAGTTCCTTCTCAGGTCCACTTGAGTTTCAGACTTACCCCAAGTCACAGGTGAAGTTGACTTGATGTGCGGCTTCACTAAATGTTGTAAGCTTGTAACCTTAAACTCTAGCTCTTGTACTTCTTCAATCTCAAGTCTTAATCTTGATTTGACTTAGTTTTAGACTTGACCCAAGTCACAAGATAGAGTCAACTTTGTGTACAACTTCGCATATTCCAAACCAATCAGCAAAAAAATGTAATATCTATTCCTGATTGAAGCCAACTTGGTCTACAACTTCACCCAAGTCGCAATATAGAGTTGACTTAGGGTGTGACTTTGCTTGCAATAGAGTAAGTCAATAGAAATATGTGATCTCTGGGATCGACTTGGCCACCAACTTCACCCAAGTCGCAACCTGAGTCGACTTTGGTCTATGATTTGACTTGTCCACACTTTGAATCTTCATCTATTTCATTTCAAATTGTTCTCTAAGGTTGACTTCAACATATACTTGACCCAAGTCAATTGCTAGGTCAATTTGGATATGTGACTTGATCTATTTTACTTCGATTTTAAAATATCTGACGTCAAACACTAAACCAAAGGCTTAGTACATTTAATACTCTCAAATTTAGTTGTTAATCATTAAAACATAGGTATATCTTTAATTATAAATTTTCAATTGAATTCACAATATTTTGGATGTGAACTTTCAAATAATATTTGTAGCTCCTAGTGTTACTTGAATTTTTTAATTATGTTACTCATGAAATATGGGCATGTAATAAGCAGAAATTCTTTTTTGCATGTGATCTAATAGTGGATGATATGATTTTTGTAGTTGATGAGCTTGAACTTCAACTCTATATCATCAATTTCTCAACTGGCGGAGTCCATTGATGGATCTTTAAAAAGGTATATTGATGGATCTCTAACCAAACTTCCATTTGTCTACATCTCTGATGCATTTTGCAGTAAAACAAACATTGCAATTTTAGTGAAGGACTGTTCCATGCTCTGAGAGTCAACAACATCTTGGGATGCCAAATAGATGCCGAAGTTTTTGAGGCGCTTTTTCTAAGCTTTTACAATTGGTTATTCAATATTTTCGTGGATACCTTGGTGGTATTTTACTTTAAGCTATTTCCTCTGATGAAATACGTCATCTTGAGCTTGCTTCGTTTCTTTTAAGGATGTTGCTTCAAAACTTCAAGCTACTGTCAAGGATGTGAGAACTCTATCTAAACTCTATTTGATGTTTATTTAAAATAAACTACTTTATTTAGTTCTATGTGTTGGAATTCAACGCAAATTAAGCACAATCCATGTTTTGATGATTAACAACTTAATTTGATAATGTTTTGGGTACTAATGTGGTTTGCTAAGCTTTGTTAAAGGATAAAAACTCAAGTTTCAGAACATAACAAATCAAGTCACAATCCCAAGTTGACTTAGCCATCGCCTTAGGTGAAGTCGATTCCCAAGTCGACCTCCAGATCGACTTCAGATGCTCAAAACCTTCTAGAGTTGAAATTGAGCTCGGAGACAGGTGGAGCCACAATTGAAGTCAACTCTACCTACGACTTGGGTGAAGTCACAGACTCAAGTCGACTCCACAATCGACTTCACAATCGACTTCAGATGACTAAAAACTTCCAAAGTTGAATTTGGGCTCGAAGACAAGTGAAGTTGCACCCGAAGTCGACTCCACCTTGCAACTTGGGTGAAGTCGCATACTCAAGTTAACTTCAGATACGACTTGAGTGAAGCTGAAGACCAAGATAGCCCAAGCAAGTAAATGACCATGAAAGAATCATTCAAGATGAAACATTATTAAAGGAAAACTATGAATTATATTGTTGGACATTATTCTATATTATGACACAAGGATAAACTTCTCAAGACAAGAAATTTATAAGCCTCAAGACTAAACATTGAAAATCAAGGATATCAATTGAAGAACAAGATATAAGAGGAAAATGAAGTATCAAGGATCACTTTCAAGGAATTCAAAGTTCCAATATATGCACAAAGATGGTGAAGTCGCATCCGATGTCGACTCCACCTGCGACTTGAGTCAGGTCTAATACTAAGTCAACCTGAGATGAAACTTGAAGTGAAAGCTGAAGACTGAAGTTGCACCCGAAGTCTACTCCAGCCTGCGACTTGAGTGAAGTCGCATCTAAAGTCGACTCCACGTGCGACTTGATTCTCAATGGTCAAAAAAATTTGAATGTCGGCGCATTAAATGCGTGCCACTTACCACCAAACGTTCGAATTTACTCCTCTATTATAAAAGAATATTTAAGAGGACGCACTAGAAGTTAAAGAAGTATTCATTAAGTTCACCTTCCACTCTCTTTAGCATTAAAAGTGATCTACACCAACTTCAAGTGAAGAACTGTGATCCAACTTGCTAAAAGAGTCATAGCTGATCATTCCATTCTCTCAACAAGTTCTTTCATGTGCTACAAATTGCCTACAAGAATTTGTAAGTGTAGTTCTTTCTGTTTGATTCATTATTTGTATTTATCACTTGGTTTGATATTGGAAATCAAAACCAAGTGAAGGCAAGATAGTATTGTGACTTGAGTGTGACTAGTCACCTACTTATGTTGTATTTGTGCAAGCCCCCTAGAGCTGGAATCTAGAAGAGTTATATTTGACAATCCAATAATGGAACCTAAGTCACAACGGGTGTGAAATTGGAAAAGTGGAGCAGAGAAAGGTTGTCCAAACCATTATAAAATTATGTCTGTTGCTGTAGCTTGCTCAACTATTTTTATTGCTTTATTTCTCTCTATATTCTCTACTTGTTTCATTAAAGGAATTAAATTAAAAAGAGAAAAAGTTTCTGTTTAAGTAAAGAATTTTAAAATACCTAATTCACCCCTCTTAAGTTGTTACCATAAACTCAGCACCAACACTATATATCCTCTACATTCAACTTTAGTACCACTTTGTGTACTTAAAGCTCCTTCAAATCATTAGAGTTTCTTAAATCTTACTAATATAAATCAAAATGTGCAAAGAAGAGCTTCACAGAAACTTTTATGTGATCCTTACTTGATTTGACAAGGTGGCGAAATGGGTCATCTTCTAGCTAGAATATTTTTTGATAAAGTTTTATGTGCAACTGGAAGTGGGCTTTCATGTCATTTGTTTGTTTATGTTTTCAAGCAAGTGCCTGATGAGCATAGTGGACCTTAGTTTTTTTTAATTTTGATGGCCTATATGTTGAGTCAACACCACCCAATGACAGAAGAATTGCTTGAACAAAAGCAGTCATATCATTAAAAAAAATCAAATTCATCTTATTTATCATGTTGAACAACCAATTTTCAACTCTTCTTGTTTATGTAATCCCTTCTACCTTGTAGGAAACTTAAACATTTCTAGATTTACAAGAAATGTTGGTTGGCGAAAATTATGAGAAATATTAAACTTATTCATGTGATACTTCTATGCAACCTTTAGAGGCTAGGTAGCCACTATGGAATATGCAAACATGCTTTGATGGATGATTTGGAGACACATTTTGGTGTTTTTTCCTTTTTTGTTTTATTGATTTGTATACTTATGCATTTTTTAAAATTTTTGATAGGTTAGGAAAGCATAGCTATGACATCCATTGGGAGTTAATATAAGAGAATACTTGTTTCGCTTATGAATAGGGCATTTAGGGTCATGTCTATTTAACACCATTGTATACACAATCAGTGAGGAAACATTCTATTGATATAAATTCTAGTGTTGTAAACTATAGATTATGTATGTAATTTTTTTTTTTTATAAAAGATTATGTTTGGATGCTGAATATAATATAATGTGTGAAATTTTTTGTATTAATTATATGCTATTGTGCAATTGCGAAATGCCGACAATAATTCGTGCTAGTTTTTTCCTTGCAATTATTATTGGGCTGGTTGGGCCATTTATTTGTTGGCAACCATTTCTCTCATTGTAATTATCTTATGTGGAGATTTGCTTTGCTTTTCGCAATAAAATATTTGGTTGCTAAATTTTTTTGCAACAAAATGTTTAGTCGCTAATAATAATCATCACGGTCCATAGCCACAATTTGCAACCAAAAAACTTAGTGACTATTGTACAATATTAGCAACTATTTTCTAATTTGGTCATGATTTACTTTTAGCCACGGCCTTTCTGTAAAGATCATGCAACTAAATGTTTTTGGTTGCTAATGCATTTTAACAACAAAAAGACCTTCAATAACAACAAAAAAGCTCTATTGATAATAAGCATTTTTGTTGTAATGCGCACTAGCCCATAAAAGGCCATGTGGATTGAATTTCCCACGATGTATAAGGTCATGTAGGAACGCTTCAATAACCTTCTATCATCTAAATCACCACACCTAGCCACTTCCCTCAACATAGCCATTAACAAAATGTGGATCACATTAGCAAACCACCCCAATAAATAAGAGGTATAATGGACAACCACCCACCTCATCATTTCACTCAAATTCGCAATGAAATCTTTTAAATCCTTGCATCGAAAGAGAAAACGCTGTTGAAGTAGAAGTCTGCTTAAAAGACTTGCAAACAATGCATTTTCTTCTCTTCTGAGTGTACAGCCTTGGCCATTTTCCTAATTACAACACAAAGACACTTTTGTACTATTCTTTTCAAATCGTAGAATTATTTTCTCAAGGTCTTAGCCATGTTCCCCAAAGTGTAACATAAGGACGTCTTTGTATTATTCTTTTTAGATAGAGGAATTTTTTCCCCTGTAATTTTTTATAAGTAAAGGCCTTGAACCTAAGGAGCGTTCCTTTTTCTAGGTAACGAATCAATACATATGTATTGGAACTTCTATACATAAATATGGTTTGAGTTTTTTTTCACTTTTTTGTTTTTCTTTTTATTTTATCTGACCCCATATATATGTATTTTATTTGCAAAAATTTATCTTCTACATATTTGTATATATTTTTCGTAATCTTAAAAATTAATAGTCATAAAATGGGGATGAAAATTATTACTTTAAACGTTATTTATATATATATATATAAAATTCTAAAAATTATAACTTTTTGTATATATATTATTATATAAAGATTAGATATGGACTCACGTAAAAATGAAAAGAAAATCGAAGTAAATAACAATAGAGGCTTAAACCATAGTTATGTATTGAAATCTTAGTACATATGTATATATTCTGTCACTACTCACCGTTTCCCGGCCCGTCAGAAATTATCCATTCACGTCCCACACTTTCAGTGCCCCATTTGCCAAACCCTGTCGATCCTGTGCTCCATCACAAATATTTAATTTTTTCTTTTTCAAATTGGATTATATCCAAACTTATCACTTCAACCCATTTGCTTAAGATTTTTAACATTACTGTGCGAACATGACGGCAAAGATTTGAAATCCATCAAAAAATTCGAAATCAATCCCTTTTACTCTTTTTTCACCCTTCTCATTTAGATGGTGTTTGTTTGCATGTTTGTTTTAGATGAAAATGGAATGGAGAGGGTAAAGATAAAGTGGAATAAAGAACAAAAATGGTAGTTATATGAAAATATATAATTAAACGATTAAAAAAATGATAAATTATTGAAATATAGAAGTAAAATTAAAAAATAGAACTGGTAGGGATAATTGAGGGTTAAATTTTTGCATCTCATTTCCTTCCCTCCATTCCCTCATCCCAAGCTTATTGCCCGCGAATATTCGATACAAATTATATTTTATTGGGCTAAGCTATTATAAGAGTTTTTTTCTGGGTAATATTTTTCATTTTTTACTATCTTGATAGTTGATGTAAAATTTATTTTATTTATTACATTTAATATTATTTATAATATCATGAAAAATCTTTCATTCTTTTAGTATTATTGTGCACAAACCCTATCTATAAATGTTTAAAATTAATATAGTTTAATACTAAATATCAATTTTAAAGTAATATTTTTAATATCTAAACCATATAAAATATCTTTGCTATGTGAATAAACAATTTACATTCTAATATAAATGTAAAGAAATCTAATCATTTTTCCTAATTTACTCACAAATATATTCATTTTTAAGTAAATATCGCCCATACAAATATTTAATTTGGATAAAACTTAAGTCCCTTGGCTAAACAAGTAATATTAAATGGGGTGAATAGATTATATTTTACATTAATCATCAACAACTTAAAATTGAACAGTTACATAAAACCACTCCGGAGTCCTTTTTTGTTGTGCTATTTTTTAAAACAAATCATACCATTTCCTTTTCTTCCCCTATTTTACAGAAGTCTCATTTTCAAAAAATTTCCACCCACTTAACAGAGCCAGCCAGTCAGGGCGCCCATCTCGGCCAGGGTTAACAGATAAGGATTTCCAAATACGCATGCCATCATTGCATAGGGAAAAAAAAATCAATATGGTCACTCCAGCACTAATAAAAAAATAATAATAAATCTCTGATATCATTGCGCAGAATCCGTGGAATCTTGCTACACGAGCCACTATCTGAGGAAATCCCGGGAATTGCCCAATTCCGATTTTCATTTGCATGTGTGGGAAGAACAAACACGGTTACAAAAAGAAACATGGGAATTTTTTATATTCACACCCTCCTCCCTGACACACACGCCCATTTTCCATCCCAGGCGACTGCTGCCGAATCTGCCAGAAAAGAAGAGCTCCAACAAGCGCATGGAATCTAATCAATTCAGACGGGTGTAATTTTTGGCTAGGTGGGTGGGTCCGAGGGGAAAAAAAAAAAAACACGGTGGAACTGCAAAACAGCGCACGCATTTTTGATTGCATGGCCCGCATCATCATCATAATCTGGGCCGTCCGCTATGCAGTCGTGGAGATGGACGGCGAGGATGAGGAGGTGTGGTTGCGGCAGAATTCGTATGAGTTTTCGTCCATCCTCTCGACGAGGAAATGCGCGAGATTGCCGATCTGCCCCACCATGTTCTCCTTGCAGAGGAATTCCTCGCTGCAGATCCTCTCCCCCTCCCGATCGTAATCGTGCACGAAGACGTTAGTCGTCCGCGGCCCGGCCTTCTTGCTCCGGGCAAGGACGCTGGCGGTGAAGATGGAGCTCATCCGGCCAGGCGTCGAAGGGCTGTAGCTCCCGGGGCCGTCGACGAGGATGACGTCCCAGCTGACGTCGTAGAGCTGGTTGGGGAGGTCGTTGATGCCGAGGACGCAGTCGGAGAAGAGGAGATTCTGGACAGGGCGGCAGTCCTTGCGGATCTGCTCTCTCGCCGACGCCAGCAGCTCCCGCATCTGGCTCACCGTGGAGGTGTACTGCACGTCGTAGGCCTCGAGGCGGGGGTGCTTCTCCTCGAACGAGGCGACGTACCACCGATTCTCGTCGAGGAAGACGGTGCGGCCGTTGTAGTTGAGGGCGCGCCAAAGGAGGGTCTCGGGGCTGAGGCCGAAGACAAGGAAGTTGCAAGGGGAGCAGCCGCGGAGGGCGTCGGCAACGGCGCGGAGCTCCGGGTCGGGCATCTTGCCGGTGACATTGGAGTAGGAGGAGTAGTGGAGGAGAGCGTCGACGACGTCGGCGGAGAGCGGGGCGGCAAAGGCCGCAGAGGAGGCAGACGAGACCGGGGCGTCGCGGGTGGTGAGGAAGGTTATGAGGAGGACGAAGGTGAAGAAGGAGACGAAGGCGAGGAGCCAGAGACGGTGGGACGCGCTGCTGCCGCTGCCGCCGCCGCCGCCCCCGCCAGGCTTGTGGAGGGCGGTTTGGAAGAGGATGAACTTGGGATTGCTGTTAGACTTCATCTGTCTGCGGAAATGCCTGTCGCTGCGCTGTAGCGTGTCGGCTCTGGCTCGCTCGCTCTCTCTCTTTCTGAGCTCGCTCTGCTGGCTCAGATCTGGACGGTGGGAGGGAGAGACAAGGGGATTGATATCTCGAATCCCGAGAGGGGTTTTTAGGCGTGGGGTCGGAAATTGAATGAATTCGCGGGTGGGCAAGAGCGACCGGCTAACCGGAAACGAGTGGGATGTCCTTGTTGCCCCTGCTATTGGCTTTTTTATGGAATTTCCAACTGCGGAAATCGGCGAGGGAGCCGTACGGCAGGTCACTATTTAGCGAGTTTGGTCGTTGCTTAGAGGGTTGGGAAATGGAGACGGAAGGTCGCTCGCTGGCTTGAGTTTTTTGCAAACTCCCCCTGTGAGTATGCATAATTGGATTTTATCTTACAAGGCCATTTTTCTTCCGTCCTGAAATTTCAGGCTTTGCGTATTCAAAATAGTTACTTCATTTAATACAAAAAAATGTCTTCGTCGGAAATGGGTATAATCGATGGTATTAACAAAACTTAAGGGAACCTAATATACTTGCATTGAGGGTTCATTTTGTAAAAGGTGAAAGACAGAGAAAGAGTTTGTAAGAAACTTTTTAAGAAAGTGAGAAGATGATTATACCCATTATGTCAATGATATGATATAATATGGATGATCTTTAATTAGGAGTAAGGAAACAAAAATAAAACAAACAGTATAATTGTAAGAAAATATGAAAAAATGGTTGTGGGGTAGAGGTAGTAATATAAAAGGTAAGGTAGTTAGCTAAGGCCTCTGATCCTATACTTCAGGGAGCATACAATGTTGCATGCTCCTAGGCGCATACACTTATTTTTTTTATATTTTTTTGAAAATTTTTTTACAATAGTGTTAATCTATATGTATTTAATATATGTATAAATTTTTACTATTTTTGGGGTATTTTAGATATTTATTTTTTATTTTTGAAAATCAGTGTTATTTTAGATAATTTAAAAATGCCGCTGATTTTTAAAAATAAAAAATAAATATCTAAAATACCTCAAAAATGGTGAAAATTGATACGTACGTTAAATTTACTTAGGTTAACAAGTTCATGAAAAAATTTTAAAAAATAAGTATATGCGCGCGAGAGCATTGAGCCTCAATGCTCGTAGGAGCATAAGATCAGGGGCCGTTAGCTAAAATGTCGAGTTGTACCAAAATGTGTAAAGGATAAAGTGAGAATTTTTTCCACTTTTACAAAATGCCAAAATTATCCCCATTGCAAGTTATATATAAGCTCGATTAAAATGATTTATATTGCAAAAATACGTATACAAAAGAAGAGAACCATAGCTGAATCTACATAGAATAATCTTTTTGATGGGTAATATAGAATAATTTTAAGTATAGTAAGTCTTAACTTAAACCTGACTAGCCCAACTAAAAAATAAATAGGATTTTTGAATCTTCGGTCTTCAAAATAGGGTTTAACACCAGTTATCCCTACCTGTTTTGCATATTACCATAAAATAATAAATATAGTATATGCCTATTTTAATATGCAATTTTATTTTTCATTATACAATAAAAGCATTAATTTTTTATGATTTATATTGAATGTAAGTAGATATGAATAAAACCAAATCAGTTTTTTTATGAATGGATATTAACTTTTTTAAATATGAGACTAGCTTTGGATTACATAGAAGTGGATCTATGTGACCACCTCAAATTTAAGATTTTGATGCTTTATAGAAAATCCAATCCATTCATAGCTTGGAATATTGTAATATTTTGTAGAATTATTTATCCATATAATAATGATATTTTAGATGATTTAGATGTTAAAAATACTATTTAAAAATTGATATTTAACATTAAATCAATTTATTACGTCGATTTTGCATGTTTGTAAATGGAACTCATACATAGTAATATTAGACAAATGAAAGAATTTCCATAATAATATAAGTGATATTAAATATAATAGATTTGAGTGAATTTTTCATCAACCGTCTAGATATTGAAAATGGAAGGAATTACATAGAAGTATCCTCGTTTAAATATATGTTAGTATTTCTTCTAATACTTCCTTTTTATATCGACATACAAAAGGGTTTATATAATAATATAAGTGATGTTAAACACAACAGATGGAGTGAATTTTTCATCAATCATCTAAATGTTAAAAATGTAAAAAGTTACATAGAAAGGAGGTTTCTTAGAATTATCTCCATTTAAATATATGTTAGTATTTCTTTTGATACTTCCTCTTTATATTGACATGCAATTGAGTACAAATAATTTTTATATTATTTTCTTTATTAATTGATAATTTTATATGTACGAAGTATAAAAATGTCAAAATTTTCTTTATGCTCATCTATTAATCTAAATTCTAACATAAAACTAATAAATTTTTTATAAGGTTAAAAGATCGGGGCTTTTTTGCCACTGGGGCTAGTCTAATTGGTGACAGCGACAATTTTAAAGTCATTTGTTGTAGGTTAAAAACTCATTATCCCACAATTGGCATGAGATTTTCATAACTCTTTGTTTTATGTCCCTTGATAATAGGAGTATTTATAGTTGATCCTCCTTAGTGCGATGGGTATTTTATAGATGTTCCTTCATGATGAGGATTGTGAATGAGCCTGATTTGTAATATCCGATGTCATAATATATATAATATCAATAAAAAAAATTAGAGCTTTAGATGTAAGATTGTAGTTATGATTGAGTTGAATTTTTTACAAATATAGGTAAGATTGAAAACCCCCAACCCTAGTCAACATTATTTATTTACGTCCCTAAAACAAATGAAAGGTTGCAAGTTACAAGATACAAGAAATTTTTTTTTTTTTTTTTTTTTTTTGCCCCATTTGGTAGAAAATCAAAAGAATGAGGGATCTATTTTGTAAATGTTGAAACATAGCGCTAAATGCAATCACGCATCCTTTTTAGGATTTGTTTTGCAAAACCCCCTTACTGTTGATGTTGTTGGTAGAGCCGGGAATCAAGGTTGGTTGGATGGAGGGTCGTAAATCTGCGACTGGTCCCGATGGACTGAATATGGTACTC
This sequence comes from Annona squamosa, assembly GCA_035584095.1. Lineage (NCBI taxonomy): Eukaryota > Viridiplantae > Streptophyta > Magnoliopsida > Magnoliales > Annonaceae > Annona > Annona squamosa. The sequence continues at coordinate 7,560,462 of JAXCLR010000063.1, read as the reverse complement.
GTGAATCGCAAGCACTTGGGTGGCAAAGGCCTAAATTTGAAGACCGTGACTGGCTGACATTTGCCGCAAGTTGCCTACATCTCTCGGAGCATCTTCGAATCACAGCCGTTGGATTTACCAAGGGTAAAGTGGGGTTGATTGTACGGGTCGTCAGTCGCTTGTCTTGACTACGGAGGAAAAGAATCGCACGGAGGCGAGATCTGAAGCCTTTTGGAAATAACTTCTTCATGGGTCGGAATACCTTGCGGCTGGCAGCTGATAATGATTCTATAGAAATGATTTTTGGAAGTGTACGTATCTGAATTACTTACGGCTAATAAAATATTCTATTATTTTTATAAATATATGGCCCCAATATAAGATTTAGCCATTTTAAATTTATTTAATAATTTTTATTTTTAAAATAAAAAATTATATAAGCTTATCTTGCCCTTTTAATTAATATTCAAAACGATGTCAAATTTGACATGCGATAAAATTTAATTAGGGTTAACACATTTGTAAAAACTTAATCCATGGGTAAATTGTGCAATTTACGGAAGACCATATGGAATTTTCATGTTTTTCTTAAATCTTAATCTTTATTAGATCTACATTTATGATAGTATTCATTAATTTATAAATTTGATGGTATGCAAGCTTGTGATGCGGCGGCAACTACTGAGTGACATGTACACATGAAAAGGGGCTAGGATTTTTTTTATCGTGAAAAAGAGAATCTTAGATCATCCAAAAACCAGAGGAGAGAAGTTTAGAGTGCAACTTATCCCGTGTTGAGCCCGTATTTGGCCCAATGAACTTGATTCGCAATGGTATTAAAATTCACTTGTTTACAATTGGAGCCTAATGAACTCGAACTCGTGAAACTTAATTTGTAAATATGATAAAATTCGAATTAAAATGAACCCGAACTCAAAAAACCCACGCTCAATTTTCCATTTGCTATTTTTTATAAAAATATGTTATATACATAGTACTTAAATAATATACTTTTATATTTTGTGTATTTTATGTTATTTATATATATACTTGAATACATGTTTGATATATTGTAATTATATTATAAATAAAGTATTTTTATTTTTATTTATCTTTTATTTTTGTAATTTATCTTTACGTCTATTAAATTACTTCATTTATCTTGTTTTTTATGTTAATTTTTTTTCTAGAAATATTCTTTATGTTGTTATATTTTTTAAAATTCTATAGCTATATATTATTATGTTTACTTATATAATTTATTATTATTATATATTTATATGAAATTCTAAACTTATCACTAGTGAAATGTAAATTCATCAATGTAAATTTCAATATGAAACTCAACCTGAACCTCATTTTTAAAAATAGGAATAAAAATAGCATTGGAATTAGAATTAAGGTAAACCTAAGTTTCATGAGCCTGAGTTACACCACTAAAAACAAGTATAGGTGCTACTAACTGTGTCTTGAGAAAAGAAGGTCGATGCTTTATATATAAAGAAAGGGAGAGAAGCTACCACTCTAAAATAAGTGAAAGTGTAAAAATCCCGTTCTTACTTTTTTGTTGGGTTCCTTTTTTATAGGTTTATTTATTGAGCTCTAGCATGACCTTTTCAATGGAGATCTCACCATGGAATTAAATGAAATGATATAAGACAATTGTGCTAGAATGAGTCATTTTTTATTTAATAGTGTCGAAGAAGTGGCTAATGTAAATGCAACTTCATCAGACACCGAAGGTCATCGACCTGCATGTATAGGCATTAATGGTTATGATTAACCTGTCAACTTGCTTGTCCAACTCATTTATAAACAAGTTTGGATTGAAATTTTTGAATAAATGGGTTATGATCCGCTAACTCATTTAACCGTTTAATTAAATAAATGGATTAAGGTTAAGATTTTATAAACTGTCAACCCGTTTAGTAATCGGTTTAACTTATTTAACCTGTTCAACCCATTTAACTCGTTTAACCTATTAAAATTTTATATATACGTAAACCTTTTAGTTTTTTTCCTGCTAAGTTTTTCTTCAGCTACCTAATTTTTATTTTTTAAATGGTTGTCCTAATTTCATTTTCCTATTTTGTCTTATTTCTATTGCCTCTGTACCGAAAATACCCTTTTGTCTCACCTTGCAAAATTATTGTCTACTAGAATTTAGACCTTTAGATCATTTGCTATATAACTTATTAACAACCTACCAACTTATTTATTAAGTAGGTCATAAATGAGTAACGGTCGAGATTTTTTAAATGAGTTAATAAATGAATTAAAATTAAGATATTTTAAATTAGTTAAAATTATATTTAAACTACAGCCGGTTCAACTTGATTTGCTAACACTCCTACCTACGTGGCCTTCTCACCTATGCTCAGTGCGGTTGGTTGGACACAAACATATCAGACTGTTATATTCATCAGGCCAGTCGTAGTAATAATGAGAGAAGTGGGGGTTTTAGCTCTTTGACGAAACCATGATTAGTTGAGATCTCAAGTTAAGATAGATAGAAGCAATAGGCCAGGGCAAGGCCCCTGGCCGATATGGTTTGGCCGCATCAAGCATATATATATTATTTGTATTAGTTACATATTTACTCTGTCGAATGATGTTGAATTTTCAAAAAATGTAAGTTTCCGCTTGAATTAATTTTTCAAGTCATAACGAAATATATAACGATGAATATTATTGGTTTGATTTTAGTGTAAAAATCAAGTCATTTCATGGAGTTAATGTGATTTATTTTGAGAGAGAGGCAAAAGCAACTGGTGAACTGAAAGAGGGATGTGTTTGCAAATACTCCTACACATTAATGCTCTGACAGCAGCGGGTTTGAAATTTTAATCCAATGGATGAGATGGATCCCGCGGGATCGGACAACTCACAAGGGTGGTCGAAAATGCCTAGCCTTTGCACGCGATTGTAAAAGATCACATCTCCGAAATATTTTTATCCATTTACACCAGTTCTTCCTGATGAAATGCTGTCAATCATTTTAATAAACATATATTAATCATATATCAAGAAGAAGACAATGCCTCAGTGGTAGCCTTCGCGTCGGCAAAAATTTTGACGTTTGGATATTGTAAGAGTGTCTCCTAACCTTTTTATATTACTAATTGAGATAATATAACATATGAATATCCATAAAAAAATTTAAAATATAAAAAATATTTTTTGAAAAAAAATGCAGTGTATCATTTGTAATTTAGACATATACACTTTTTAGCATTTGTCTTTCAATCACAACTGGTAGCAAAACCCAACACAGCTACTGAAAAAATAAAAAGTCCAGCTTAATACTAAGTAACACCACCTTAAAAAGATTACAATGCTTGCCAACACATGATCAAGCTCGTTAGTCAACGTTGATGACATAATTTCCAATGCCCCACCTTGTCAGGGTATCAAATAGCACCAAACACTAGTTTAGGTATCTCTACTGTCCTTATTTGCGGGAATTATAGTTTCCCTCAATTTAGATAGGAGCTTTGTTGTACCCCTTGTGAATGTGCTTAAGTATAATATTAAAATATCAAAATACTAATAAAAAAGATTACATTGCTTATATAAAATATTTTAAGCTATGTTGAACTACTAGCATTCTATACATTATCAATGTTTGTTTAAAAACCAAACTTTTCAAACTAAAATTTGTCAACTTAAAACTTTTTACTCTTCATAATTACCTTATTTTTAGTTATATTTTCATACCTTTTATGCAATTATTTTATTTTTCAATCATTTCTATACAACTATTCTTACAAATAACCTGTTTATTTTAGAATTATTTTTTTTGTTCTTCATTATTATTACTATCATATCATATTATTTGAAAAATATTAGCACTAAAAATGCACTAAAATTTTTTTCTTTAAAAGTCTTATCACTTTCCAAACATATCTATAATATAGGATAATATTCCCGTTCATATCATTGCATGATACAGCCATATGTAAAACGAGTCCCACTTAATCATAAATAGGACATCTACCTACTCATTCCCTATAGGAGAAATGCTACATAGTGACTTTTTGTGATAGTTAAAAAATTATGACTTTAAATAATTATTAATGATAGTTTTATAAACTCGTTACTAAAAACATAGGCATATGTTGATGGTTTTTTAAATTGTTACTTTAGGTAAGCATATAGCTATAGTTTTCAAAAATTGTTAGAATATTTAGACATTTATTGATGTTTATTTAAAATTATCTCTACTTTAATCTTTAGTAACAGAATTAGGAAAATCTTAATAAAAATTAATTAATAGTTATAAATTATTGAAGTTATCAAAAAAATTAAAAATTTTGTTCTTTAATATTAAATTTTAAATTATATAATATTGACAAATTAATATATAAATAGTACAAACTATTTAGTGCATGATTTTATTATGTTATAGTAGAAAATACATTAAAATGGTTTGCACTAAAATATTTTTTTAAAAAAATCCAAATACATAAAACATTCTTAAGAATAGAATAAAGAAAAATTCATTAAGTAACTTTCAAGGGCATAATTCAAAAATATATGTATATAATAAATTAAGAAAAATTAAAATAGTAAGTACATGCTAAAAATAAATATAAAATATAAATCTTTGTTAAAGTAAAATAATTTTTATTAACATAATGACATAAATAAATTTAGTAATATATTTGTTAACTAATCTTTACCTTCTTCATCAACCCAAAAAATCATGAAATTAATTAAAATAAAATTCACTTTTTATTTTTACATTAAATGTCTTTTAACATAAAGGTATGATGTATTTATTTTAAAAATTAAGTTTTAAATTAAATTTGTCAATTGTCATTAATATTTTAATTAAATAAATTACAAAAAGAGGGTAATAATCATTTCTTATTTTTAAAAAACTATTAATCTAGGTATATTTAATATAACTCAAATTTTAATATTTTTAAAAACATGAGTATTTTAAAATACCATTGTTTGAAATTTTAAAAAATATATAGATACATCTTTAAAAGGGTAAAACTTGTTATGCATGTTAAATACACTTAAATTGGAAGTTTTTTAAAACAATAAAAAAAATGGCAACTATACATTTAGGCTCAATAAATATTTATGTTGAGAAGAATCGAGAAGATATTTGAATGACAAATATAAAATTAAAAATTTTAATTAATTCTATTAATGCCAACCCAAAAGTAAAATATTGACATCTATGCTAATATTTCTTTTTCATTTGTCCACGAAATTTTAAAGTATTGAACATCCACATGACACATTAATTTATTTTTAATGGCTATTAATTATTGAATACTATTTCTAGAAGTCTACTCAACATCTAAAGCACATTAAATTAATGAATATAAATTTATTTTAATTATCCAAAAAATCACAAATTTATTTTTTTATTTACTTAGCTAAATAAACATGGATTTATTTTAGGAAAATAAAGCTTCTTTTGATAATAACTAAACATATACATTTGATAAACTTATATTAAGTTATCTAATTGATGTCAATAAACTAAGAAACATGAACAAGAAAATAAATAAATTAAAATAAATGTAGTACCTATCTAAAATTTTTAATAAATATATGTTTTAAAATTAAAAATTGCAATTTATTTATAAATCCAAACTATAAATGAGATTTAATAATTCAACTTTAGGTATTTAATTAAGAAATAATTTAATTTAGCTTATCGATATACTATTTAAAATTATAAATATATAGCTATAAAAAATTTATTTTAAAAGTAAAAATTAAATAAGAAGAAAATTTTAAAATAAAAATGCTTATTTATTTTGGAATTTTAAACATTGAAAATTTATTGTCAATAAAAAATTAATTAATAAATATATGAATATAGATATAAAACAATGAGTAAATACAAAAAAAGTGATTCTGCCATCAAGGTTATTGCGCCATATGCGTTGGAAATTTTCATTAAGAGTGCCAACATTTCTTTGGCAAAATATTCTTTTATAACTTGCTTGTTCTCTTTGTGACTCATCTTCTTCAGATGGAAACCCCACCTCCTTGATATCCATCTCTAGTGAATACAACTTCCTCGTTCTTGTATTTTATCTACTACAACAAAACGGCTAATATAAACAATTCATTTAGGCTTGCACTTCTCTCTCCTTCTCTCCCTACCTTCTCCCTTGGTATTGAGCCATGGCTATTTTGACGGTTGACAGTAACTAATGGGGGCAACAACATATGGCAGCATGGTGGTTGCTAAATTTTTGCTAGTCAAAGCTTATGCAGTAATTGTTGCGATGGGTGGTTAGTGTAAACAATGATAGTATATGCTTGAAAATAATAACATAATTTTTTGATGCCATGATAAGAGCAAAGAGGTATTTTTTTAGTATTGAATAATGTATTTTTGTATCATAGAACACCTAATTACATGGTAGATGGGTGCTAGATCCCCTTATTCAAGCCAAAAGCATGACACTGACGGCATTATTAGAAGCAATTTGTTTATAGTCAAAGTCAAATTTTTTTTATTTTGCAATAAATATTAGAAGAGGCTTTTGTTAATGCATGACATCATGATTATTCATTGGTGCTACAATATTTCAATAGTAGTTGCGATAAAATGGTATCATGAATTGAATAAAATTGATAAGATTTTTTTACATTAATTACATTTTCAAATTCATTGAGATTTGATTATTTTAATGGATTTAATATTTTCATGTGTAACGAACAAACCTAGAAAAGTAACCATTGAGCTTGACGTATAGAATGCCCAGACCCAGAAAAAATGACTATTGGGCTTGTGGGTCATAGGTCTCATAGTGTAATATTGTCCACTTTGGCCTCACAGCTCAGTCATATGTTTTTAAAATACGTCACACCATGTTCAACTTGAGATCCACTTTTAAACCACTAGGAACTTTCTCCCCTTTTTCGATGTGGGATTTAATTCTAAGTTATTATAAGCCCACCAATTTCTACCTAGTTCGGCCTCAAAACGTAACTCAACTCCGAGCTTCTGCCTACAGCTTTGGCTTTCACTAGCTCAACTCTTTGAACCACATCTACTTGAGAGGTAATCGCTCTAATACCACTTGTTAGGAATAGACAAAAAAAAAAAACAACCATTTGGCCTGACGCATAGACCTAGAAAAAGATCATTGAGCCTGTGGGCTATGAGTCTCATACTGTAATATTGTTCGCTCTGGCCTAGTAGCTCAACCGCACAGTTTTAAAATGTGTTACACCATGTTCAATTTGAGACCCACTAATAAAACACCAGAAACTTTCTCTTATTTTCGATATGGAATTCAATTATGGGCCATTACAAGCATCATGAGTAATGGTTACTTTTCTAAGTTTGTTTATTACAATATGTTTCTAACTTACATTTTTATTATGATGGAGGACAAAGACATTTTGAAGTTATGCATAAGACATTTTAAATCATATACCTAGAGCAACCTTTGTTGATTTTTTTCATATTGTGAAATAAAAGATATATATCATATTCTATAATGAAATATTTATGTTATTTATTTTTAAGCATTTGCAATAATAGTGAATTCTTATTATTGCCAATGCTTAAATGCAAAACAAAAAAATATAATGATAAATAAATTGTACAATAATTATTTTAGAACATAAATGTTAGCATCGAGAAAATTGTAGGACATTTATTGATGGATGAAATTATGAAGTTTTTATTTATTTATTGCAAAATTTATTATAGACAGTTAATTTAACAACAAATAAGAATTGTTAGTGAAATAAAAAATTAATAAAAATAAAAATTTTATGCAATTATAGAATTTTCACCATATACATATTTTGTTGGCAAAAATTGTCTCTATATAACTGTTGCTAGAAATTAATTTACAACAATGGTTTAAAAGACTATGAGAATAAATTTTTACATATGGGATTATCAATGACGGTTTGAAAATTTATTGGTATAGGCCATTTATATTTTTAGTAATGGTTTTTAAACTTTGGTGATGGACTTTTTGTGTTATTAAATATTATTTTCCTCGTAGTGCTTATATTTAGAATTATTTACTTTATTAGTTTACCAATTTTAATCTAAATGAAACATGTTTGTGGATTTCATCTTAAAATTTTAATGTAATAAAGTAGTTTAACATAAATATCAATTTAAAAGTTATATTTTAACAACCAAATCATCTAAAACATGATTTGTATATAGATAAATCATTATATAATATATTCTTGCACTTTAATGCATGTGGAGCCCATTTTGGCAGAAGATTGCATCGTGCAATCCATTTGCTCCTGATTGGTTGTCATATATATATATATATATATATATATATATATATATGTATAGATGTCCAATTATATAGAATATCTTGTATATATGCTTACTTTATAATTTTTATTTTTAATTTTAGTTTTATTTATTTTTATTTTTTCATAAACATGTTTTTATATGTGTATTTAATTTATTTTTATATATGTTATGTTTCACCTTGAATCATTAACATGTTTTTATTGATTTTACAAAACTACATTTATTATTTAAGCACATTAAAAATATTGATTTTTTAATTTTTGTACCTACTCGAAGGCTATTTACAAAAAAACATAAAATGTGAAAATCCCTCTTTTAATCTTTCCCTATTAATCTCATGCTCTCTTGCTCTCTCTCTCTCTCTCTCTCTCCCCCCTTCACAAGAGATGATGAACTGCATCTACCTTGTCTCAACAATGAGGCCCATCTTCGATTCCTCACCTGGGCATCTCTACCTTGCCTCTCTAACCATCTACAATGATGCACAATAGCTGCTATTATGAAATCAATTAGCAAATTAAAAGTTATTCGTGTTTTGATGATTAACTACCCAAATTGAGAGTTTAAGGGTATTAACATGTTTGGTGCATAGCTTTGAGTTAGATTTTTCAAAAATAAGATATTGCAAATCAAGTCATAGAGTCAAGTAAACCCAAACATTTACTTAGGTCAAGTCAATTGCCAAGTCAACTAAGGGATCGACTTCAAGTGTCATTTTTGAGATAGTATTGAAAATAGGGATGCGTGATCAGGCAAAGTCGCAACCGAAATTGACTCCGCTTGTGACTTAGGTCAAGTCACACCTCAAGTAGACTTAAGCTGCGACTTAGGAGACTTTAGGTTGCCAAAGAAGAATTTGAAGAAGCTAAATTGATCTGACATATGACTTATGTGAAGTCCCATATCTCAACAATAAGACTTGGGCTACTCGAGCATGAGAATGAAGAATTTGAAATTTCAAGCATGTAACCTTCATTAAAGTAGCATATCCAAGTCGACTCCATTGCGACTTGGTTAAATTTCAATATCGAATCCACTCAAGTACACAACTTGATGCCAAGGAATTCAAATCTTGAAGAGTTGAAGACAAATACCAACAAATGGAATTCAAGCCATGAAGAGTTGAAGCTCTAAGCATAAGATTGAGCTAAAGGAGAGATTATATCTTGAAAACCATGACCAAATGAGAATTGAGAGTAAGAAGATTAAATCATGAAGATATGAAAGTTCAAATATCAAGGTGTATAAATTACGAAGATTTGAAGTTTCAAGTACACAAAGTGATGTGAAGTCGTAACCCAAGTTTATTTCACTTGCGACATTGGTCAAGTCTTAAACCAAATTGACCTAAAAATGGAACTTGGAGAAGTATACAAGGAGCAAATCAAGCTGAAAAGAAAAAAAAGACCAAAGTCGCACCGCAATTCAACTCCAGTTTGCAACTTAGGTTAAGTCGCATCCAAAGTGACTCTGTATGCAACTTGGCTTGTAATGATCGTTAAAATTTGAATATTGGCGCATTTAATGCATAACACATACTGTCCAATGTTCAAAATAACTTCATAAATATTTAAAAGACATCTAGAAGAATTATGAAGGTTAGCTAGAATATTCATTGAGCATTCTTCTTCTTTCCCAAAAGCTATTAATGTATTAAGTGCTCTACAAAGAGAAACTCACTTTCACTGCAAGTGCTGCAAGTTCTAATTTTTCTCAAACATTCAAGAATCTTCTCAAGTATCGAATTTGTTTTATATAATCTGTAAAGTGTAAATTTCATTTTTTCAATTGTATTTCTTGAATTGTAATACTTGGCTTGGTGTTAGAGACCAAAGCTAAGTTGAGATAAGTAGTATATAGTTGGAGTGAAACTCGTCGTCTATTCGTGAAATTTTTGTAAAGGTCCCCTAGAGCTATAATCTAGAAACAAGCAAGGGCTCTAGTTGTAATCTCATTAAGATTGTGGAATCCAAAACATAATAGAGTGTGTTCTTGAAAGAATAGAGTAGGGAAGGTTATCCTAAACTACTATAATTCTCTTTGTCTCATGTGTGTGATATTGTTATCTCTATATTGCTCTCTTTCACTCTCCACGTTTTCATTCAAGGGAATTAAACTCACAAGCAGTTAAAGTTTTCAAAATATCAAAGAATTTTAAAAAACCCAATTTACCAATCCTTTCTTGAGTTTTATGATAAACTCATAACCAATATGTGGCATCAAAGCAAGTCTTGAAGTTTATTATTAAAGAGATTTATCATACACGATATCCCAATCAACTTCCACTCCTGCTTTTGTTGAGGGTTAGTCTTCATAAGACCAAATTTATTTAATGGCAATACCTTCAATTATTAAAAGTTAAGAATGAAATAATTAATAATGGTCACTAATATAGACCCTTGAATAGCTATCCGAGATTGGGTAACTTTACCTGTAAGTAAAGGAATCTCCAACTAAACTAAGAAAGAAGTAACACTAGTGAAAAGTAATGTCAAGGTCATGAATTTTCTATTTTGTGCTCTAATTGCTGTAGAGTACAATCGAGTATCTTCATGCTTAACTACCAAAGAGAGACACTCTAACATCGATTTATGAGGGTACTTCTAAAGTCCAAGTAATAAAAAGAAATATTCTAATTGAAGAGTTAGAAAGTTTCAAAATACTCAAAACCTAAAATATTCTTAAAATGCTTGCTAAATTTTCTAAGATTACTAATGCTAGAAAGGCCTAGAAAAAGCAATCTATAAATATAAGCAGGTTACGAAAAATTGAGGGCATTACCGGAGTCTTGGACATCCAAAATTACTACAATCAAGAAAGCTAAAGACCTCAATACTTTAAGGCTTGAAAATCTCATTAGCTAGCCAATGTCTCATGAGCTAATAAAACATGAAGAATATAGCGAAGGTAGAAAGACTTTAGACTTAAAAGTGAGTCATTAAAGTCCAAACGAATCTTCCTCTTCAACTCAAATGAGGACGAAAGATTGTTTTCCTCATAAAGAAGTTCAGAAAATTCGTGAGGAAGGAAAAAAATGTATGATCTTTCTAAACCTACAATGAAAGAGGTAGAAGAGCAAAGAAGAAAGAAAACACTCAAGTGCTATAGGTATGGTGGAGTGGGACACATGCAAGTACAATGTTACATACTTGAGGAAAATAAATCCAAGGATAGACAAGGAAAGAAAAAGAAAAACAATACAAAAAAATTATAAAATAGAAAGGAAGAGGTATGTACGTGAACGAGGAGTCATCTTTCTCAAGCAACTCCTCAAGTAATGATCATTAAGTTGAAAATTGTGTAAAAATATGTTGTGTAGCCAGAATTGAAGATCAAAATTGTCTAAACTGCCTCATAGCTATAGAAATGATGGAAAGCAGGACTACCTTACCAAATTACACAAGTAATGAAGAGGTAATTTCTATCAAACAACTCTCCTTTCAAATCTATTTACTCTTCTATGTATGAATGTCTCAAACATGTTAAAATAGAGAAATTGTAACAAACCTATGATTTATTACTTGAATAAACAAAGAAACTTGGTAACAAGTATACTTCAAACAAGAACAATGTGACTAACATTGTTGTAAATGGAGAACTATCTGAGAGAGTCAAGTGATTAGTTAAGGAAACTAACACATTATCTACTGAAATTGAAAAGTTGAAAAAAGAGAATGCAGTCTTGAATGAATTTTTAGAAAAATTCGATAACCTAAGGAACAATATCAAAATGTTCCTCAATATGACAACTCAAACTAGTAAAAGAGGACTTGAATACTCCACATTTGAGTAGGAAAAAGGTAGCAAAATAATGCTCCTAAATGGGTTAAACATCAAAAAGCCAAGTTAGAACCATAAGAATAGCTGAGGTAAGAAAATCAACTTGGTAACCTATATGTACATGGAGTCCTCCCCAAAGGATCAAGGAGGTATGCAATTTCTGTAACAAATATGACACAAAATTTATCAATGTAGAATCAAAAAATTGAATGATAGAGGAGCTAAATCGATTTGGATACTAAGGAGCATTGGATTTATCCCTTCTAAACAGGAGCCCAGTTCTATGCACCCAGATGTATATTACACTTTTTAAAATTTTTTAAACTTTTTCATGAAACTGTTAATATAAGTATATTTAACATGTGTATCAATTTTTTACCATTGTAAAAGATTTTAAATTATTTTTTTGAATTTTTGAAAATCATTGATTTTTTAGTAAGTTAAAATGCCACTAATTTTTAAAAATTCAAAAAAATATCTAAAAAATCCAAAAAGGGCAAAAAATGATATACATATTAAATACACTTAGATTAACAGTGATGTAAAAAAATTCAAAAAATAAAAAATTGGTGTATGCACCAGGGTGCATTGAGGTTTAATGCACCTGGGTGCATTCAACTGCAGCCCTTTTAAACAAGTAGTGGATGCTTCAAATGCATACTAACCCAAATGAATCCAAAAGGTGAGTATCAAAGAGATAAGATTTATTTAATTAGTTTTGTAGGTGTGTTTTAGAGCAAAGGCAAGCAACATATAATTTATAGATAGTGGATGCTCAAGACATATTACAGAAGACAATGCCCTATCCTATAATCTCAAGTCCTACAATGGTGGAATTATTGCATTTGAAAACAATAATAAAGGTAAAATTAGTGGTAAAATCAATATTTATGGTATTTTAATTGCACGCGTAGATAAATTTTCTTTATTGAGAAGGGTTATAAAGAAAATTTATGTAAAAAGGGTTATAAAGTTATGTTTGAATCATCTATATGCAATGTCATAGATGAAGAACATAGTATTTACTAGCAAAAGATATGAAAATATATACTTCATATGTCTTGATGAACTAGATGAAAAATGCTTAACAATATTTGATAATGATCTATGGGTATGACACAAGAGACTTGAACATATAAATATTATTAAATATCAAGACTCTATTGAAAATTAGTTTGGTAGAAGGTATACCAAAACTCAAGTGTGATAGAAATTAAATTTTTGCAAAGTTTGTCAAATGTCCAAGCAATTTAAGATATCTTGTTCACCAAAGAATAAAGTTTCAACTTCTAGACCACTTGAGTTATTACACATGAATCTTTATGAACTATCCGATTGAGCCTTCGGGAAAAATACCCATATATTATTGTTGATCATTTTTCAAGGTTCACTTAGAAAATGCTATTAGCTAGTAACAATGAAGCATTCTCTTTCTTTGTCAATTTCTCCAAATTGGTGAAAAATAAAAAGCAAAACAAAATTATATCTATTAAAAGTGACAGTGGTGGTAAATTTGAGAATAAATATTTCATAAAATTTTATAATGAAAAAGGAATTCACTAAATTTTTTATATTAAGAACTCTTCAACAAAATAAAGTAGTTCAAAGAAAGAATAAAACTATACTAGAGATGACTAGAACAATATTAAATAAAAGTAAATTATCTAAGCAATCTTCGGATAAAGCTGTAAGTACAACTTATCCTGTATTAAATCTAGTCACTATTAGAGTTATATTTAAAAAGATCCCATATGAGCTATTGAAATGAGCTATTGAAAGATAGAAAGTCAAATATATCATATTTTCATATCTTTAGTTGTGTATGCTATGTGTTGAATAATGAAAAGGACAACTTTGGAAAGTTAGATGCCAAAAGTGATGAGGTTATATTTCTTGGCTACTCTTCTAATAATAAAGCATATAGAATGTTTATCAAAAGAATTCTAGTAGTAGAGAAGTATGTACATGTAATTTTTTATGAGTTTAACCCAACTTCAAAGAAAGAGGATAATTTGTCAAAAGATTTTAAGAAGTTTCAAGTGAAAAAGCAAGAGAGAGAAGACCTCAAGAAAGATCAAGACCTAAATCAAGAGGTAAGTGAGGATAATGTTCCATATAAACTTCCAAATATCTAAAATTTAAAAATGACTATCTAATTGAGCAAGTTATATGAGATATATAACAGTGTAAAAAGAGGCTCAAGACAAAAATGTATGTGAACATTTTGCCTTTGTATCAAAAATTAAGTCAAAAGCAATTGATCAAGCTCTTAATGCTGAAAATTAGATAGTTGCAATGCAAGAAAAACTCAATCAATTTGAAAGGAATGAAGCATATCAACTAGTTCCTAAATCCAAGGATTGCACAGTAATTGTTATCAAATGAGTATTTAGGAATAAACTAGATATAAGTGGATTAGTTGTAAGAAATAAAGCTAGACTTGTAATTAAGTCTAGCTCACAAGAAGAGAGAATTGACTTTGAAGAGTCTTATGCCTCCGTAGCTAGATTGGAAGCCATACATATATTACTAGCTTTTGTATCATATATGATATTTAAATTATTTCAAATGGATAACAAAAGTACATTTTTGAATAGTTATCTTAATAAAGAGATATATGTTAAACAACCTCTAGGTTTTGAGAAAAGTAATCGATCTAAGTATGTGTATAAGTTGACCAATGACTTGTATGAGTAGAAAACAAGCTCCTAGAGTTTGTTATGAAAGGCTTAGCAAATTTTTTAATGATCATAATTTTAAAAGAGAAGAAGTTGATACAACTTTATTCGCTAAGTACAAAGAAAGAAACATTCTAATTGTTCAAATTTATGTAGATGACATAAATTTTGTTACTACTAACAAATTTTTGTGCTAAGAATTTTCTAAGTTAATGCAAAATGAATTTAAAATGAGCATGATGGATGAATTCAATTTCTTCCTTGGATTGCAAATTAAGCAAAAAAGAGAAAGAATTTTTATAAATCCGTCCAAGTACATTAAAGAAATGCTCAAGAAGTTTAGAATTTAAAATAACAAATGAGCAAATACACCCATGAATTCTACAATCAAAATGGACAAAGATAAAAAGATAAATAAGTAGATCAACAGTTGTATAGAAGCATGATAAGGTCATTGCTATATTTAACTACTTCTAAACCTGATATTTTATTTAGTATTTATGTTTGTTCTAGATTTTAATCAAACCCTAAGGAGTCTTATATGATAATTGCAAAGATAATTTTTTACTTGATTAATACAACAAACTTAGGTCTTTAGTATCCCAAAGGCTCAATATTTAATTTGATGGGATATTGAGATGTGGATTTTGCCAGTCATAAAGTAGATAGAAAAATACTATTAAGACTTATTAGTCTTTAAAAGCATAATGATTTTATAGTTTTCAAGAAAATAAACTAGTGTTATTCTATCTACTGCAGAAGCCGAACATATTACAACCGGTAGTTGTTGTGCTCAACTATTATGGATGAGACAACAATTAAGGGATTATGACATAGAATATATATATACTAGTCAGATATGATAATACAAGTGTTATTTCTCTAACAAAGAATCCTTTGTTATATTTTAGGACTAAGCACATAAGACATAATTTTATTAGAAAACATATTGAAAATCATAATATTAGTTGAAATATGTTAAAAATGAGGATCAAATTGTAGATATCTTTACTAAATCATTAAATGTTGAATCATTTTATAAGATTAGAAAAAATGGGAATAATTAATATTGAAGCTTGAAATTGGTAATAATTTGGTTTATTAATATGAATTTGTTGGAATGTGTTGTTTGTGGTGGATATATGCTTTGGAATGTTTATGAGGTTTATTTAAATGATTTGGAAAAGAGGGTTAATATAAAAATTGCATTTTCACATGGGACTGTGGAGGCCGAAATCGATTTGGGTTAAGTGGAGTTGA
This sequence comes from Annona squamosa, assembly GCA_035584095.1. Taxonomy (NCBI): domain Eukaryota; kingdom Viridiplantae; phylum Streptophyta; class Magnoliopsida; order Magnoliales; family Annonaceae; genus Annona; species Annona squamosa. The sequence goes on along the minus strand of JAXCLR010000063.1, from coordinate 7,544,487 downwards.
CTTTAAACCCAATTTAGGGTTCGAGGTCAACCTTGCTCGCACATGACAATTGGACTTCATAAGGCTAACATCTCCCTCCATTTTCATTTTCTTTCTTTCTAAGCACTCAAAACCTTAAACCTCCATTTCAAAAGCTCTAATTTATCTTTCCTTCCCAAACCCACTCAAAATCTTTGAGATCTTTCTTCATTATCCTTTCTTACTTCTAATGGCTCTCAAAACCACCATGAGCAAGCCTTCAAAGCTCCTCTTCTCTCCTCCTTCTCATTCAAATTCCAGAGAAAAGGTCCTTAAAAGACAGCAGATGCTCTCCAAGAAAACTAGAGGCAAGGCCACCACCTCCACTAAACGCCGAGTTTGTTATTAAGAAGGTTGCCCATCTATCTCCATCCCTAAAGAAAGAAATGAGGAATCTAGTGGAGAAGAGGAAGTAGTATGGAAGAATGATGGTCCTACTCAGAGGACCCAAGTCTTTTGAATGCCTGTAGAATATTTTATAACAGAACAACAATAGAGAAGGTTTTACTAAAATTTTTATGAAAGGAAAATATTTCTGCTAGAAATTATAGACTTTGAGTTTCTACAGGAATATGAATTTGGTATCGATGAATTGCTAGATTTTTAAGGATGGATAGATTTGCTTACGGAGGAAGGAAAAATTTGCACCGACTTGATGAGGCAATTTTATTATTTATGGAGCAATGAAGATTTGACCACCTTTATCAAAGGAAAAGAAATAGACTTAGGTCAAGGTCAAGGTGTGTCAAATGCTAATGCTAGACTTTGTATAAGCAATACACTTGGAGTCCCACAAGATGAGGAGCCCATTCCCAAAGATCTTTCTTTACCTAGAATGTACAATAAATTGACTAGGAGTAACAAATACACGAGGACATGGATTTCTTTATTACATGGATCTTCCACCCCAACTATGAGTGTCGAGGCTCTTGATAGCTTATTCTTTATACCCCAAGAGTGGAGGAAGAAATCAAGTTAATCCCCAAGAAGATGAAATACTGTGGAAGGCTGCAAATAGAAAAAGAATTAGCTTTTCTCAACTGTTTGTTAAGGCATAAGAATTAAAGAAGGATAATCCTCAAGAAATCTTACCATACGAGACTTGAATTACCAAGATACTTGAGCACTATCACATAGATTTGGATGACAATCCTTTTGAGATATTCAAATCAACAAGGCTTCACTTACTAGAATGAAGATCAATACTGAAGCCTTCAGAGTAGCTTAAGTGCAGACAAGAATGGGAGGTAGCCATCCAGTATAGTTAGAGGGATGAGGTTCACCTATTGACGGGGAGGCTCAAGCCCATTCAGCTCCTTACTAGTCATTTTACCCATTTCCATCTCCCTAACCATCACCAAGGTCCCAATCTTCCATTTCCCATGACTCAAACTCACCTTAGACTTCCAGAGGCTCACCTAGACCTTTCAAAATCCCATACTCAGATACTTCGGACATATTAGCTTATTTGCAGGGTCTAGAGTCTTGGCTAAATGAAGATTTAGGTGTTATCCATTATTCCATCACTCAAATGCATGAAAAATAAGCTTTCCTTGGACAAGAAATCACAAACATCAAATATCATCTTGAATTGGGTAGTAGGCATAATCACCCTATTCCTAGCCTTCCTATTTTGGATCCTTATTGGGAGGAGTCTATGGTTGCTCAACCTTCTGTTCAAGATAAATGTAATCCACCTTTCACTCCATATGACTCAACTCCCACTATGACTTAGTCTCTTCTACTCCACACGTCCCTCAAGCCCAAACATCATATGTTATCACCCCTTTCATTTTCCACAAGTCCCTTGTATCTCTGAAACTTTCACTTTACCATTTATGATGTTTGACAAAAAAAAAAAAAAAAGAGAAATTTGATATATTTGATAGTCACAACTTGGGTTAGATAGTTTGTATTCTAGGAAATTTTGAAATTTTGTAAAATCTTGTGGAAGTTGATAAGCTTTCTATTGTAATTGATATGTAATTATAATGAATGAAATGAAATGATTGCTTAAGTATTATATCTTCTATTCTATTATTTTCTCTTGAATAAATGACTATTACAAGTGTTGTATGAATGATCTATAAAATTTTAAACTATAACTCTATAAAATGTCAAGTTGCAAATGTTAGACAAAAAAAGAAAGGTATATCTTAAACTTAGTTTTTTTAATCATCAAAAAAGGAGAGATTATTGTGAACTAAATTAGCAAGTCAAAAGTTATTCATATTTTCATGATTAACAATCTAAATTTGAGAGTTCAATGGTACAACATGTTTGATGCAATGACTTTGAGTCGGATTTTTCAAAAATAAGGTATTACAGATCAACTTGTAGAGTCAAGTCGACTCGAATATTGACTTAAGTTAAGTCGATTCTTAAGGAAACTTGAGATTGACTTCAAGTGTCATTTTTAAGACAGTATTGAAAATGGGACGCATGAGCAGGGGAAGTCATAACCAAAGTCAACTTCGCTTGTGACTTAGGTCAAGTCGCACTCCAAGTCGGCTCAAGCTGTGACTTCAGAGACTTCAGGTTGCCAAAGAAAAATGCGAAGAAGCTAAATCACATCCTAAGTCAACTTTGGTATGCAACTTGGATGAAGTCCTATATCAAATCAACTCAACAATAAGAGTTGGGCTACTTAAGCATGAGAACAAAGAATTGAAGCGTCAAGCACGTAACCTACATTGAAGTCTCATACCCATGTCAAGTCTACTTGCGACTTGAGTTAAGTTTCAAAAATAAGTTGACTCAAGTACACTACTTGATGTCAAGAAATTCAAATCTTGAAGATTTGAAGTCAAATACCAATAAATGGAGTTCAATCCATTAAGAGTTGAAGCTCCATGCATAAGACTTGAGCAAAAGGAGATTGTACCTTGAAAACCATGAGAAGATCAAATGAGAATTGAGAGTAAGAAGATTAAATCATGAAGACGTAAAAGTTTAAAGATCATGGTATATAAATTATGAAGATTTCGAGTTCTAAGAACACAACATGATGTGGAGTTGCAACCCAGTCAACTTCACTTGCAACTTAGGTCAAGTCCCAAACCAACTCGACTTGAAATTAGAATTTAGAGAAACACACAAGGAGTAAATCAAGCTGAAAGGAAAAGAAAAAACTAAAGTAGCATCTCAAGTTGACTCTCATCAACAACTTGGGTAAAATCGCATCCAAGTCAACTCCAGATGCGACTTAAACATGTAACGGTCATAAAAATTCGAACATTAACACATTTAATGCACATCACCTGCCCTCTAATTTTCAAAATAACTTCATAACTATTTAAGAGACATCAAGAGGAGTTATGAGAATTAGCTAAAACATTCATTGAGTTTTCATCTTCCTTCCTAAAAGTTATTAATTGTGCATTAAGTGCTCTACAAGGAAAGACTTCCTTTCACTGCAAAGGCTACAAGTTCTAATTCTTCTTAAGCATTCAAGAGTTTTCTCAATTGTTGAATCTATTCTATATGTTCTGTAAGTATAGATTACATTTGTATTTCTTGTATTATGATACTAGGCTTGGTATTGGAGACTAAGGCCAAATTGAAATAAGTAGTATATAGTTGGAGTAAAACTTGCTATCTATTTATGTAATTATTGTAAATGACCCCTAGAGCTATAATCTAGAAGCGAACAAAAGCTCTAGTTATAATCTTGTTGAGATAGTGGAACCTAAGATACGAGGGAGTGTGTTCTTGAAAAAGTGGAGTAGAGAAGATTATCCCGAACCGCTAGAATTCTCTATGTCTCATGTGTATGATATTGTTATCTCTCTATTACCTCCACATTTTCATTCAAGGAGATTAAACTCACAAAAAGTTAAAGTTTTTAAAGTACCAAAGAATTTTAAAGAACCAAATTCATCCTTCTCATTTTGAATTTTGCTATAAAATCGGGACCAACAACTGCATTATAAGAATTTCAATTGTCAACAAGCCAACTTGTCAATTTGTTGCCACACTCTTTTGCTCCTCTTATATCTTTCTTCATAGCATTTTCTTGATTCCCTAATTCTTCTGTTTTTCTTCTCAATATCATCATGGTTTCTAAGATAATTTGAGTGCTAAGTTATGGGTTCCTAAAGATGTTTCATGATTTCAAAGACTACCAAGAAAAATTTCATGCCTTTACAAAAGATCAAAGTTAGTAGAAAAATATTCCAATCAAGAAATCAAAACAAGGTGCGTTTTTTAAAGACGGTAGAAAAAGGCCATCACCCTATTGTTAAAAAAATTAATCCAGAAAAATCTAGATAGCTAAAAGCATAAAAATCTTTCGTGCATTTATTGTAATTCAGTGGCTAGATGAAAATTTTGCAAATTGCATGAACTTAGTTAATGTTGGTGGATCCAAATCAGAAAAATCGTCGGCTACGAATAAAAACCTGGAATACTGTGCAATGTTAGCCACATGATCTACCTAAAGCCAGCAATAGTGGCTAATATTAAAATAATTTAGACTACTAACCTAACTTATGTATGAGTATAAAAAGGGGACATCCCCATTGATTGTTTGGATGTAATGACCCAAAATTTCAGCTCAATAAAAGTTAATAAAAGTTTCATCTTTCTCTCATTTATCCATTCTCTACTCTCTTTCTTTTACAAAAATCTAGAAACTTTTATACATGTATTTCTCTATTCATTCTCCATCCAATAAGCAATAGAATTTCCATCAGTTGTAATAGAGTTGCATCATCCTGGAGCTCTAGACGTTGTTGTCTCACTAATACATTGTTGTTGCAAAAAGATATTATAAGGTAAGCTATCAATAGCCTCTGTTACTACATTAATTATACCCAAGCATTGGTCCTCATATTTAAAGGTGAAGTCTATGATTTTTGGAATATATAAATAAAGACCCTATTTAGATCATAAAGATTATGGAATTCAATCCAGAATGATTATGAGCTACTCAAAGATGACGCAAAGCTTGCATCTTTGGATGAAAATAAGAAAAAGTAATATCTAAAAATCAAATGGGTGATTAAAAGCCTTGGTATATATTCAATAAGGAGTAGGCAAGACAATATATCTAAGAATCATGACTACTACAATGTCATGATAGAGCCTGAAATATTTTGAACAATGAATTTAAAGTCATGATAGAGTAATTCTCATCAAGTTCTAGTCACTATGGAAAGATTTTTATACTCTAATAATGACAAAAAGCGAAATAGTAAAAGTGTTTTCCTCTTATGTTTCTAATATTACCAATCCGATTAGAAGCTATGAAGATATCATAGAAGATAAGAGAGTTATCTCATAAATATTTTGAGAAGCCTTCTTTCCAAATGCAACCATGTGGTGGCTGCTATAGAAGAATCGAAAGACTTATCTATGCTTTTTTAGTTGAATTAATGAGCTCTTTTCAAGCCCACAAGAAAAAAATGCATAGATTTTCAAATAGCCACTGGAGTAAGCTTTCCAATCAAACTTCAATATTTCAAAATGGATGAAGAAAAAGTCCAAGAAAAAGAAGAAAACAGCAAAAGAGCTAAATTCTAAAAAAGCTACCAAGTAATTGTGGCAAGGGAAAAGGAAGATTTCCAAATTAAGAAAATAAAAAAGTTAAATTTTCTTCTTATTAGAAGTTATGCAATAAAAGTTTCCCTGACACAAATAATTGCTGATATAAATACACAAGATGCAAGAGCCCTACCCATTTTGATAAAGACTGCTAATTTAGATGAGAGGCAAATTATTTTAAAAATAGTGGCTGAAATGGTCAAGTATTTATTTCTTATCTCTTATTTAAATCTTCAAAAAGAGTCACATCGTATTTGGTATCTTAATAATGGTTGTTCAAACCAAATGACTAGTGATAAAAATTATTTTGTCAAAATTGATAAAAGTATAAAGTCCAAGGCAACTCTTGGGGATGGTAAGTCCCATAATGTTGAAAAAAAAGACAATTTGTAGTAAAATCAAAGTATAAAAATTCTAAATTTATTCATGATATTCTCTATGTTCCTGGACTAGCTCAAAATTTATCATGTATGAGCTAATTAGTTCAGAGAGGCTATAGGGTGAAATTCAATAATGGTAAATGCCTCATTATTGATAAGTAAAAAAGGCAATTAATTACTACAATAAAATGACATCTAATAATATAGTTTCTCTTATAATGCCTCTTGCTCAAAGCTATATATCAAACTATAAAAATGTAGATGACTCCATATTATGACATCTAAGATTTGGTCATTTAAACTTTAATGTCTAAAAGTGCTCAAATAAAAAGAAATGATTATTGGACTTTCATCTACTACTACTAAGAAAAAAGTATGTTGTGGCAACATTTATGGAAAAAAATATATATTGACATTTCCTAAGACATCCTAGAGAGCTAAAGTACCTCTGAAGCTTTTCATGCCAATATATAGGGGGCCTTCTCGAAATATATTTCTTAGCAGCAAAAGGTACTTTCTTCTCTTTATTGATAACTTTACCCGTACGATGTGGGTATATTTTCTTGAACAGAAATCAACAGCTTTTTATTATTTATTCAATTCAAGGCCTTTGTTGAAAACCACAATGGGCATTATCTAAAAATATTAAGAACTGGTCATGTAAGAGAATTTACAAGTCATCAATTTGATAAGTTTTGCTAATTACATGGTATAAAAAGAGAGTTTACAGTTCAATGCATACCACAAGAAAATTGTATGGATGAAAAAAGTAGAATAAATTCTTAAATAAAGTAAAAATATGCTAAAATTTTTTAAGCCAAAGTTGTTAATACAACCATTTATATTCTCAATGGATCTCCTACAAAAGCAGTTCATAATATAATACATTTTGAGACTTGGCATAAAAGAAAGCCAAAGATTGAGCATTTTAAAATTTTTGGGTGTTTGGCATATGCGCACATTCCAAAAGAAATAGAGAAAAGATAGATGTAAAAGGAGAAAAATGGATTTTTATTGACAGCGCTAATTCAAGAGATGTCATCTTTGATGAAATAGAAGCTTAGCCATGGAATGAGCCCCATACATTAGGGTCACAATTATATCAAGAAGATGAGAAAAAAAATAATCAAGGCCTAAACTCTCTACTAGCATCTTAAAGAGGTAATTCAAGCCCTAGTTCTTCATCACCTTCTTCTCTAGACTCATCTCTTCCAAGGAAATGGCGATCTTTAGAAGATGTTTATAAACATTGTGATGTGACATTCATTCCTTGTGAGCCACAAAAATATCAAGATGCTATAAAAAAAAAAGAGCATTGGATAGATGCTATGAATGAGAAGATGAAAATGATAGAGAAAAATCAAACTCAGATGTTGGTTAACAAACGACAAGATAAGGAGATTATTGGACTGAAATGGGTTTATAAAATCAAATACAATAAAGATGGCTCCTTTCAAAAATATAAAGTCAGGCTGGTTGCCAAAAGTTACTTACAGTTGCCTAAAATTGATTACACGAAAACGTTTGCCTTAATTGTCTGTATGGAAACTATTAGAACTGTGTTTACTCTTGCTGCACAGTTAAAGCTGTAGGTTTTTTAGCTGGATGTCAAATCAATTTTTCTCAATGGAGAAATTAAAAAAGAAATATATGTAGAGCAACCAGAAGGTTATTTTGTCAAAGGCCAAAAACACAAAGTATATAAGCCGTGTAAGGCATTATATGGTCTAAAGCAAGCTCCAAGAGCTTTGCAATAGCAATATTGATAACTATTTTCTTCAACATGGCTTTATCAGAAGTTTGAGCGAGTCATCACTCTATATAAAGACAAGGAACTTGAAATTTTCTTATTTTATGTTTATATGTGGATTACCTTATATATATGTGCATCAATCCGCAAATGGTTGAGGATTTCAAGAAAGTTATGATGAAGGTGCATGAGATGACAGACCTTGGCATCATGAAATATTTTCTTGATATGAAGATAAAGCAACATCTAAGAGAATATTTCAACTTGACCAGTTACACAAAAAGTGATCTGGCCAATTGTATTGATGATCGAAAAAGAACAAGTGGCTATGTATTTTCTCTCGAATCAAATAATATCTCCTAGTTGTCAAGGAAGCAGAGTACAGTAGTACTATCTACAATAGAAGTAGAATATGCAAGTGCAGCATGAGAAGTTGTATAGTTGAAAAAATTCTACGAGACCTACACTACAAAGTGGAATCTTCTACAATCGTCTATTGCGATAATATGTCATTGATCACTATGACTAAAAATCTAGTCTTCGACATTTGTTATCGCTTTATATGTGAGCTTGTGGAGGAGGGCGAAATTAGTTATAATTTTGCAGAATAGACGAACAACTTGTAGATATCTTCACCAAAGTTTTTCCAACAGAGAAATTTTTACAATTTAGAGAATAACTTGGTGTTATAGATTTTTCGAATTAAGGGGGGTGTTAAAAATATAAATACAGAAAAATCTAAATAGCTAAAAGCACGAAAATCTTTCATGCATTATCGTAATTTAGTGGCGGCATGAACAATCTCCATGCATGTTGACAAAATTGCATGAACTTAGTTAATGTCGATGGATCCAAATTGTGAATAAAAATCTGGAATTAATGGTGTAATGTTGGCCATATGATGTGGCGCCCCCGATCCGAGGCTCCACATAGTCCTTACTCCGGGGTCGAAAGGAGTTGGTAAACGTGACTCAGGATTGTTGCCCTGATCACACGTCAAATTTTTTTTTATATAAATATATAACGTCAATACAGATAATGTTTTCATTTATCCAACTTGGAAAGCATTTCCTGTATCATAGTCTTAACTATTGTCTTTACATTATCAGAGTCATAGCAATTGTCTTTACAGAAAAATCATCATATACACCATTTATATATAATTCTACATTTTCTCACATATTCCATACAGAT
>JAXCLR010000063.1:7488793-7535501 GCA_035584095.1 Annona squamosa | reverse complement strand
AACTTGCTAGGTTCTACGGGGAGTGACTTTAAGCAATATCTGGGTCTCCCAGCGTGGCTTGGCCGATCTAAAGCTAGTTTCTTCAATGGCCTCAAAGAAAGAGTTTGGAACAGAATTCAGGGTTGGAAAGGTAAGCTGCTATCATGGGGTGGTAAAGAGGTGCTAATTAAGGCGGTAGCGCAGGCTATCCCTTCCTACGCGATGAGCATCTTCCTTCTACCTATGTCATTCTGTCATGATCTTAATGGAATGCTCAGCAAATTCTGGTGGGGTGAGAAGGATGGCAAACGGAAGGTCAGTTGGGTAGCATGGAGAGAAATGTGCACACCAAAAAGATCGGGAGGCAAGGGCTTCAGGGATTTCCATATTTTCAATCTCGCGCTCCTGGCAAAGCAGGTATGGAGGCTGGTCTCCAATGATTCTTCCTTATGTCATAAAGTTCTCAAGGCCAAATACTTCCCAAATTCAGAAATCTGGAATTGCAAGGCCAAGGCATCTGACTCTTACACCTGGAAAAGCGCTCTGAAGGCTCGTGATCTGATAAAAAATGGCTGTAAGTGGAGAATTGGTGATGGGACAAGAGTAAGATTCTTTGGTGATCTCTGGCTTGAGCAGGTGGTGGCCAAGGCTGGGCCCCTTCCATCGTCGATTCCGGAGGACGCAAAAGTATGTCAATTCTTTGATGGGGCCACCAATTCATGGAATAGGGATATGATGATTGCGGCTGCGGGTGAGCACATATGGCCAATGGTGTGTGGGATTCCTTTTCCCCCGGGATACACGGATGATTGCTTATTTTGGAGACATGAACCAAATGGACGCTACTCAGTAAAATCAGCATATAGATTCATGTCCACTGTTGGTGTTAATCCATCCATGTCGGATTGTTATAAGGCAATTTGGCGTTTGAAGCTCCCAAGCAAGGTACTCATTTTTGGATGGAGACTTCTGAAAGATGCCCTTCCCACTCTACTCAAGCTCTCTCATAGGGGCATTGACGTGGATCTTCATTGTGCTTTATGCATGAGTGAGACTGAAGATGCAAATCACTTGTTCTTGAGGTGTGCCAAAACTGAGGGGATCGGCACAATGGCTGCAAGGGTGAACAACCAAGAGGCAAATGTCAAAACAATTATGGAAACCCTTGTGGTGGAGAACAGATCCTCGGACCTTACTATGTTCATCTTATGCTGCTGGAGGATTTGGTATCTCTGAAATAGATTCAGAGAGGATGACCTTGTTCCTCAGTTCTCCGACACACTGATATGGTGCTCGGAATTCCTTAACCATTACAGGCATGCTACACGGAGTGCTAGGCCAGGCACTTGGGATAGACCGTTGGTCCCGCGATGGACAAAGCCGCCGGAGGGATTCGTCAAGATAAATGTCGATGCGCGCTCTCATGGAGGTATGTTATTTTTTGGTTGTGCTGCGATCATTAGGAATTCTCATGGCGATTTTCTGGCCGCAAAGGGGTGGAAACGGGCGAATGTGATGGATCCATTGTTCATGGAGGCGACGACATTCCTGTTGGGACTTTAGTGGGCAATTCAGATTAATTCCACCAACGCACAAGTCGAGACTGATTCGCTCATATTGTGCAACCTCCTATCTAATAATGATCCTATATCCTCCCAGGTGGGTTTTGTTATTGCGGAAATCAGGCATATTCTGAGTACTTATGCTTCTATCTCGGTCCATCATGTTCTCAGACAGGAAAATGATGTTGCTCACTCTTTTGCTGAATTGATTTTGAGGTCTTCTGTTAACAATTTCTGTTGGCGGGGAAATCCCCCCCAAGCTATTCGTGGAAAACTTTGTAAAGACAATTTTTTGGCAATATACTATGGGGAATACTCTACCCCTAATCCCCCAAATTCGGGCAGGGAATAGGGATAGAGTGACTCCTCTTTATCAAAAAAAAAAAAAAACATATAACAATTTTTTTTAATCTTACATCCTCAACTCATCTCAGCTTTATCTCATTCAATTAGTAGACAAAGGGATAAGAATAAGATACAAATGTAAGATAGAAAAACTATTACTATACGTTGAGGATAGAAAAAGTATGTTGAGATTGGAAAAATTATATTATAAATAAATAAATAAGGTTTTTATTTTTTAAAAATAAAAAATATCTTTAAAAATTAGGGGATTTATCCCATCTTCATTCCATCTGAGATGTGAATTAATGGATGATAATTGTACAAAATGCTCTAAGCGCCTTGCATTTTTCAACTGAAGCAATCAATCTTTGTTTGTTACTAACTACTAGTAGTAGAGATTGTTTTGAAGAGAATCAAAAATGAAAAACGAGAATAGAATAAATATGATAGAATTAAAATAAAGATAAAGAAAAGTAGATGATGCAATTGTATAAAAATATGAGTAAATAATTGAAATATATAAGGAATGATAGAAATAAGTAGAATATGTGAGTAAAATGAAAAAAAGTTGGATAGTTGAAGGTTGACTTTTTTATACCTATTCTTCCTCTCTCCTCCCTCTCTCGTTCATCTCATCCTAAATACATGATGCTTGAATGACAAAATGCATGCAAATTGCAAGGTCTCTTTTTCAATTTCCGTTAACCGATCCTGATTTGATTATTAATACCATCTATGCAAAAGAATTCAAATATTAGATTTAAATGGAAACTTCCAACGTTATTGCATGAATCTCATTCCGGAGTGGAACAATAAATAACCACAAAAAAAAGACTAAAACATAAGTGAGCATTTGCGATTACCATCGAATCTACTTAACTAATATTTTACCACTAGAGGAGGTGAGTCCCAAGTTACGAGTTCTTTGGACTCATTTAAAAATAAAATTATTATACCATTATTACAATCTTAGACTTAGGGTGTATTTGTCATTCTTATAAACTTGTTGATTAAAAACTTTTTACTCTACAACTATCATACGTTCCAATCATTTATTTACATTTTACTGTACAAGTACTTTACTTTTTAATCATTTCTACATAATTATTTATAAAGTTATAATATCTATTTTAACTTATATTCTTTATTGATCGTTATTATTCCTATCATATTATGTCACTATTTTCATTTTAAAAATTCATGTAAAAAAATTTTTATTCAAAAAATTTTAAAAGTTTCATGGAATACCAAGCACGCTCTTAAAGTATTCCATGTAGGTAATGATTTCATGTAACCGGATAGACTCCACGGAAATTAGTATTCCATGTAGGTAATGACTTCATGTAAACGGATAGACTCCACGGAAATTGCTCCCACTTTGTTGAAATCTACATATGAGGCCTACTTTGATATTAAATAAAAACAAAAAAAATTATATATTTAATTATGTCACCAGAAAATATTTCAGACGTAATTATGTGATATGCTTCAATGGCGATTATATCATTTAAGATTTCAATGTGGAGGCCTGTACACTTAACTTACAATATTTATTTTTATTTTTATTTTTTGATATTTATATCACTTTGTTGAAATCTACATATGAGGCCTACTATGATATTAAATAAAACTAAAAAATTGTATATTTAATTATGGCACCAGAAAACATTTCAATCGTAATTATGTGATGTGCTTCAATGGCGATTATATCGTTTAAGATTTCTATGTGGAGGCCTGTACGCTTGACTTACAATATTTATTTTTATTTTTATTTTTTAATTTTTCATAAACAGATTTTTCTAAATTTATTTAATTCATATACCAAGCTTTTCCATTTTATAATAATTTTTTCATTTTTATTTTTATTTTTAAAAATTAAAATTTTAAGCTGTAAAAAATGACTTCAATATCTTAAAATTGATAATTATAAAAATAAAAATAAATATATAAAAGTATTGTAAAATGACAAATTTTGGATTGAAAATTCAGCACATATGCAACTAATGATATGTAATTGAGCTTGTTCTTTTTTTTTAATGAGAAATTGAGCTTGTTCTTAGTGCTAGAAATTTTGTAAAGCACAAATCTAGAAAAGTGATTCTAAATTTGAAGTCGACGTCCAAGGCTGCCACTGGGCTTACTTTTATGGACTGCAAGCTTTACACTTGAAGTCTCTTTTTGGCCCATTCTGTACGAGCCCACCAGCTAGTGTTGTGATCAAATTGGACTGTGGTCCAGTCACTATACAGACAGGATTCTTTTGAATAATCCCAAAAAATTCTTCTTCTGCGTAAGAGTATCTACAGTGTTTTGTAAAACTCATAAAGTTTCATTCTAAATTTCTCTCATAATTATATCGTCAACAAAATCGTTATTTGCTTTAATGAAAAAATAATTTTACTCATTTAAAATTTTATATTTGAGATAATTTAACTCTAATATGACTCATTTGATGATAATAAATCATCAAGATGTTATATTAAATGACTCAAAATTCATATTAAATTGAATAATTTTAATTAGGGAAATTTTAGAGAGGCAAAATCGTTTTTTCAATGGGTAGATAACGGTTATGTTAACAGTGTGAGTATAATAGGAATTTCGAATCAAATACTATTGGTATAAAAGAATTAGTTAAACTTTACAGATATATTAGGAATTAGGTACAAATATTTTGAGTATAAAAGGAATTTTCTCAATAAACCCATTAAAACATTTTGCAAATTTTTCTACATAACGTTCTTCCTAGGAAAAAGTCTTAGGGACCAAAATGCTAATTTCTAAAATCCCACCAATACTTAGAAGCCTTCATAGGACAAATTTTAAGATTCACAATTGCATATTTTTATCAAAAAAATCACAAATGTATATTATTCTTCTAATATAAACTTGCAGCTTTTCATGAAAACCTTGTTATTTTGGCCCATTATGATTAAGTGCACATGGAAGCATTGAACCTTAATACTCCTCGGCACATATACTTTTTTTTAATTTTTTTTTCAAAATTTTTTATGAACTTGTTAATCTAAGTGTATTTAATATATGTATCAATTTTTATCATTTTTGGAGATTTTTAAATATTTATTTCGAATTTTTAAAAATCAGTGGAATGCAACTGATTTTTAAAAATACGAAATAAATATCTAAAAATCTCAAAAAATAATGCAAATTGATATACATGCTAAATACAATTAGATTAGCATTTGTGTAAAAATATTTTGAGTGTGTTTGGTAATGAATAAAAGTTTTGATAAAAAATTTTGAAGAATAAAAGTTGTCAATTAATGTGATATGATAAGAGTAATAATGAGTAGTAAAGATGATAAAGCTAAAATAGATAGGTTAGTCGTATGGATATTTGTGTAGAAATGGTTAAAAAGTAGGGTAATTGTATAGGAAAATATGAAAAAATGATTAAAAAATATGCTAAATGTGGAAAGTGAAAAGTTTTAGATTGAAAAGTTTTAACTTGATATTTCTATCCATTATCAAACACACTCTTTAAAAAAAATAAAAAAAATAGGTGTATGCACATGAGAGCATTGAAGCTCAATGCTCCGGGTGCACTTGATCAGAATCCCACTTTGATGGTGGGAAAATCTACTCTTTTCTATCGCATTTAAAATCATTTGTTTGATCAAGAAACTGAATTTCATTTTATCAAATGTAAGCATGCGCTACATGTAATAAAGTTAAAAATTGATGCAAAAAATATTTAATTTGTTGTATTAGCTTCAAATTTATTACTTTAATATTTTACTAATCTAAAATATTCTTCTTCTAATAGATGATGTCAAATTAAGTGAACGATTCAGATTTTGAGCCCCAAATGAGAATGCCGACCCCTTGCAAAAATGGAAAATTCAATAAATTCATTATGTTTAACAACATTCGTTTAGCTAAAAGATCAAGTTTCATCTTTTTACATCTATTTACATATATATTAAAATGTAATAATATTTTATAAATCATTTATACATGCGAAAATGATATTTTAGACTTTTAAGAAATTAAAAATACAACTTTGAAATTGATATTTAGTATTAAATGATGTTAGTATACTGATTTTACATACGTGTAAATGGGCTCATGAAAATTAATACTACACAAACAAATGAGTTTACAAAATACTATAAATGATATTAAATACAATAAATTGAATAAATTTCTCATCGTCCATCAAGATATTAAAAACGGAAGGAGTTATATCAAAGAGAGGTTTCATTGAAGCGTTTCTGTTTTATACAAATCCGCTCCTATATGACCCCTTTAAATTTTAAGATTTTGATATTTGATAATCTAATATATTTATTATATTTAACATTATTTTTTTGTTAGAAAAATAAGTTTTTATCCAAATAAAAAATGTGCATAGGTACATTTCTAAAAAATATATTTATGCAAAATGCTTCAAGAAACTTCTCTTCTATTTGACCCTTTCTATATTTAATATCTGGAATTGAATGTTATAAAAATTTTACTTTATCTATTGTATTCAGCATTATTTATAATATATTCGAAAACCTTTTTATGGGGATATTAAAAACCCTTTTATTTATCTAGTATCATTGTCTAGATCTACAAATGTGTAAAATTAATATAATAAAATAGTTTAATATTAAATGTCAACTTTAAAGTTATATTTTCAACATATAAACTATCTAAAAAATCATTTCTATGAGTATAAATGATTTTATAATGTATTAGAATATAATAATCCTTTATGAAATTATTTATTCACATAGAAATGATATTTTAGATAGTTCAGATGTTAAAAATACAATTTTAAAATTGATACTTAACATTAAATCATTTTATTATATTGATTTTACACATTTGTAGATGGAGCCCATGAACAGATATATTAGATAAATAAAAAGATTTCCAAGAAACCACAACTAATGCTAAATACAGTAAATAAATTGGATTTTCATCAATTATCACGATATTAAACATGGAATGGGTTACTAAAAAGAGGAATTTCATAGAAGCATCACCATATTGATATACTTATAATTTAGGGTGTGGTTGAGAAATGATAAGCTTTTAGATCAAAAGTTTTTAGTATAAAAGTTATAAAAGTTTTTGAAATGGAAGAAAATAATGTAATATAATAGAGGTAATAATGAAAAGTAAAGAAAATAAAGTTAAAATAGATAGTTTAATTATATGAGTAGTGTAGGTCCCGAGTTTATGGAAAAATCAGAGAGGGAAGAGGTGAATTGGGTTCTTGAAAATTCTTTTCATAATTAAAAGTTTAACCTCTTGTAAGTTTAATCCCTTTGATGAAAGGATGTGAATGAAATATAAAATGCAAGCAATCAAACCACACGAGAGACAACAATATATAGTGGTTTGGGCGACCTTCCATACTCCACTTTTCCAAGCATATACACCTGTTGTGTTTTGGGTTATACTATTGTATATTCAATATAATCTAGAGCACCAGCTCTCTTCTTGATTCTAGCTCTATGAGACATATACAATAATCACTTGTTGGTGAGACCAACTCCAACCAACCAAGCCTAATTTTTAATGAGACAAACTCAAACCAATCAAGCAAAATCTGTTAGTAAGACAAACTCAAACTAACATCTTATTTTGCTTCTTCTTGAATTCGGTCTCAATACCGATCCAAGGCAATAACACAAAACAAAATAGACAAAAGAGAATTTACACTTTACAACATATAATCAAATCAATTCCGGAAGCTCCTTGTTATGTAAAGAAGATAATCTTGTAAGCATACTTAAAGTAGTAGCATTTGAAACTTCAATAGTTGTTCAAATGACTTCAACTCTTTAAAATAATGAAAGGTGTAAACTCATCTTGTATTTCTCTCTTTCTTTCCCTCCTCTTTTCTACTTGTTCACATTCATACTTCAATAATATTTATAAAGAAAAAAAGATCTAGTCGTTAGAGTGGAGGTTGACATATATTTAATACTCCAACGTTGGAAGTTTCACAAGTTGAGTCACAAGTGAAGCTGGTTTAAGATGAGTAAAGTCGACTTGGGCTGCGACTTTGCGTTGGTTGAAATTTGTTGTCTAAAATTTTGCTTTCGAAGTCGCAAGCGAAGTTGACTTGGGTTGAGACTTCACTCAAATCGTAAGTAAAGTTGACTTAGGTTGAGACTTCACTTTGCTGTCTGTCTGAAGTTGCAGGCGAAGTTGACTTGGGTGTGAGACTTTACCCAAGTTGCAAGTGAAGTGAAATTTGGCTGAGACTTCACTTTGTTGAACTTGCTATTCATGAACTTGAGCTCTTGAAATTTAAATTATTTCATATTGTCATTTTCATACACATAATTAGAGACACAGTATTTGAGTATACTTACACAAATTCATTAGAACCTTTTTAATAATATTTCAATTATTTGTTAATTATTAAAACCAAATTAATCTTTTTTAAAGCAAACATATGACCAACAGGTAGTTTGTGTATAAAGAATTTAAAAGTAGGATTGTTGTATAGGAAGATGTGAAAAATAATCAAAAATCGGATAGCTGCAGAAAGCGAAAAGTTTTAAATTGATAGGTTATAGGTGAAAAGTTTTTAAATGGTTGAACATACCCTTAAATTTACTATGCTCTAATACTATGTTGCCACCAAAATTTTTTTATTTTTCGAAAAATTTTTAATACAAATACTTGCTTTTCCATAAAAAAAAATACATATACTAGCTCCATTTTGGTCTTATACGTGTTGAAATTTTGCAATTTTTTGAAATTTATTTAAATTTTATTTTATTTTTGAAAAAAGATAAAATGATAATGAATCCATGTTCAGTGTATCGATTTTCAAATGGAAATATACAAATTTTACCATTTTTAAAATTAGAATAAGTACTAAATTTTGCATTGTGAAAGACCCGGGTGGAGCTTGCTTATATATAAAATAATTAAAAATAAAAATTATATATTTTCCAGCCGGCCACATGTTATTAGAGCCCAATTTTATTTCTTATATTTTTACTTTAATATTAAAATAACAAAGAGCTAACTTTTCATATAAGAGTTGTAGGATAGAAGTGCATGTACCCATGGCCATTTCATTAATTTCAAAAATCAAAATAAAAGAAACCAAGTAAATTGTAATAATTAGAAAATTTCATAAGTAGAAAATTTTTTATAGAGTTCCATGACGTCCCGTTGTCTAGACATTCTCAGCTAGCTAATAAGTGCTATATGATTATGACCTAGAAAAAATTCGGCAATATCTTCCTACACTATATAAGGAGGTGGTATAGAATATAAGATTGTTATTCATAAATATTTCAATTTCATTTCAAAATGTAACATTTGCCTCTACTTTATACATTTGCATTTGCATACTATAAAGACATCCATGTAATAGAGAAATCATCGAAATTCATCACTTTACAACAAACAAATAAAAAGATTATATACATATGTGTCTATAAAGTGTAATCAAGTTCAAAATACCCGCATACAATATATTTGTCATAGTTGGATTTAACTAAATAAAGGTCTACATGCATTACTATAAAAAAGAGGCATAGATTCCAAAATAACTGAGAACTCAAATATTAATCTAATGATCTCTAAAATTAGGTCATCCTCCTGTCCCATCTTGAGGCTCCTCATTTGGCTTGCAGTCGAAGGGCAAAATAACAAACTGAGTGAGTCTAAACAGGCACAGTAGGTAGATAGCGGTTAACACAAAGTGAAAGTAAGTAAGACTTCATATGCAAATGCTATGACAATGTTGCAGATAGATCATTCTTAAATGACAATACAAGACACTAATAACATTGCATATCACACTATATAAACAAAAGGATCATGGACAAACTACTCCTCATGTCAACAAAGGGCCATGAACAACCCTGTACATTTGCCAATCTAAAAAAAATACATCATCCATATCACAAAAACCAATGTCACAAACCAGACACACAACATTAACATAATTGACATTTACTTTAAATTCAAGATACCAACAATCACACAAGCATTTCATTGAATACATGGTAGGTTCTAAAGAGGAAACCTTCAGTTCATCCTCTCAGTTTAGCCCACTTGAGAAGTATCACGTTCTAATGATGTAAAAATTGTTAACAAGTTATCTATTTCATAAAAATTACACAATAACATTTGGTTCTACATAAGCCCTATTAATCTTAAGCTGATAAGAACCCTAATGCCCCAAACTACAAAGTTGTCGGTTACTACTATCTTAAGATTGCTTTAAATTTGGTTCCATATTTTATTTCAAATCTCTTATGATAGATTTGAACCATTTTCATATAAGACCATACATGTATTTGATTTGGACTAAAGTAAATGATTATAAACACAACATTGAATTTTAATTTTATTATTAAAATTAGGACTATTTATAGTCATTAGCACATTACTCGAGTACAACTTGCCATATTTCAGTATTTCCCATTGACAAATCCTTGCCTATTAATTCTTTTAACAACAAAAATATTTATTATTGTAAAGCATTGTCATAATTGTAGAAAAATTTTATGATACAAATTTTATAATTAATTTTCACATAAAAGTTATTTTTGGCATGGCAAGAAGTTTCTTTAATGTAAAATTCAAAAATTTTGAATTTATTCAATCAAAATTTTTTAAAATTTAAGTATAAGTTTAAAGAATGTATATAGAATTTTTGGGTCATTAAAATAATAAATTTAGAATTTTATCGACGACATAAAAATTATAAAGAGGAAAAGGGTAATAATAAATAAATGGACGTGAGTAAGTGTTGTTATTTACTTGAATGATGGAAAAGTATATTAATGATTTTAGATTAGTTAGTTTTCATTAAATCATGAATGGCCCTATTTAAATAACTTTATTGATTTAAATTCGCAAATCTCCATGATTTTATGGCCTTAAATATCTATTATGAATCTAAAATATAAAATTTACAATTTTTGATTTTTAGGGCATAATTATATGAATATATGGATGTGTATGAAAAGAAAAGAACTACGAGTGAAAAACACTATCCGCACAACTACCTCAATTTTTAAGCATTTTTTTTATTTTCTTATATAACTATCGTACTTTAATAATTTCTACACAATTACCTATATAACTAATCTATCAATTTTAACTTTATTTTCTTTACTCCTCGTTATTATTTCTATTATATTACATCATTTTTATCAAAAGTATTCAGATATATCTAAAACTTTTTCCATAAAAGCTTTTCATTTTTAGCAATTATTCTATTTTTAATCATTTTTGTACATTTTCTATACAATTGTTTTACTTTTTAATCATTTCTATATAAGTACCTATATAACTAACCTATTTATTTTAATTTTAGCACCTATTCCAAGATTGAAACCATACAAATTCAAAAACATACAAGATTTTTAAATTGAATTTGTATCACTATTCACAAGACAATTTCTCAATTTCTAATATAGCTTTTTTCAATTTTCAAAACAACTTTACCCATTTTTAATATATCTTTACTTACTTTCAATACATATCATTATATTCTCATAATTCAAATATCTTGTTCAGTTTAGAACATTGTTACCTCTTATTTTTTTCCGTCAATACTCATATTATATCATATTATTTTTTCTATTTTAAAGATTTTCACGCTGTTCTTTTTCCAAAATTTCTATCATTTATGAGCGGTTTCATTACCACATTTCAAATGGAAGCCGATCTCCTGCACCCGGGAACAAGCAAGGTAGCATTGCCTGCTCTTGGGTGCACACACATATTTTTTTTTTTTTTGAAAATTTTTAATAAAAATATTAATATAGTTGTATTTAACATGTGTACAAATTTTTACTATTTTTGAAGTATTTTGATATTTACTTTTGATTTTTGAAAATATGTGGCATTTTAGGTAAATTAAAATTACTAAAATGCCACTGATTTTTAAAAATTAAAAATAAATATCTAAAAATCTCCAAAAATGGTAAAAATTTATATGCATGTTAAATACACTTTGGCTAACAAATTTATTTAAAAAAATAAAAAAATATATGTTTATGCAGCACCAGGAGTGCCTGCTGCCGGGCGCGCAGGAGATCGGCTTCCATTTCAAACAATCTCCAATCGAATGGGATTCGCACGTGCGTTGCCACGCGTGCCAGCACCACCCCAAAAAATGGCTACGCGACACGTCACAGAAGCCAGAGGGAAGGGGAAGAAAAAATAAAGAAATAAAGGAGAACGAAGAGGAGGTGGGAAGAAGAAGAGAGGAAAGAAAGGAAAAGGGAGAGGAGAGGAGGAAGGAAGCCCGTCGCCGTCGACCCCACCCACGCCGGAGAAGCTGACGCACGCCTCGCCGAGAGTAAATTTTCTGAATTTTTTTTTTTTTTTTTAAAAGTTCTCCCAACCTCCTCCAAATCGCATGTGAATGATGGGGCTTTTGTTGAGCCCTATCCCAAGGATTTGGGCACCCACAGTAGGGGATACTAGGGTTTCGATATTTTCCTCAAAATCTCTATGTATGCATCCTAAACGTGATTAAGTCATGTCGTTGATGGATTGTGGAAGCTAGTTGTATGGACGGAGATTCGAATTCGAATCATTTCCTAAACTAAGGGCAGACACATGAACCTTGGATAGGCATTGGGTTGTTGTGATATGTGTGTATGGAATGAATTATAGATGATTTTTGGAACCAATTGAATGAGAAATAGGAGCAGTGGTGTGGCAGCCATGCGGACAGTATATGAGCTTTTGATTTTGATTTAGAATTGTTAAAAATTCAATATCATGTAGGAATAAAAAGGATTAAAATCCCCAAATTTTAAAGTCTAAAATTAGGCATATAAGCTGGTCAAATTTGGAAAGTTAAGTGTACGGATGAGGCTATTTTCCTGTACAAGTTGATTTTTTTATGACTAAGTGGTTAGAAGATTAGATCCCATGTCAAAACAAAGGCTGTATTTGGCAAAAGATAAAAACTGTCAAGCTAAAATTTTTCAATCTAAAATTTTTCATTCTTCATAAATATCCTATTTTTTAATCATTTCTTCACATCTTCCTATATAATTATTCTATTTTTCAATCATTTTTATACAACTATCCATACAATTAACCTATCTATTTTAATTTTATTCTCTTTACTCCTCATCATTACCCCTATCATATCAAATCATTTTTTTTTAATTCAAAAAATTTTACACCTAAAACTTTTGGATGACTTTTGTTTCATCCAAAAGTTTATTATTTCCCAAACACACCCAAAGAGAGAGTATGAAATAGGTGGTTGAATCTTTGTGATAGTTTTGTTACTTATTAACAATTTAAATGACAATGTAGATGATTGAGATGATTTTTATGTTGCAAATTTTAAGATGTAAAAAGTATGAATTGAGCCTAAAGAAAGTCTGAACATGGACAGCCCCTAAATTAGGCTATTCAGCTATGTTGAAGTGAAATTAAAATGGATTTTTCATTCAAACTTGTTTAGAAAGGACATAGGAGCTTATTAAGTTAAAATTTTGATTTGATTGACGTGTAACTGGGGAAGACCCTTTAATTCATGATATAAGATTTTAAATAATGGTTTGTTCAAAAAAATAATGGTATATATGTGTAAATTTTATATAAATGGTTCATTAATAATGTATATTCAAGCTAATGCTTGAAAAATGGAATTTAATTAGAAAAGCTTCATGGAGCAGCCATATTAGATAGTCTTGAGTTTTGATTTGCAGGTTGATTAAATAATTTTCGTGTGAGTTTTAAGTGAATCTAAGGCTGAAAAGGTGATGGTGAAGGTTTGAAACAAAGCCTATATGATGGCTAAATATAGGCAGCCCTATGAGACAGGCCACTTGGCCATGCGTGTTGATGTTACATGCAATTTGTTTTAGTTAATGGATTAATTAGAAGTTAATAATGTGAATGGAAGTCTCAAATGGGGCTGGAGCATGCAACGTGCTGTGACAGTGTTGTAAAAGGGGGAATTTGGAATTTTATGCCTGATTTAATGACTGTGTGAGTTGTTTTAACTTATGTTAAATCAATGAAAAGAAAACTCAGGTAGGGCTGAATTATGTTGATAATAGGACAGTTACAGTTTAATGGGTTTTAAAACCCAACATGAGATTTATATGATGCATCTCTTATATTAAGAAAGACAAATATAAAAAAAAAAACTACAAGTTTGGAAGCTTTAAGATGAAGTTTTAAAGATGGCAGGAATTTGTTAGAGCTGAAATCATGTTAAATTATGCTGCAGTCTTGTTTAATTGAGTTATTGCAATTAATGAATTGATTTTATGGTTATGTAACCTAGAAATGCAAATATCTTGAGTAAACGTAATTGCTTAATTGCTTATATGAGATATGAGTTGTAGTTTTGACTTTAAATGCTTAAATCATGGAAATGTTGAGCACGTAATGAATATATTGATTATGCGAATTAAAACTCTGTGAATGTTAAGTAAGAAAACTACTTTTCCCAGCAAGTAGTTAAGATCATGAGAAAATATGATCAATGGCATGAAAAAAATGGGATGACCCCTTGGAATTTGTAGATAATACCTAAATGAAGGAAAGAAATGAAAATTTGTTGAACCAATTACAAAAATCAAACTATTTATTTGTGTAATTAGATTTTACTGCAGCAAGTTCTTATTTTAAAGGGTAGAATATAGGTGCAAGAGATGTAATCTGGGAAGTGTAAGTTTAAAGTGACGTAATTTCAATAAACAGAAAAAGGGGCCAGCAATATAGTCATGTTTAGGGCTGGTATGAATGAAGCCTTGACATCCTTTTGTATTAAAAGTGATAAATCCATGCATAGGTGGAGTATATTATAAGTTGGGATTTTAAAAGAGGCTTAAATTATTATTTTGAGTGATGTAAATATGTGAATGATGGTGCAGAACCGATACGGCATTTTCATATATTAAAGATGGTATTTTTTTTCATGCGGTTGGCTGGTAGATGTGCCTAGTGCCTTTTCACTATGGTGCTAATTCTTATTGATATAGCCTTATGAACCAACTGATGATAGAAAAATAATGAGTGCAGAGTGTGAAAGGATGTCTGCTTCCATGTTGGCAAGGAAATCACTTCTCACCTTTCAAGCTCGAAATTTGGCTATGGTAAGGTTTTCATACATCCTCGCACTAAATTTTTTATTGGACTTGAGGTGGGCAGCATGTTTCTATCTTAACTGTCTGTGGAAGCTCTAGATGCTTCAGTTGTTTTCCTGTCAGATCCGCAAGATCGCTAGAACATTAAAAATTTTATACATTTGCCCATCATACTCTCTTTTGGTATTAGATTGTCAGATTTTCATTTGTTTTAGGAAGCCTTATTATTATTATTATTTTGGCTTTCCGCAGTCACTAATGTTTTATTATGCATATGCATGGAGTTGATTCTCACAGGATTTAGATCTTGGGTTGCTTCATGCATTCTATTTGAAATTATTATAGCATCGAGTAATGTTTGTGATCTGGTATCAGTATCACCTAATAAGATGTGCTTCATGTTTCTGGCGGTTGCGCTGAATACTTAATACTCTTTGAAGTTCAACAGCAAAATGTGGTTTGCACTTAAAATTTGAGAAGACGATCTATTCTGGATTTGCATGTCTAAGTGGAAGAAAAGAAGATCTCATGTTGTGAAATTATCCAGTCAAACGTGGCTCATGGCTCTGATTATTGAGTCTGCTGAATGTTGCATGTAAATTTTTTTCTTTTTTTCTAATTACTGTACACTCGAATGGGAGTCTTGGTGCAATGGTAAGGGTTGTCGCTGTGTGCCTTAAAGGTGATGGGTTTGACTTGTGGAAATAGCCTCTTGCTTTGCAAGGGATGGTTGTCTAGTATAGACCTAAAGTGGTATGACCCTTCCAGGGACCCTGCACATTGAGCTTAATGCATTGGGCTGCCCCTTCTATAGTGTAGATATGAAGGTTTTGGAGGATCTCTTGCCAGGAAAGGCTTCAGCCTAAAAGACATCTATGGAGCTTTGACTTTTAGGGGATGTTTGAGAATTGAAAGTGGGGAACCGTGGCAAATGGTGGGATTCTGTTTCTCGAGGCCAACAATTGCTCCATCAATTAAACTATCTTTTCCACTTTTACCTCTGCATTCCGACCATTTTCCTTACCAACTACATTTAACAAACCTATTTATTCCAACTATACCTTTATCATTTCCTATTAATCACACATTTATCAAAATATTCTTTTTTCCATTTTCCACAATTTCTTACAATCCCACAAAATTTTACCTTGCCAAATGTCTCCTTAGGAAGTTGGGGAACTCAATTTTATTCTTTATGAGTGTATTAGCCCTCTGATGGGCTTGACTGGAAGATTATGCACCTTATCTGCTGGAATGGTGATATTAGAGAAGCGCTGTAAGCATTATACCTTCCTTGAGCAGACACTCACAACAGGGGGTCCAACCCAATGTTGTTAAAACCAGATTGGGGATTAAACTGGTTAGGTATCTGGTTCAGGGATCAACCAGTTCAAACTAAGCAATCAGTTTAATATTTTAACTAATAATTTTTAAATAATGGAAGTATAAATTTAAAATTCTAAACCATAAATAATGGAAGTATAAATTTAAAATTCTAAACCATAGATCTTAGCTTAAGTATACATATCTTCTACCAAAAAATCATATTTCCTTAGATTCATAGTATCATTTATGGGAAGGACTAAAACAAATGCTTGTATGGTACATATGGTTTTTTCGTTACTTCTCATATGACTTTTAGGTACCTAAACTGTTTATAATATTCATCCATATATATTTAGTTTTTTTGACAAAAATAAAATATTTTGAAGATTGTTATATATGGAAACTGATTTCATGCCCCTGGGTGCACTTAGTTTTAGTGCATCTGGGTGGATTTAACCTATTTTTTTATATTTTCTTTTGAAATTTTTTTTATAAGATTGTTAATCTAAGTGTATTTAACATGTCTATTAATTTTTACCTTTTTCGGAGATTTTTAGAAATTCGTTTTTTATTTTTAAAAATCAGTGGCATTTTCAGTAATTTATGTAAAAAAAATTTCAAAAAAATTATTAAAAAATGGGTATTTGCACTCAGGTGCACTGAAGCTAAGTGCATTGGTGTGTATGAAATCAATTTCCGTTGTATACCATATTCTATTTTCAAATTGTAATACTTTCACGTTGACCTGCAAATGATGTTAAACATTTTTTGCATTTAAGTTTTCAATTGAAATGAGTTTTTGCATCATAAATGTATGCATATACTAGTTTATATTGCGCATGGTTTAGATGTAATAGAAAGCTTTAAAATACAAATGCTTGCTTTTAATTATTCCTCATTATTTATTCCAAAAATATTCAAAACGAAGTAAACGGGGCCAAACCGGACCAGCCAGTTGACTGATTCCTGGTTGATTTGGTTCAACTGGTCAGTTTGGTTCGGTTTTCAAAGCCTTGTTTTGCTTCTGTCAATTCTAGTAGATTCTGATTGTAGCACTCTGCTGTTGAAAGCTCTTCTGCGAACTGTTTCTTGT
The DNA here is from genome assembly GCA_035584095.1 of Annona squamosa. NCBI lineage: Eukaryota > Viridiplantae > Streptophyta > Magnoliopsida > Magnoliales > Annonaceae > Annona > Annona squamosa. Next base: position 7,518,129 of record JAXCLR010000063.1, on the reverse strand, counting down.
TGTTTAACCATGGTTGTTAGAGGCATGCCCAGGCTCAATCTGCTCCCAGGCACAGCTCTTGTGCCTTGGTAAGGTTCAGGCAAGGTCCCTTCACTATAGTGCATGCCTTATGTTAAGTCGCAAGGTGCCCCTAACTAAACTTTCCCAAAACGCATTTTAGAATTCAATCTTTGCTAGTAGATTTGACCCCCTGTTTTCTTTTATTTCTTCACATAACCAAATTTAGTGCCTTCCATCATCTCCTCTGTGTTTCTTTAATTATAATAGTTGTTTGGTTAATTAGGATTACTATGGCTTCTGTAATTTATTTTAGATTTAATTGTTGTCATCTTCTGAGTTTAGATCCTTACGAGTTTTGAGTAATATTGACCCATTGAATTTAAATATTGAATATTACATTATGAAATTTGATATAAGTTTTTATTCTTAATGGTTGTAATTCAGGACATTATTTAATATTTGAAATATCTAATTATTTTAGTCTTATAAATTATGGATAATATTAAATATATACAATCTTACATGGTTGCAGCTTGCTTCACTCAGGTGCATGCCTTGTGTATGTGCCTAGGCTGCAAGACCCCTTTGCATGCTTGACATCTTAAACAACTATGTGTTTAACAAAATGGAAAAACTGGTGCAAGATAATACGTTCTTCCTGAAAAAGGTCTATCTGGATGGACGTTGCTTATTCGTCTGTGCAATTTTAGTTTTCTTCCTCTGAAACATTTAATTCTAGAGTTAACACCAGCATTCTATTTAATGGGCCATTTCAAGCGGTTCCTCTGATATGTGTTTTGGGCACACCTTTCTTGGGTTATATTTGAATTTTGAGCTTCAATTCTTTGCAGGTTGGTCCTGGACAATCTTTTCAAGTTCCACGGGGTTATGCTCAAGGATTTAGTTCACATCCATTTTCTAGAGAAACAAAAGGTTTCTTTCTGCTGAGCAATAGTTTCTCATAATACTATAGCATATCATTTCCTATTGTCTAATAGCATATCATTTCCTATTGTCTAATGATATTTACAAGAATCAGATACCCTGCTGGATGGTTAGTATTCGGAGAGCGGAAAAAGGCTGGAGAGTGTTGAATGTTTTTTTTATAGAGTTGCAACTGCAGCAGAGAAAAAATGTTGTTAGAGGCTGCATGTGACTTCTTCTCTGAGCTGACTCAACCAATTCCACAGCATAAAAAATGTTTTAGATCAAATTTTCATTAACACAAAGTTGTACAACCCACTCACAGTATATTTCAAAATTGGGACTTTTCATTCGGCATCATCAATGACTTCAAATCTGAGTTTCTCACCTTATTTATTATTTATTTTGCAACGAGCAACAACAGCAGTTTGAAGCAGGCACCCTCCGAGCTGAAAGTATGAATTGTGTTCTAAATGTTCATGTTAATTTATGCTTTGGCTCTTAATGCAGATGATTTTGAGCGGGAGCAACTTGCAAAAGAAATCTCAAAAGATTGGAGTTCTGGTATGTGTTTCTTGGATTTATTGTAACTTTTGTACTTTTCTATGAAGTACTTCTGTTGGAGTTTTATTTTTGATTTTTCTGATATTAATATTAAGAACTCATCTGGCTTCTTCTTTGCTTGTTGAAGTTTTCGAACGGAGTATAAATACTTTGTTTCTGACTGAAATGGTTCGGGGTTTGTCACTGACACTAAAATACTTCTTCGACACAAAAGTCACTGTAAGTTTCTTCTTAATTATCTTTTGTATTTCTTATCAATTTGTCTGATGATTTCCTCATTATTGAGGTGTATTTTTTAGATAAACTACCCATTTGAGAAAGGTCCTTTGAGCCCACGCTTTCGTGGAGAACATGCTTTACGCCGCTATCCAACCGGAGAGGAGCGTTGTATTGCATGTAAACTCTGTGAAGCTGTAAGTCATTTATTTTAACACACGTCATTGGAATTATCTTTTTTGTGAGCTTTGATCTATTATATCTGTTGGACATTGGACATGTTCTCAGAAATGTTATGCATTTGTTCATGCGTGTACTTGTGGGGTGCATCATGTCTAGCACTCCAAAAAAAAATATTTTTTAATGGGAACCCCATTTAGAAATAAATTTTTGGCAATTCTCAGTCTTGTCTTTTTTTTTCCGATAAACCAGCTAGTCTTTTTTAAAATAAAAAATTTTCATCATTATGTATAAATTTCCCAGAATTTACTCCTTGAAGAACAATGTGATGGTTACTTGTGGTTATTACTTCTTGTAAACGTCCCTCGGTGACACCCAAGAGATATGGGGTACCATGTATGTTTTATACCATGTTTTATTTTTGCTTATTCATTTCAAACTTATCTCAAGGGCTTTTACTGTTAATCCATCTCTAAGGGAAATGTTTCTGTGACTAACTTATGATTTTTAATATGAAGACTGAATCAATTAATCCATCTAAGATTTTACACTTTTAGTTTAGCTAGATTGCATGATATCATATTAATCAAAGACTCATATGGCTCATACTTCAAAGAAAAAAAAAAAGAAAAAAAGACTCGTATGGCCCTGCTTATTTGCAAGGAAAAAGGTAGAGAATCGATTTCCTACGTTTATCTCCTTTTTAACTGATGTGACATTTAGATAGCCATCTACATCCACAATCCATACTTCCTTCTGATTGTTGCCTAAATCTTCTGTCATCACCTTCTGTCCTTTTAGCCTATTTTCTTGTTGTGTTTGATACACATGAATGTTATTGTTATTTCCTTCTATCATCACCTTCTGTCTTTTTATCCTGTCCTTTTTAACTGATGATGACACATGATGTTATTGTTATTTCCTTTATTTCCAAGTGTATTCTTCATCTTATCTTATTGTTACATTAAATACATGCACGAGTCCATATAAAGACACTTCTTGTTACTAACCCTCTTATTTCTTACATCTTTAAATAATTTGTTTCTAGTGCATTCCATTTTCTAATATTATGTATGGTTAGGCTAAAATTCTTCCTTGAAAATTTGAAACTCTCTGGGGCTTGTATCAACTATCAACACACCAGGCTCTAGGAATTACATCCTCATTGCACTTAGAGACTAGATTGTAGCATTATATGCTCATTTAGATTCATTCCTTCCCCTAGATTCCACTAGGTAACTCATTGGGGATGCTATCATCAACCTAGATTCAAAAGAATGTTGACTCAAGGACTTCACTGAACGTTTCAAATGGCTATTGAGGGTCTTGAAAAATGATGAGAGTTCCATCATTGTTCATTCTGGTTTGCAACATCGGCTATAATGTTCCTGTGAACCTGCTTATATGACTTTGACAAGCAGGACTAGTAACCCTTGTATTTAGGGGTGCAAGCGGGTTGGGTTTTTGTTGACCCAATACAACTTTGGGCTGTGACTCGGTCCGGGCTGGGCCTAATCTGGCCTGCAGAACCAAGTTACGGGCAGTGTTTAAATTGCCTTTGTTTGAGCCTGAGCCCGAATCTTCAGCCTGAACCTGAGATCGATTTCAAACCTGTTCGGTTCCGGGTTGAGGGGAACCCAAACCCGATTTGTGTTGATGTTATATGAGTAGAATTATTTGTATTGATGTTCTCCCTTTTTTCTGGTTGTCCTATAATAAATTGTCATTTGAGACTTTTTAAGTGATAAATTTATGATTAAATAAAGATAGAATGAATAGCAAATATATATTGATAGGAGAACATCAGCCCGAAACTCAACCCGAGCCCAAATTGGGAAAATAGGGTTAGGTTTGAGGTTTTATAAATAAGGTTAGAGTTGATATAAACTTAAGTTTCATGAGCCTGAGTTGCACTCCTAATACAACCCAATTACCAACCCTGTTCTATCTTAACCCAACACAAGCTAACCCATTTTCTAAACCTCCTTTAACCCAGCCCAGCGCAAATTTACTCCGTGCTAACTCAACCTAGTCCAACGCAACCCAACTATTAGAAATTGGGTTGAGAATAACAACCCAACTGAAGATTCAGGTATAGACAGCAATATCTTGCTGACACGTAAGATTGTCATTTTCTTTCTTCTACTTTCTTCTGTATGTTTGCTTTTTATATTATTATTTTTTATATGCTGCTCATATTTGTAAAAATTAGTTGACTAGATATACTGGTGGGCAAAATTTATAGAGAGTCAAAATGATTTTGGAAGTCAGTTCCATAAATATATATAAGTTTAAGATAAAATGTTTTAATCATTTACAAGTGGATACGTGATGCAAAAATGAAAACAGACATATTATATAAATTTAAAAAATTATTTTTAATTAATACATGTAGATTGCATGATGGTTTTGTTTCAAATCATTACTATGCATATTTTTTCTATGGTCAACTAAATATTTTATGATAAGAAATTTTAATATGTAATTTATCATGTTATTATTAATAAATTGAATTAATTTGAAAATATAGACTAATTAAGATTCACTTCTTAATAACAAGTCATGCAGTTGTATGAATTTTTTTTTTTTTTTTTTAATTTTTTTAAAATTTCTCTTTATTCCACATTTAGTTTGCTGTAAATGCATGCCCCTTGTAAGCAGGAGTGGCTTCCAAATCCCCCTCCCTCTTGAGGCCATTTCAAGATTTTTCAAGTGAAAGCACGTTTACAGTCCATGATCTCAGTAACGGAATTCATTCAGAAATGTCTTGAAGCACCAAAGTTGGGTGTTTGATACTTGATAGCAACCCAACTTTCTAACCCAAGACCAACCCAACTTTAAATTTGGTTTGAACCTAACCCTACCCTACCTGCTTTAAAATGGGTTGGGCTAAATGGATTAAGGGTTGAACCCAACCCGCTTACACCCCTAATTGTATTTATATGACTTTGACAAATAGGACTAGAAACCCTTATTATAGGACTTGACAAATAGGACTATTAACATCATCATATAACTTTGTGAATATTACTTTTTTTGTTACACATAAATTTTGTATGAAGGATGTGGAGGGACTAAAAGGAATTTTTTATAAAATTTGTATATCTTTTCAACAAGTTTTTCCTGTTAAATCAGTGTTTGACTGTCTGTGCAAATTTCAAGGAAGACCCAACTTCAAATTTCCTATTGATGGAGTCCCTTGTTTTCTTGGGATATAATTACAATTTGATGTGGACATAGCAAACATTTTGTCTGCATATGATGGTATTTTGTTTTCTAAATTTCAGTGAGGGATGGAAATATGATCTCCTAATTAGGGTTATCATTTCACATTATATGATGCATTTGGATACCAGTGTTAGAATTTTAATTAGTTGACCTAGAAAATAGAAGCAACTGAATTTTAAGCTGTGACACTGAGGTACGGATTTGGGTAACCACATTACATTTTTAACAAGATCATACTAAATATCTGAGCTATTTGCTGATGAAAATTTGGATAGTTGATTCTTTGTTATCCCATACAATTCTGCTACATTAAGGTGTTTGAGCTATATGATGAAATCAATTTCATTGTCATGCTCATACGAAGGCTGGCTGAACTGCTCAACTATATGAAGCTTTCTTATTCATTGTTTTCTCTGGCCAGATTTGTCCAGCACAAGCTATCACAATTGAGGCCGAGGAACGAGAAGATGGCAGCCGTCGCACGACTAGGTAGCATGAAATTTCTCTGGCTCATACAAAAGGAAAAAAAAGTCTTGACGAAATTTTGGCGATATTGAAATTTTTCTTACCATAATCCCGATTTTTTATTGCAGTGCATTATTTTAACCTTTTTATCCAGTAAATAGGCTTACTTGCATTTTCTTCTCCATGTCATCATTTTCACCTAGTAGGTTAAGTCTCTGTTTTCCACTAATTAATTTAATTTTATGGTGCGGAATGCAGATATGATATTGACATGACGAAGTGTATTTACTGTGGCTTCTGCCAAGAAGCGTGCCCTGTTGATGCCATTGTTGAAGGGCCAAACTTTGAATTCGCAACTGAAACTCATGAGGTAAAATCCTGTGCTAACCAGTTGGAAGATCATGCCGGTCCTGCATTAATGGGATGTATAATCGTTATATTTTTAATTTCTTTGCAGGAGTTGTTATACGACAAGGAGAAACTCCTTGAAAATGGGGATAGATGGGAAACGGAGATAGCTGAGAATCTTAGGTCTGAGAGCCTGTATCGGTGAGTTGCTGTTGGGCATGACTTTCTACAGCACTTGAGGAATGCATAATAAAGTATAGTTTTTGCACTCGAGAATCTGAATTCTTTTTTGTGTGTGTGTGTGTGTGTGTGTGTGTGTTTTCGGTGACAGAAATTTTCTTCTGATGTTTCTAAATACCTTTTTGATGTTCGACCTGATTATCCCATAAACGCAACAGTACTCATGGTAATCAAAATGTGTGAGTAGCTGTTGGATTTTCTCTTCAAGCAATCAATCCGAGTTCTTGTTCTTTGTTACAGAGAAGGATCAGAGAACTAGATAGGCATGCATCGGACCCATTGCTTTGGCTTCTTTTTTGCGTTGAGTGATGCCCTTCGGTTTTATGTTGCTCGAGGGTCTGCCGTCGGCATCACATGTATGTCAAATTTCGTGTCCTTACCATTTGATGAACGATCTACACCATTCGTGTAACTCTCGAATATCCGAATTTCAATTGCGTCGCCCCATTTTTGACCCATTCGATGATTACTCAATATCACTAATTATAGTTAGAATTAGGGTTAATTCCAAATTTGATTGCATAATTCTTCCCTATTTACAGATGTAAATATGACAGGAGAATTTATCCCTATTTACATGTATAACAGCATATCTATGAAAACGGCAAATATGACTAAAGTTTGCATCATTTTTATAAGGAATTTTTGCAAATACAATAAGCTTTTATCAATATTGCATCTATCTGTAAGTTTGCTAAAATTATAAATATGCTTACAATGTTTATATAAAATAGCAAACATGCCCTTTTCATTATAATGTCAGTTAATTTTTTTGTAAAATAATAAAAATGCTCTTAAAAGTGCAAATATATTCATTCACTTGAAAGTATATTTTCAAAATTTTTACAGAAAATTCTATTGTTATAGGAAGGTAGATGCAATTTTATGTTAACATTGTGGCCATATGTGTAATTTTGGCAAATTTAGGCACGGATGAAATCTTGATTAAACCTTGTGGGTATATCTTCGAAAACTTTATTTTTTTATAGGTATTTTTATAATCATCTCAACTGATATTTTTTCAACTAAGTTCTAAAACATTCTTACAAAATTTCTTATAATATTCTAAGATAGCTAATAATATTTCTAAATTTATCTACACGGTGAATGCTCCCTTTCACCTCCCACACACCGAGGGGAGACCAATGAAATCAACTGTACTCTTCGCTGATTTGCAGCTGTGAGGGTTTGAACTTTGCACCCAGCTCATTTGGGACAAACCAAGTTATCATGATGGTAGTGCCGTCGTGGCTGAAAATCCTTATTTACAAATATGACAAAGTTAGCAATTTTATTAATATATTTTTATCAAAATATTCTTGACCAGAAAGTACATCTCTCCCCTACTCATGTGGAGAATGACTTTCACAGTAAAAAGTACATCTCTCCCCTACTCATGTGGAGAATGATTTTTACAGTATGTCGCACCAAGGGTTTGTTTTCTACTTAGGGTTTAGTTTTAGCCACTAGATTTTTGGTAAAAACACAAACCCAAAATTGACAAGTACCTAAGAACGTTGTCATATTTACCATTGGGGCTGCAGCCCGATGTTAACCCCACCTACCATCACTGCGCTTGCGTGGGTTCAAAATGCAGCAGACGCATTTCTGCACGCAGACAGTTGCTGTATTATATGGTGTGGTGGTATCACTGTTTGTGGGAGAGTTTAACACTGTCCACCACCAAGTTAAAATATTTGTAAGATTGTTGTTAGGAAAAATTATAAGAATGTCTCAGTGTTTGTTTGTAATATCAGTTGAGATAATTATAATATATGAGTACCCATCAAAAACAACGTTGTCGTATTGGGAGATAAAGGTAACATTGTGTGGTAGTATTTGTAATTTTTATGCATGGTCCTATTTGCAATTAATCTTTAAAATTATTTGTTCGATAACGTCGATGGAATTCATTGATTTTATGTTTGATTAGATTCAACATGCGCGGATCCAGAATATATTTCAATTTTCAACGGTGACGGGACAGTTGAAGGTTTCACATCTTCCTCATTTCACCAATCCCGTTTTCAGCATAGCTTGACGGTGAAATCAAAATCCAAATTTTTGGGTTATTTTATATCAAGTCTGAATTCATATTACAATCAAGATTGAGACTTGACTGTATGGCTCAATGTCGTTTGCTCTATCATAATATCAAAAATCATTTCAATTGGATACATAAGTGGGCCATACCTGCTAAAATAAAGAAAACATTTAAATTTATTCTCGTATTCATTGGAATATAATAATATCACATAAAATCGTTCATAGATATAGGAATGGTATTTTAGATGGTTTTGATGTTGGAAATATAACTTTGAAATTGATCTATAAATCAAACAATTTTATTAGATTAGATTTTACACATTTTCATGCTTGTCTCCTATGCATCTTTGATCTGGGTGAAACTTAGCCTCTGCATTAATCTAAATGGATTCAGTGGATAGGATTTTTGTTTGAATCAAGGAGGGCCGAAATGAGGATGGTACACACTACAAAATTTACAAAGGTAGGAGGATACAATAGTTGTTTCAAATGATTGCTTGGAAGGCTTAATTAAGTGTTTAACTTCTACAAACCGATTCCATAGAAGGGAATTCAATAGGTCTGTTTCATACTTAACATAATTAGTATAATTATGGGTCCATTGGGTAATGGGAAAAGAATTATAGGGAAAATGTTTTAAAAAGTCAGAAAGTGACGTGATGTTATACAGGTAAAGATTAATAAAAATAAAATAGATAAAAGTAATAGGGGAAGATGAGAAAAAACAATTAAATTAGAGGTAATATACATAGTCAAGGAACCACGTCATATTCAAATAACCTGAATATGTGCATTATGCATTTTAGACTAAAATACATTATTCATTTATGTTTACAATTGGTTATAATTTTTATTTTTTTTTTAAATATTTTTTCTTTAATTTATTTAATCTATGTATTAAGTTTTGACATTTTACAATACTTTCACATATTTATTTTTAGAATCAACTATGGGATGAAAAATGGCTTAAATGCTCCTACAATTGATGATTTTTAGAGATTAAAAATATAAAATATTATAAAATATTATAAAAAGGTAAAACTTATAAAGATTAAATATACGCAGAACAACATGTTTATGAAGAAGATATTAAAAATAAAAAAATGAGTGTTGTATTTTAGTCTAAAATGTATCGTGATGTACATAATTAGGCTTCTGTATTAAAAAGGTGTAGATGGGGAAAAATAGCCTATGTTACTAAAAATGTTCTCAATCACAATCTTATTCATCTTGACCTCCGATAAACATATAAAATCATGAGTAAAATGTGAAAGTTAGATCTATGCAAACAAGCACTGAAATGTTATAATAATTAATCATTCGTCTGTACCTTATAGATGTTGTAGATCTTTTCGATTAAAATTCAAAAAATAAATTATTATATAAATTTATATTAACCCCAAATAACAATAATCCACGTAAATCTTGGATTTGGATGACATTTGGAGTCTTAGCTAAATAAATTATTCTAAACGAAATAGTTAGAATGTATTCGGTTCAATCATTGTGGTAGATTGAAATCAAGAGGTTACAGGAATTAACCACTATGGAATGTCATAGAAGCAAAATCCATTAATTTAGGTACATTTAACAATTATATGAGGGTGTATAACCAATTAAAAAAAAAAAACTTAGAGTGTTTGTTTACACCAGAAACATTTCAAAATAAAATTTTTCAATTTAAAACTTTTTACTCTCCGTAACTAACTTATTTTTAATTAATTTTTTACTATTTTTATATAATTATATTACTTTTCAATCATTTATACCAATTATTCAAAAATCTAGCTTATCTATTTTAACTTTATTATGCTTACTACTCATTATTACTCATATTATATTATATCATTTTAGCAGTTTTATCTTTTATGGCCAGATGCATGGGGGTAGCCATGGGTTTGGCCTAAAACATATATTTTTATTTTTTACATGGACAAATAAATCTAAGTGTATTAAATCTATAAATTAAGTTTTACCATTTTTGAATATTTTTAAGTATTTGTTTTGAATTTTTAAACACAGTGACATTTCCGTAAATATCTGACATCCAAAAATGGTTAGACTTGGTTTATAAATTTAATACATCTATATTTACTTGTCCATGGAAAAAAAATTTAAAATAATATATTTTTGGGCTGGACGCATGGCTACCCCAGTGCGTCCTGCCGTAAAAGATTATATGACATCATTTTATCCTATTTACCAATTACCCGTACATCTAACTTATCTATTTTAATTTTATTATATATACTTCTCATTATTACCCATATTATATAATATCATTTAACCCTATTTAACAATTACCCATACATCTAGTTTATTTATTTTAACTTTGTTTTATTTACTCATCATTATTACTCAAATTATATTATATCATTTTATCCTATTTCAAAAACTATTATATAAAAAACTTTTCATTACAAGTTTTATCACTTACCAAACGTGCCCCTGGTAAAAAAAAAAAAAAAAAATCAAACAAGTGAAGCTGATGAGATTCATCCTTAAATGATTTTAGTTTCGGTAACTAATTTAAAATTTTTTTTATTGGGAAGATATTTGAGGCCTTATTTAAACAAATTGCATTTATACTATGAAGCAAAACTTATCATAAATGTCCCCACATATATTTAAAAATATTTACAGCCATGCATGTGGCAAGCGTGAACGTCTTGATTTTTAAAAATCATGGTACTTTCAAGATAAATAAGTTACCCGTTACACCGAATAATATGTATGTATTTCATCTGGATACGTTGATGGGCCGTAGTAAATGTAAATTTATGCTTTAAATTGGTTATGGCATACCAAGGTATTCAATTATGATTTTTAATATCAGTAATTACATTTAGATTAATAAATATAACGAGTGACTGGGATTTATTAAAAATATTATAAGTTTTTTAAAAAACTAAAGATTCGCACTTGCAGTAGACATAACTGAAAATATTTTTTAAATATCCATTAACATGTTTCCAATAAACTTCATGTCATAGGCATGACCCCGATTTATAGAAAAATATAGGTACAAGCGCAAATAATTCTTTTTTTTCTTTAATTTATAACAAAACCTTTAGACATCTCATCAAAAAACCATTTCACGGACCTAATTGGGTGGAACTGGAAAAATATATCTAAATTTTAGGATAATTTACAAATATATTCATATAGTTTGACTATAATTATAAATATACCCACAGAGATCCAGAAATAATAAATAACCATTTGATCATAATTGTAAATAGCTCACATCTTTATGAAACCATTATTGCGCAATTATGATATGAGTATATTTGTAAAGATATGAAAAATAACTGGACGTATTTGCAAAACTAAATATATCTACTTAATTTTGAAATTGTAAATACACTCACATGGTTTGTATATTTTTGCAAATATACTCATGTTGTGATATTACAATAATGGTATCATATACATGCGTGTATTTGTAATTATGGTTAAACTATGTTTGGTTATTTGCAATTTTTGAAATTATATAGGTATATTTGCTATTATGGTCAAACTATGTGACTATATTTTCAAATAATCTAAAATTTTATACATATGATAATTAGGTTAACAGTTGTGTAAGATTTATATAATCACCAAAGCGGGCATCAAATATGATGATACTGGTCAAAATTATCTTAACTTGAAACGAAGCTGAGCTGTAATAAATGAAAGTTGATTAAAATTTCCAAAATTATATCTATCCGTATTTAAATTAGTTTTACAAATTAATAAATATGAACTTAAAATTTTGAACAATAAATCAAAATCTAAACAGAAAATTTGCCCAGTTGGAGTTCAGAACAGGGGTGCAACTTAGCCCAGTTGAATCTAAACTCAATTCTCAACAGTGTTCTTTTTTACAGCCCTAGTTTAAAAAATCCAAAGAGGAAGAATCCCTTTTATAAATACGATAGCATGATGGTTCAAATGAACCCAAAGAACTTCGAGTCTGATTTTTTATTTTATATTTATTATAATATATAAACAGTATTTTTTATATTTTATATTTTATATTTTTATATTATTTATATTTATATTTGAATACATATTTGTCATATTATAATTATATTATAAACAAAGTATATTATTTTCATTTATATTTTTTATTTTTTTATCATTTACTTTTACACCCATTAATTTTCTTCCTTTTTATCTTGTTTTCAATGCCAAATTTTCTTCTAGAAATATGCTTACGAAGAAAAGATATATTTCAATTCACAGCAAAGGCAAAATCTGTACAAAGCAGATCTTTCGAAAGACTTGGTGGACGTTCCCACGTCTTAAAATTTCCACACAAAGATGAAGCATACTCAGCGAGAAAGTGGGTAGCTCTGTTACCTTCTCTCAAGACATGCTCAAATTGAAGCACTTCGAAATTTCCCCTGCAGATTTGATGCTCTGGAGTCTGTATTTGACTTCCCATGCACTCTCTAACTCCAGCTGTTGAAGGTGTAATTCTCTCCCCAAATCAACCCCAAGCTGAGCCGCCATAGCCTCCATTATCAGAGCTTCGTTTATGCCATCCACTCTCCAGGATTTTCCTCTCAAGAACTTCCCTATTGAATCTCGCAGTACCAGTCCAATTCCCATGTAGTTCTCCTTCGCATTCCACCTTCCATCCACATTTAATTTCAGTCTCCCAACTAGCGGCCTTACCCATCTAGGAGCCAGGTCTCTGTTCATACGTCCCAACTCCACCAAAACACTTGCTGTAATGTTTCTCTCCCTGTACAGTTTACACCAATCCAGAATACTATAAAAGTTTGGCTGATTAGCTCTACGAATACTATAAAAGTTTGGCTGATTAGCTCTACTCCCGTTTCCCTTACCTGGTTTCTTATTTGCGAAACTCTCCATGCAAAAAGAATATAGATCTCCATATCGAGCTCCCCTAAGCCGTTGCTAGCTTCTCGAGGATGCAGAGGACCGGATTTCTTGGGGCCAAATATTCACATCACGCACTAGCCTCCTTCTAGCTTTAGCAATCTGTTCACAAAAAGATGCTTTTGATCTTTCGGTCTCCTTTTACGTAGTAGGCGCCGTTGATTCAGTGTTACTCCACACTTGCCCGGGTTGTCCTGAATTATTCTAAAAATATGCTTTACATTGCTATCTTTTTAAAAATTCTGTAGTTTGATTATTTATGATTATGTTTATTTACATTCTTTGTTATTATTATATATTTGTATAAAATTCTAAACTCATCATTCTTAAATAAAATGTAAATTTATCAACTTAAACTGAAACCCAAAATTTAAACTAAATTAATTTTCAAAAATAAAGTTTAAGTTTTACAAATAGGATTAGGATTACAGTTGAAGTTAGTATTCTATAAATAAAGTTAGAATTAAGATTCAGAGTTTTATGAGCTTGAATTGCATCTATATTCAAAATCCACTAAAGCCATTAGTCGGTCCAATGCTTCCTCAATTTAGAGTGATATCATGTAACATTTTTCATTTTTTGCGTTTTGATGGTTGATATAAAACTTAATTTATTTATTATATTTAACATTATTTATTTGACTAGTAGAGCAAGTTTTTTAAATTAAATATGTGCACGCTCAACAATAGAGATATTCATGCTTAGTTATTGAAAATAATACTTTAAAACTAATCTTTAGGATGTGTTTGACCATGAGAAAAACTTTTCAATTTAAGACCTTTTATTCACCATAATTATTATATTTTCTAATCATTTTTCATATTTTTCTATACAACTTCCTTACTTTTTAATCATTTTTACACAACTACATATACAACTAGCCTATCTATTTTAGCTTATTTTTTTTTATTCTTCATCCTTACCCCTATTATATTACGTCATTCTCTTCAAATTTAAAAATTATTACAATAAAAAAATTTTATCTAAAAGTTTTACCACTTTCCAAATACATCCTTAGTATTAAATTATTTTATTATATTGTCTTTAGACATTTATAGATGGGAGCCATATACCCTGATACTAAATAAAATGAAAATATTTTTATAATAATGTGAGTCATATTAAATACAATAAATTGAGTATGTTTCTCATCAACTGTCAAGATATTAAAAAATTAATAAATTACTTAGAAATGGAACCCGAATATCTTTCGTCAAAAGAGATTAAAACCTAAAATCTAAGGCCACTCTAGAGTCTAGTCCAGTCCGCCAATAACACCACCTCCAGTCCAGTTTGGCACCCAGAGCTTACTTTTAAGATTCGTTTGATCTCGCTTTTTATTTGAGTTATACACCGGAAATAATTGGAAACCATGGGTTGTTTTCTTTGCGGTGGAAGAAAGCAGTAGTGCTTCTTCTCTTCTAAAATCAAGTTGATTTACTCCAAAGAACATTCCAAGAAGCTACCACATAGAGTTTTCTCCTAACATGCTACGAAACTCTTAAGTGCAAAAGCCGAACAAGTCTTATGTTTGGGCGGGCGCTTCAACATCAAAGCTTTTTGCTTTTTTTTTTTTTTTTAGAGTTTGTCTTATCTTGTGCATGAATATAAGTTATTTGCATTAGCAAAATGATTCACAAACGGGAGTATATGTTGGATTCGGATAACGTAGAAGCATAGTTGAATCCATCGATGTCAATATGAACAATCTTATTGAGTACAGACTCTTCTCCCACAACACTTTCTCCTTATAATACCAGCAGCCGATGGGCAACCGCAAGCGTAAATTATTTGTAGGAGGGACCTAGATTCTCCAACTTATATAGAACCTTCTCATCATGCTCAAATAGAAAAAGAATCAATCACGTAAGAAATAGTCATATTCCAAAATATGCAGAGCTACCACTTTTATACATAATCTTAGGATTATATTATATTAGGCCACCTTATAGGATCTTAGAAGATCTAATATTCTCCCACTTCGCCTTTTATATATATTTAAAATTTTTTATATAAAATACAATTCCCAAATTCAGCATTTCAAAACTTCCATATGAGTACACGCGTTTGAAAAACATGCCTAGTCATTAAATATGCAATTCAACATTTATATTTAGCTTAAGAAATTCCGTTAATACGAATCATGACGGTTATATGCAATATATGCACATTTCATTTTACGCATCATAATAGTATCAAACTCATTTAATTAAGTTCTTAATAGTGGATTTGCAATAATGTGGTATATTTATAATAATGTCCATTGTAATGTCACATAGACAAATTCTTCTGTTTCAACCATACATTAATTGTTAACAAAATATAATAAAAAATAGAAAAATCAATAATAATAATCATCACATATGTGATCTCAAAATATCGATTATATCCTTAATTATCCCATGTAATTGAATCCATTTCTTTTATACATCTTGAGAAAACTTTAGGTGCCAAAATGTCTAGTCATGAAATCAATATCATATCGTACTACCGAAAAAATTAATTGATATAAGATGATTATGGATTCTTTCTTATATCGACAAGTACATGATATCAATATACTAAAGTAAGTTAATAAGTTTCATGTAATTAGAGAAGCAAATTGTACAAGAATTGCCACAATAAAATCTCAATGGTACAACTTTAAGCATTGAGATAAATTTCATTAATCATAATGCAAGTAAGATTCATAATTAATACCGACAAAAATGCTAAATATATATATAATTGATTACCTCTGATTGATCAAAATTGCCTTATATGAGCTTATAATCTTTAAATCCTTGGAGATATTAAATTATTTTTTATTTTATTTCAATATTCTATTCTTGGATCGCATTAATATCTCACTTTATTAGTCCCATTTTATAGCTAATACCTGGACTAGCACACACTTGAGTATACATCATATTTCGAAGTATAGAAATATAATAGATGAATTTGATTTTTTTTACTTCTACATATGCAAACCAAAATTATGATCTTTAAAGATTGCCACTTCCTCATGATAAACAACTTGTCATGTTAAACCTTTCTAAGACTCCAATATAAGGGTTGTGATCCTGTGCACCCAGGTGAACTTAGCTTCAGTGCACCCGGGTGCATTAAATCCATTTAAACCAATTTTTTATTTTTTTGAAAATTTTTTATATAAGTGTTAATCTGAGTGTACTTAACATGTGTATAAAAAAATACACATGTTAATTATAAAAAATTGATTCCACATCTTAAGTACACTTAGATTAACACTTGTATAAAAATTTTAAAAAATATAAAAATGTGTTAATGCACCTGGGTGCACAGGATCGCAATCCCCAATAGCCCTTTGCAACAAATAAGCAGTCAGCCAGACCTATCTTAATAGATTGTAATTTCTATAACTTACGATGCATAATTCATATCTTTTAGATCAAAATGATAATTCTTAACATTATATAAGAGACAACTCATTAGTAACAAGAAAATTATTATCTATATATAACCAGAAGTATAAACTTACCCTCAATCAACTTTAGATATATACATTGACTAATAATGTTCATTATAAATTTGAAAGATATGATAACCTTGTTAGGTATCGTTATAGAAAGCTTGTTTAAATCTATCTATGGTTTTCCTTCATTTGTATATTAATGTTTTCCTTTCTTTCAATTTAAAATTTATTAGTTGCATTAAATAAATATTTTCTTTTAGATAAATTTTTTTTTACATTCTTAAATTCAACTCTAAATTGAAATGAGTTAACAATACTATAATAAATCTTAATAAGTCTTTTCTATAGACTAAATCAAATGTCTCATTATAGTTAATATCATCTATCTAAATAAATCATTCAGTAACATATTTGAACTTATATTTTTATGTTGCCTTTGGGGTCTTATTTGATCATGAAAATCTATTTATTACTAACTGATATTTGTCATTTAGGCAATGTAATAAGATCAAATATTCTATCTCACATTTAATTTAGATTTCTCAATTTTTTAATGATCTCTTTAAATGAGAATTACTAGTATTAACATTGTGCTTTTCCAAATATGCAATGTACTCATCCAAAATGATAAATCTCTTTAACTCTTTGAGACCTTTTCAATTCATTAGTATGATCTACATTATTATTACAATGAGTATCCTCTTAAATTAATGCATGTTCATCATCAATCTTCAATTAGTGGTACTGCATTTCCTGACTATCGATCAATCAAATTATAATCAATAGGTTCAATTCTTACATTTGTTAATGAGATATCGAGGAAAAAGATTCATAACCCCTTAAATTCTACATTTTGTGAAGTTGTGCTCGTACTGTTCTCACCATTTTTTGATAAACTTAAACATTTTAGTCTCGCTAATTCTGATAGTTTATTCAGTTAAATATCATTCTTTTATACAAATCTAGCTAAAGATCCAAATATTTAATTTAATTTACCATATTCAATATAAAACTTGTCACCACTATCAAAATTTTTAACTTTTAATTTTCCTATTTATTTTCCATATTTTTTCAAAAAATTTGAAAGTATTTAGAGACTTAAATAATAGAGAATAAATTTATGATGTGAAAAGTTATCATAAATGTGATAATATTTTTTATTGTCAATATAATATAAAAGTAATTACAAATGTTGGTGTAGAAAAATCATTTTACATGTAATATTAATGGATAAATTCATAGTAAACAATCCCTTTGTATACTATGAGTATTTTCCTGCTACCCAGGTCTTTTTGTCAAATTATCAACGGAATGCTGAGCAAATTTTAGTGGGGTGAAAAGGGGGATAAACGGAAGATGAGTTAGGTTGCTTGGAAGGAAATGTGTAAGCCTAAGCGGGCGGGAAGGCTGGGATTCAGAGATATTCATGCATTTAACTACGCCCTTCTTACAAAACAGGTATGGAGATTATCATCCTGTACCACATCCTTCTGCTACAAAGTTCTTAAAGTTGGATACTTTCCAAACTTGGATACTTGGAGCTCTAAGGCAATGCCTATTGGCTCATACACGTGGAAGAGCATACTAACGGTGAGTGATGTGATTCAATCTAGGTGTAAATGGAGAATTGGCGACGGGAACAGGGTCCTGTTTTTCAAGGATGTTTGGCTAAAAACTGAGGTGGGTAAGGCGGGTCCTCTTCCATTATCCATCCCGGAGGACGTAACGGTCAACCTCTTCATCAATGCAGAGACAAAAGCATAGAATAAAGACCAGGTAGTGGCAACTGCGGGAGAGGTCGGTTGGCAGGAAATCAGTCTTATTCCCCTTCCTCTGTCTAAAGAAAAGGATAGTATCTTCTGGTTGCATGAACCAAATGGTTAATTATAGGTCAAGTTGGCACACAGGCTACTCAACCCGGCTATGGATAATCCTTGTCTCTCATGCTGTAATAGGCCCATTTGGAGGACAAAGCTCCCTAGTAAGGTGGTAATTTTTAGATGATGACTGCTAAAGAATGCTCTCCCAACCATGCAGAACTTGTCTCATAGGGGTATTGTGGTGGACTTAGTCTGTGTCTTTTGCAGGAGGGAGGTCGAGGATACTGATCACTTATTTTTGGGTTGTGCTTGTATTGCAAGGATTGGTCGAAAAGCTGCAAGATTAAGTTCTCCGGTCTCTTCGATGAAGGAAATATTGAGAATCGTATCCTGTGGAAACAGAACTGATGATTTGGCTTTCTTCATTTTATAGTGTTGGAGCATCTGATTTCTGCGGAACAAGTTCAGGGAGGAGGGTGTCCAACCAGCTTTCGTTGATACTTTGGCGTGGTGTCGAGAGTATCTTGAGCAACTCAGGAGGGCCAAACTCCTTGGCCAGGCGAGTATTTGGACCATCCCCTTGTGCCCAGATGGACCAAACCTCCTGATGGAGTCTTTAAGATAAATGTTGATGCGCTATTTCACGAAGATAGGGAAGTCACGGGGCTTGCGGCAATCATCAGGGACTCCCATGGATACTTCATAACTGCTAAAGGATAGAGACGAAAGGGTGTGGGGAAGCCACTACTCATGGAAGCAAACGCTTTCCTTCTGGGAACCAAGTGGGCCCTCCAACTCAACTTCAGTCAAGTTTAGATTGAATCTGATTCTCTTCTTCTTTGCACCTATCTATCTAACGACTGCCCAATCTCCTCATTGGTGGGTCATGTTATTCTTAAGATTAGATCAATCCTCATTGCTAATGTTCACCTCTCAATTCATCACGTTCTTAGGCAAGGAAATGTGGTTGCCTATTCGCTTGCCAACTTGGTTTCGGTCTCTGTTTTGGATCATCAAACTTGGTAGGGAAACCCCCCTCAAGCCATTCTTGAAAAAATTGATACAGACCATTTTTTGATAATGAATTACTTGAATTACTCTTTTCTGAACCCTTTTCACATGGAAAGGGGGTCGGGTTAGAGTAATTCCTTTTATAAAAAAAGTAAACAATTTATCTAAATATGACAAATATATATTTATTAGATCATTACATAATATTTCAGCATCAACAAAAATGGAATAAATTGAATATATTGAACTTTGAGTTACCAAAATTAAATAAATAAACTAATACATAAAATTTTGATACAGACATTAAATTCCAAGATTCTAATAGAATATAAAAGATATTGTATAGATCTAAATAGCATTAAGTATTAAATAACTTTTAAGTTCCAAGGTCAATTATCAAATTAATCACTCATGATTGTTTGATACCAACACTAAGGTCAATATATCAATTAAGTGTTTATGACAATTTTACTTAAAATATCTTTTCTTATAAGAAAAAATGACATATGTTATCCCGTTACTTATCTTTGAGAGAAATTTCTTTCTTTTTCTCCTTTTTTGACTATATTGCTTAATGTCAATATAAAATTAATAATTAGTAAATCTTTCAAATTTAATCTCTTTTTCTTTTGCACACATATAAGTATTAATATATTCAATATCCATATTTCCTCATGTGTTCTTAGCCATTTTAAAATAAAATAGCATAACTATGATGAAAAAGAATTGATCATAAATATGACTAATAAAAAAAATTAGAGATTATCATCTTTAATGCCTTAAGTTTTTTGCTATATCAAATATTCTCAAAATATACTTTTGTACTCTACTAGTATCATCTTATTACATAGAAGTCAATTTATCGATAAACACTTCTAATATTGATTTACCAAATTGTCCCTTAATTAAGTCAATCATTATAATTTGATCCATTTAACCCAAAAATATTAGATAAATGAGCGAAATAAACAAAGTCATAATTTTAGCAACCATAATTAAGCTCACATTACCATAATAATTTAGATAATCATTATGTGCAATTCTAATCATTGCTATATTTATAAATACCATACAAATAATTAACTAACAATAGATAAAGTCAAAGATATCATCACCTTTAGGTAGAAGATTATCTACGTTTATGCAGTTGTAGTTAATTATTAACAAAATATTAAATTATAGCTACCTTTGGGCAGAATTGCAATCTAATATTTTCTAATGTAATTTCTATTTTGAGAAAAATTATAAAATATTCTCTTTATTTTTCAATAAAATTTTAATTAATTACATATTCTAAACTTTTTGAGGCAACTAAAATATGAAGATAAACAAAAGTCATTAAATAATAAATTATTTAATTATATTTATAAATTTAACTAACATTCAATGTACTTATGTGGTAGACAATTAAATAAGAGCATATTCACCATTTTGAATGTTAAAAATTATTTACAATAGTTCTTAATATAATTTCTATTATGAGATAAAAACAACAATAATATTATCTTTTATTATTTAATACTTTTTTAATATTGCATATTTCAGGCCCTTTAGGGATACTAAAATATAATGACATTCAATATTCATTAAATATAAAATCCTTGATGGAATTACTATAATGCAATTTCTATTATAAGAGAGACCATAATTATATTCTCTTTTATTTGATGATTTTGAAAGCTACATATTTTAGACCCTTTAAGGCAACTAGAAATACAAAAATAATCAAAATGATCAAATATAACATGCTTAATTAAATAACTTATAATGCAATTTCTATTATAAAAGAAAGATCACAATAATATTCTCTTATTATTTAATAAATTTGATTAACTGAATATTTTAGGCCATTTTGAGTAACTAAATATATATAGAATTACAGATAGTCCATATTTACTAAACATAAGTTGTCTAGATTAATTATAATGCAATTTATATTATAAGAAAATAAACTAAAATATTTTCTCTATTATTTAATAGTATTAAAAATGAAGTATTCTAGACCCTTTGCGTAACTAGTAATACCAGATTGTTCAAAAATTATTAAATATAAATTGTCTAATAATTTTACAAAATTAACATTCTATACACATGAATTAGAAAAAATAATAATAATATATTTAATTATGAATGTTGATAAAATTTATACAATAGTAATTTAATTTAAATTTAATTGAAAGTGTTAAATTATTAGCTTTCTAATGTACAAAACTAACCATCCATGTGAACTCCCATTTAAATTACGAGTATAAAATGTTGAGAGTCATTCAATAATAATGATTATTAAATTTATTGTATATAATTAAATTTTATAGTACTTTTGATTAGCCGGGTAAGTAAGTTAGGGCATGGGAGGCTCCCCCTGCATAGCAGAAACCTAATTAAAGAACCACATGATCCACTTTATGACTTCTTGCCTAGAAACTAATCTCTAGTCATACCATAGAATAAAATCTCATCACAAGAAAATAACTTAGATTATTACTCATATGTTACATGCTCAAGGGATTATTATTATTATTATTATTTTATTTCGTGGATATTAGTTCTAGTGGATAGAAGTAATAAACTCATATGGAATGCCCTTTAATGGCCACACCTTCATGGTCATCTCATCCCTTTTTTGTTTTAATTATTATG
The DNA here is from genome assembly GCA_035584095.1 of Annona squamosa. Taxonomy (NCBI): domain Eukaryota; kingdom Viridiplantae; phylum Streptophyta; class Magnoliopsida; order Magnoliales; family Annonaceae; genus Annona; species Annona squamosa. Next base: position 7,496,121 of record JAXCLR010000063.1, on the reverse strand, counting down.
GATTGGCTATTGAAAGTTCAATGAAAAGGGAAGGAACAAATTATATTGTAGCAATCTAAGTGGCAGCCTGTTACTTATGATTTATTTTAAATCTCTAATGGTTGCCCAAAACATTAATGCCCAACTTATTGTATTTGGTGATCATAATAATAATATGTCGATCATTATTACAACACTAATGAACAAATTGAAAGTTTCTTTAATAATCATAATCAACATGATTATAGGAAAAATCAAAAGTTCGATATATTTATGTGAATCTTAAAGCTTCTATGAGATTTATGTTTGCATAAGCATGCCACCAAACATGCCATAACTTAATCGAAAAGATATAATATAGGCTGGCATGTAAAATAGAAAATTGTACAACATGGTTGAAAATCAAAACTATTGCATTATGAAGAAGTATGACTGAGGAAACAAATATGGTTAATAATATTTGCAGTCTACTAGCGCAACCATTTTATTCACATAAATCCATCATAATCCCACATATTTTTTTAATGGGTATAATAATCCCATATTTAAATGAATGGAATTAATGCTTAAAATTCTATGATTTGTACACAAATCATGTTCCATAAAACATGTCATCTAATTCATGGGCAAATCATGAAATTTTCCATAAGCTTTACATGTACGTTCTCAAAAGGCATGGTGAAATTTTCTTTTCGATTTTGATTTGTTTAAATTCAAATCCATGGAAAATAGGACATGTAAAATCATGAACAACATGAAATTTATTTGTAAGCATGTTGATAGAAAACAATATATGTCAATAAATATTATTTGGCCAAAAATGATCTAATACGTGCAATTATTAATTTCTACGCATAATAATTATGCAAAAAATAGTATTTGATAATCAACAATTATAGAATCTATTTTACCCAAAAATTGTAATGCGGTCTTTGATATCATATGTTGGATTTAGATAATGCGGAAGTGTATCTAAATCCAATGATGTCATAGATTATGCATAAAATAACAGGAACAATCTTACTTAGTGCAAAGTTTTCTCCCACAACACTATTTTCCTATAATACTAGCAGCCGATGGACAACCACAAGTGTAAATTATGTGTAGCATAGACCTATACTCCCCTACTTATATAGAGCTTTCCTATCATGCTAAAATAGAAGGAGAATCAAGTGCTTAAGAAATTGTCATATTTTAAACCATACTAAGCTACCACTTTTATATAGAATTTTAGGATTATATTATATTAAGCCACCTTATGGTATCCATAAGATTTAACAGTATATGATGAATGCATGAGAGTTCTCTTATATGTCCGAACAGCTTGTGAGAAAGGGATTATCAAGATCGAATGTGTCGATTGAGAATCACACTTCTTAACATTTTTAATGGTAATTTAAGGTAATGAGTGTGTTTGAATATTAATCTGAAAACAAATGGCACAAACCTCACTTGTTTAGAAGTAAAGATGCTGACGTTTCCATGCACCAAGGTGCAAAACCTCATTTTTATACTTTTTTTGAAATTTATTTTATAAAATTATTAATATAATTGTATTTAATTTATAAATCAAATGTCACCATTTTTAGATATACGTGTATATATTTTTTGATTTTTTAAAATCAAGGGTACTTTAGCTATTTTAAGTGACTAAAAACTCCTTTTTAAAAAATCAAAAAAATATATTTATATATCTTCAAAAATTATAAAACTTAATATATAAATTAAATACAATTACATTAATAATTTTATAAAAAAATTTAAAATATATATAAAAAATGAAGTTTTGAACTCTGATTCATTGAAACATTCTCCAAGATGCTGATCTAGTACTTTTTCTGCCCAGACATCCATCACTGCAGACCTAAAGTCCAATCACTAGAGGCTAGCTCAATCTGTCACAAGATGTCAAGGCCGTCCAGTGGCAACTGGGTTTCGAACCCTGACCTCTTACAAAGGCTAATGCCCCAATCCAATTTCGAACCCAATGCTAATGCATGCTCGCTCTGGTTTTGAATCTAAACTTATAATAAATTGCGCACCTAGTCTTGAACATCCATACGCTCGGACATATTCATGGCAACTACTCAGACGTTGACACCACCTGGTCATGCAGCCACACGTATTTTTTGCCGTTACTAGGACTGCCACGCTAACATTTAATTACGACAACTTTTCAAGATATTTTTCAATGCACCTGTGTACACTTAGTTTCTGTGTACATCGACTGCATTTAACTTATTTTTTAATTTTTTTAAAAAAAATTTTACATAACAGAAGTTTATTTAGCATAGTATCAATTTTTACTAATTTTGAATTTTTTTAAATTAATGACTGTTTTGTAATTTACATGTTACACACACGTAAATTAACACTTATATAAAAAATTTCAAAAAATACAAAAAATAAGTTTTTGCACTTAAGATTTTTCAACGCACCTCAATGCACTTAACTTTAGTACACTTAAGTGTATTTAATATATTTTTTAATTTTTTAAATTTTTTTATTAAGTATTAATCTGCGTGTATTTAACATTAATGTCAATTTTTACTAATTTTAGATATTTATATATATATATGTTTAAAATTTTTAAAATCAGTGACAATTTCATAATTCTAAATAAACCTAAATTAATATTTATATCAAAATTTTTAAAAAAAATATAAAAAATAAATCTTTGCACCCGATTGCACAAAATCGAAGTACATCAATGTGCACTAAATCGCTGCTTTCGTCATAATGTAGCATTCGACAACCATCCACACATCTCTGCTTTTGCTATCTGCTGCTGTTGAGAAAGAGCAACGGACAAGAAGAAACCAATCAAATGACGAAATTTCCCGTGTTCGGTTGCCGTACTCCACCGAGGGAACACATTCAACACGTCTCCGGGTTACCTTTCCTTCGCATATTATTTACGGATGTATTACGACCACATTTTTCTCATTTATTCGAAGGCATGGGTAGCCATAACGTACATTTATTCACAGCATGTACTGCTCAACACAGCAAACCACCAATATCTCTGCCTTTCTATCTGCTACATATTCCTCAGGTTTGCCTGCCTCTTCTGCCAGTAGGATACATTAACATGAAATGGATTCGGAAGGCCGCCACCAGCTTCATGTCCTCTTCATCCCTTTTCTCGCTCAAGGCCATATGATCCCCATGCTTGACATGGCCAAGCTCTTCGCCCACCGCCCCGGCGTCAAGGCCAGCATCGCCACCACCCCCTCCAACGCTTCCGTCTTCCAAAAGGCTGCCGATCGAACACTCCGCTCCGGAGGCCCAGCCATCCACATCCACATCCTCCACCATGCTTCTCTCACCTCCATCTTTCCCAACGGTGCCGAGTCTCTCGAGCCCGGCGTGTCCTTCGACTCGAGTGTCAGGTTCCTCAACGCCCTCGCCTGCCTCCAAGAACCGCTCGACCGACTCCTCCAAGAGCTGCGCCCCCATTGCATCGTCTCCGACTCGTCCCTGCCATGGACTTTCGACGCGGCGGCCAAGCACAAGATCCCGAGGTTGTGCTTCAACGGCAGCAGCTTCCTAACGCTGTGCGTGCGGGAGAGCATCGCCCGCCATTCGCCTCAGGCCAGCGTGACATCCGAGACGGAGCCATTTCTGCTGCCGGGCATCCCCCACAAGATCCAACTCACTCGAGCCCAGATGCAGGAAATAAGTGGCTTCAATGAGTTTTGGGTGAGGGCGCAGGAGGCCGATCGGCGGAGCCTCGGCCTCGTGATGAACTCCTTCTACGAGCTGGAGGCGGCCTTCGCTGACTACTACAGGAAGGAAACTGGTAGAAAAGCGTGGTCGGTCGGGCCTGTTTCTCTCTGCAACAGCGACTCGGTGGAGCAGCTGGCTGAGAGAGGGAAGCAATCTTCCGTCACCCTTGAAAAATGCCTCTGCTGGCTCGACGCCAAGGAACCCAGCTCCGTCATTTACGTTTGCTTCGGAAGCCTCTGCAAGATGGAAGCCCCACAGCTCGCCGAGATCGCTCAAGCGCTCGAAGAATCTCCCCATCCATTCATTTGGGTTGTGGGCGATAGCGATAACGAAGCATTTGAAACGGAGAGGATGAAAGAGAAGGGGCTGATCATACGAGGGTGGGCGCCGCAGGTGGTGATCCTCAGCCATCCGGCCATCGCCGTTTTCGTCACCCACTGTGGTTGGAATTCCATCCTGGAGGGTGTCAGCGCGGGGATGGCGATGATCACGTGGCCCATGTTCGCGGACCAGTTCTTTAATGAGAAGCTGATCACGAGGGTGCTAGAGATTGGTGTTGGGGTGGGGGCGGAGGTGTGGGCTATTGGGGATGCGGAGGAAGAAGTTGTGAATAGGAGGCTGATCAAGAGAAAGAAGATAGGGAAGGCGATAGAGAGGTTGATGGGGGATGGTGAAGAAGTAAAAGCAATGAGGAAGAGAGCAATAGATTTGGCGGAGGTGGCGAAGAAGGCTGTGGAAATCGGTGGGTCATCTTACGTGAGTTTGAGCAGTCTGCTGGAGGAGCTGAGTCTCAACGCTGCGTCGTCCCGCTGACTACGGAATTGATGAACGAGCGGCCGAAACTGTTTCCGACGTGTTGCCCAGAGTTTCTACTCTGGCACAGGAAAGTCAAGCTTTTTTTTTTTTTTTTTTTTTTTTTGACGTTTCCGGTTTCCCCCCATTTCTAAAATTATCAAATTTCAGAGGAGAAAAAATCTAGGTGAGGCCAATCTATGTATAAAAAATAAAAAAATCTTTTTGGGTCACCCTAAAAATCACAGAATTGATGGGCAGTCGCATAAAAATATTATTTTATAGATGGCATAGTTGAATTTTAATTTTTTTCAAATTAAAACTTTTCATTATTCACAACTGTCTTAGTCTTTAAATTTTTATATACGACTATTATATATTTTAATTATTTTCATACATTATAGATTATTTATCCATTTAATTTTATTATTTTTACTTTTTATAATTATCCTTTTTACGTTATATTATCACAGTTGTCAAAGGCGCCCTTAGGCCCTCGCCTAGGCTCAAGGCGCGCTTGAGCGCAGGGGTGTGCCTGTACTCCTCAAGGTGCACTGCTTTAACCAGGTGTGGTCAGGTACGCGCCTAGGCTCAAGGCTCAGGTTGCGTGACTCATGGGCTTTAACCAAATGGGTCATCATTTTTTTTTTTTTATAAATAAAAGAATAGTTAAAAATAAAGCACGAGCAATTGTTAGGGCATCTTTTCGGCAATAACAAAAGGAAATTGTTAGGGTATCTTTTCGGCAATAACAAAAGGAAAAAGAAAGGAAACTGTAATCGTGAGGAGGAAAATTGATGTTAGTTGGAAAATTGAATAGAAGCAATAGAAGATGAACACTTAGAAGAAGATGTTAAAGAATATAAATTTAGCAATGATAATGAGCCACTTGTAAATAATAATTTGTAGTTTTTTTTTTTTTTTTTTTTTTTTTTTATGAAAGGAACCCACCTATCCCACACCCCTAAGAGTTTCCTCCGGATGGGGGATGGGAAGAACCAAGATTTAATTCTAAAAAATCGTCTATACAAATTTTTTCCTGAATGGCTTGAGGGTACCCCACCAAACCTGTTTATCTACTATAATTTGTAGTTTTTGACTTTTGAAATTTTGAGTGCTTCAATTTTGACTTAATGTTGTTACTCCTTTTTATGAACGATTAACTTTGAATTTCTTTTGCATCATGCGTCCAATTACATTAAAAATCATATTATTATGTTGAAATAAGAGTTATGACTATTGTATTGTAAGTTTGAATTGTTTTTTTGTTCTCGATAATTGTAGGTATACATTTTCTTGACTTTTTACAATGTTAATATTATTTTATATAAGGTGCGACAGTCACCCACGCCTTGAATGTGCATCTTGCACTCAGGCCCCAGAACTTCCTTGAGCCTCAATGCGCCTTACGTTTCTGACAACTATACATATTATTTTCTCATTAAAAAATTTTTATAGCACAAGTGTGTGGATTTGTTTATAATCCTAGATCACTTTTAGATATTAGTTACCAAAAAATAAACAAAAGGTGGGTATTGATTTGATGTGAAAAGATACAGGGTAGCCACATTTAATATTGTTTCATAACATTAGTGCGTGGAGGGATTTATAATGTTTAAATCCTCAATCATTCTTTATCAAAAAAATTCCTCAATCAATCACGATTTCAACGACGTGTAGATTATCCTGGGATGTATCACAAATCAATGTGTGATGAAAATAAAATAAAAATGATAAAGCAACAAATCAATGTGCGATGAAAATAAAATAAAAATGACAAAACAACAAATCAATGTGTGATGAAAATAAAAATAATGAAAAAGCAACTTTATCTCTGCAAAGTGTGACAAGAAAATCTTATTATATGGGAGGATGAATGGAGCCTCAATTCATTGGTAGCAAGAGAGGTTTTGCTGCACAAAAACTCATTTGCTTAACTCGTTTATACATAAATTAAGGTTAGTTTTGTTTTGGACAAATAAGTTTTTAACCTATCAACCCTCCAGCTCGTTTAATTAAATAACTGGTTAATGGGTTGGATGTTTTCAACCTGTTGACAGGTTTAATCTTTATAATCCGATAGGCGCAAATTGTTTTTATAGACATTATTAAAGCTTTTTATATATTTTATCTATAATTATAAAAATTATGAAGAATTATTCTTATACCGATAACTTTGACTCCTAATTCCTAACACGCATATAATATTTTATTAATTTATCTTATAGCCACAACATTTTATCCTAAATTTCTCTTGTACCCAAGCCCTTAACATATTTGTCAATTAAGTTTAATAATTAGTATTTTTGTAGCACACTAGGTATTCGTTCGACCAGCCAGCATAGAGGCCTGGATTGGTACCAGTCGGGCTATCTGCCCATGTAATTTGCATATTCCGGCAACCTTTAATCACATCCGATGTCATGAAAAATCGAAGGCTTCTACACAAAAACAATAAAAGGAGAAGATCCGAGTTGATAACATTGGGTATAAAACATACATGTAAGCTCATCATCATTGATCGTTCAGATGAAATGCAGATCACAAAAGATGGAGCTTTTAGGCGAGTAGCAAAGAACGGTTGTAGCAAGGAGAAAGCCCAACCAGCGAAAAGAATGGACTGCAACTTACTGGTGGTTTCCAAAAGGACCAAAACCACCCGTGACCAACTTACTGATGGTCTATTTAAGAACGCTATCCCAACTTTAAATAATCTTTCTTATCGAGGTGTTAATGTCGAACCCCATTGTGTTTTTTGCAGGAGGGATGCTGAGGATGCTAACCATCTATTTTTGGAGTGTGAATGTGTTACAAACATAGCTCGATAT
>JAXCLR010000063.1:7473443-7486673 GCA_035584095.1 Annona squamosa | reverse complement strand
GTGTAGAAAAATGTGAAAAAATAATTAAAAAATAAAGTAATTATGGAGAGTGAAAAGTTTTAGATTGAAAAATTTTAATTGACATTTTTCTATGCGAAACAAACGCACCCGTGATGTACCAAGGCAAAATACACATGAGGCAGGAGCCCATGAACCAAGGCACGGTGGGTGGTCTCTCTCTCCTCTTAAAAGTCCAACAAGCGTTAAATGCACTTCAAAAGCAAGGCATGAATCAAGCATGGAAACTTCGATTTAAAAATCTCATTTAATTGCAGTATTACAAGGAGTGAAGCTAGGTGGATAGTTTAAATCTGTAAACAAAAATGATCAATGGTTTGGATATCTCATCATTACCATCATTTAATATGAGATCTATAAAAAAAATTAATTTCATACATGTGAGGGTCACACGTGTATGGAAAAGACAAGTCAAGGCTAATGATCAATGGTTCGAATCTCATCATTACCATAATTTAACGTGAGATCTATAAAAAAAATTAATTTCATACATGTGACGCTCACACGTGTGTATGGAAAAGACAAGTCAAGGTTCGGTCACAAAGCAGTAAATATAATTCAAACGAATCAAACATGAAAACTTTGATTGAAAATCCAATGTAACTGCAATATGACAAGTAAAGACGTAAGATGAACGGTTTAAATCTTCAAACAAAAATTATCAATAGTTTAGATCTATCATTACTATGTTTGATATGGGATATATAAAAAAATTGATTTTACACATGTGAGGCTCACACTTGTGCACGAAGAATGTTGGTGGACGAACCGTAGAAGTGATGTGACAACTCAAAGCTCTGATAATTTGATGTGACAACTCAAAGCTCCGAAAATTATCATATTTGCTGCTCAAGACAACTATAGAATGATGGTCAAAGAACACCAAGAATTGCAGAAAAGAGGCCAAACGAGCGGCGCTTTTTCGTCGTCGGGTCGGGAATTTCGAATTAAATTTATGTGGGGCAGGTGCGTGAGATGTGTGGTTCTCTTGTTTGTTTAGGAGGTGGTACTCTTTTTTATTGATATTTGAGAGCTTATTATCTTTCTTTGTAAATATAATTAAAATTGTTTTAAAATTTTAAATATAATATGAGTTAAGATATGTTGTAAATATACTTAAAAAAAATACAGAAAAAAAAAAAAAAGAAGATGTCACGTGGATGACCAGTTTTGGCGACCTTGGAGAAACCTTACGGAAATGCGCATCACATTGATGTACGCAAAACGCATACAGAAAACAACAGTTCTGCGGTCATCATTTCTTGCGGTTCAAGTTATCATTTTCATGCAGAACTATATCTCTCAATTGCCTGACGAAAATTTTCTCGTCGAACTGTGTGGCTAGCACTTTACAACGGCAGAACTCTCCACCAGGCCATCCGAGATGGTCGGACCGAGCTCTCATTTCGACACAACTCGCAAGGCAGCTTCCAATCAAGAGGACCTAAGCTACCGAACTCTTTTCCTGAGGGTGGATTTGTGAGGGGAAAAAAATATTAACTAAAATTTTTTATTCGTTATAATTATTTTATTTTTAATTATTTTTTCTTCTTTTTCTATACAAATTATCCTACTTTTCAATTATTTTTACACAACTACTTATACAATTAACCTAATTATTTTAATATTATTTTCTTTACTCCTTATCATTATCTCTATTATATCATTTTATTTTCTATTAATTTGACAACTTCTACTTAGAAACTTTTCATCAAAAGTTTTATTTACAACCAAACACACTTTAAAATTTTTTTTTAACATTTTTAAGCTCCCTTTAAAACAAAAAATCTCTTTCATCTTTCCGACTTGAAAAAAGAAGGTAGAAAATTTGGTTTTATCCCATTTATAATGTGTGGGTCGCAGATAATTTAAAATTTAGGTTTAAGTGTTTCTCCTTTATTTTCTAAAAAAAAATTCCTATTAAAAATTACTTTTTCTCATGCAGATACTTCTCGAGTGGCGGGTTAAATTGATATGCGGGGTTAGGTATTTTCCTTTGATTTTAACAATTATTTTTTTAAATTTACTTTTCCCCATGTAGATATTCTCGAGTGGTAGGTTGAATTGATACATGAGGTTAAGTATTTTCGACTATTTTTAAAAATTATTTTTCAAAATTACTTTTCCCCACATAGATACTTTCTAAGTGGCGGGTTGAATTGATATGTGGTGTTAAGCATTTTTCTCATATTTTTAAAAATTACTTTTTCCCATGTCGATACACCCAAGGTGATAGGTTGAATCGATATGTGAGATTAAGTACTTTTATTTCTATTTTTAAAAGTTATTTTCTACAATATACTTTTTCCTATCTAGATACTCCTCTGGTGGCGGGTTGAATTGATTTATAGGGTTAAGTATTTTCCTCCTATTTTTAAAAATTATTTTCTAAAATTACTTTTCTCCATATAGATACTCTCAGGTGGCGGGTTGAATTGATATGTGGAGTCAAGTGTTTTCTTCCTATTTTCAAAGGTCATTTTTTAAATTTATTTTTTCCCATATGGATACGCTTCGGGTTACAGATTGAATTGAAATGTGGGTTAAGTATTATCTTATTGATTTATATAATTTTTTTTGTTTTACCCAACCCAAACCTTTGCAGAGCCACTATGCCAACTTATTGTGCTGCTAGAATGGAATCATCAAATCCCACTTGATTTTTACGATCTGAGCAATTCGATCATGATGAATCTAAATAGGTTATATCATTGATTTAGTAAGAGATTTTTATAGTGGACTTATTGCTAGCTTTTTCTCCTTACTTAGGGAATATGCATGATCCATAGGACCTGCTAGGTGGTAATGACTTATAGACATGCAAATTCAATAGAGGGTGAAATCGCTTTGCATTGAGAAACTATGAAAACTTTCTTCTTAAGTTAAGATTGAAAATTTATAGATCCATTGCAATTTATACAGTGTAAATTTTAAATAGCTCACATTTGAAAGCCATACGGGTAATTTCTACTTGTGCCTCTCCATTAGGCCTAAGGCCCTACATTTGGGCCCATAAAATTCTACTTGGTCAAGTTGGAACCAAAACACTTCACTTGGGCCCAGTCTTGCCCTCTTGAACCCATTTGGGCCTACAACTTCCAAAGGTAGCCCAATGGGGCTAAAACCTCCAATAACCTTATCTAGACCTGAAACTTCCAAGGTGGTTTAAAACATCCTAGTTGGGCCTAGAACTTTCAAACCCTTCATAACAGGCCCAATGGGCCTAAAATAGTTCGGTAAGCCTAGTTGGGCTCGAACACCTTTCAATAGGCCCAAAATCTTCGAAGCTAGTCCACTTGAACTAAAACCCACAACAGGTTCATTTGAGCCCAAAGCTCCCCAGATTGCCCAGAGTGGGCCCAAATTTACTAATAAACCCAGTCGGGCCCAAAATTCTCCATATAACTCATTTGAGCCCAAAACTTTCCAATAAGCCTACTTGAGCCCAATACTCCACATTTAGGCTGATAACTTCCAATTGGCCCACTCGGACTCAAAACACTTTGCTTGGGCCAGGTGAACAAAAACCCTCAAAAGGCCCCACTTGGGCCCGAAATTGTTGAGTCAAGACAAGATAAGTCCAAACTCTTTTTAACAAGCCTAGTTGGGTTGAAACTTTTAAGTTGGTCTAAGTTGACCCAAATATATTTTTAAAAATTTAGTCAAATCCAATTTTTAGTAAATCCATTCAATTTTTAATCCAGAGGCTATATGCGGAATACGCTGGCATATTATGTAAATTCAGAGACTAAATGCGGGACGCACCTGCTTATTAAGCTGAATGTGGGAGATACTAGTCTACTATGTAAATCTAGAAGCTAAAAACGTACTTAGCTTGTTATGTAGGATTGACAGTGTAGCCGACGGACCCCTCACTAGTCTCAAACCGAGTCATCGCTGGTTGATCGGCTAGTGTAAACTTACTTTGAGTCATGGTGTTTTACGTTATGTATTCACTCATTTTTTAGGTTGCGACATGTGGCAAAGTGATCTATATTTATTTTTGTTAGTTATGTTGTGTGATCAATATGCAATCCACTTTAAGTCATGGTGTGTGGTGTTATTTACTCCCTATTTTTGAGTAACGAAGCAAGGCAATGTGTACTCATGCATACTTGTATTCTTATTAGACATGATATTTTTATGCATTTGTAAAGTCGTAGAAAGACCTTCACACATTTTATAATTATTTTAATTCAATCATTATTTTTATGGACTATTGCATTGAGCTCTTTTAATTAAGGATTTTCTCATTAGAGATGTAAAATTGGAGTATGGAACACAATGTAAAATATTTCTGTGATATGCTTTTTGGACTCGGTTAAAAAAATTCAATGCTTTAAAATATTATGGGGTGGAATAATTGAGCATTTGTTTTCTAAAGCCAACATACATGATGGGGTGACTCAAAATGAGGCAGGAACAAATGGTGAACCCGACGTGAAGAACTCTTCCTTCATCTTTAAGAGTTGAAAACCATAGTCTTTTTATATGTTTCTTTTTGCCTGATCTCTTGCTATTGACACTTTTAAGTGCTCTTTTGTAGATCTCATAGCGTGTTCATTGGCGTTTGGGTTTTTACCCAATGGCGGTGTTGTCATTGTTGAATCGGAGAACATGGATGCAACTATTCCACATTAGTTCATTTGCATACCAAAGAAGCCTGAGCATCATGTCTATCTACACATTGATTACTCTCCAGTAGAAATCGCTTGAAAGAAGGATCGATCAGCATCACTAAAGAAGCACCGTAATATCCGAGACCCTCGTATGCACTTGCCACTAATGCAATCAAGTTCGTTGTTATCTCCTGGGCTGCTCCTGCTCAGCTAGCACAATCTTCATTTGTGTTAACCCAAATGGACTCACCAACCTCTCGACCAGACTACACTAAGAAATTTACTCACTAGTTTGCTGCGCTAGCTCAGCCAGCAACATGGTGACTCATGAGTCGACCTGTTTTACTACTCAACCCTGCGTTGGAGTTTGTGGGTCAAGCTTGAGCTGCTACATCACAGTTGGCACTAGCCTGTTAGCTAAAGGGTGCCTTGTCTATCACTACTTGCTGAAATAGGGGCAAAGCTGCATCAAATCTTGTTGAGTGTACCATTCTCTCTAGTTCGGCCAGTCTGCCTGAAGGATTGTCAACCTAGCTCCTCAAGCTGACCAAGAGGATATGCATGAGTGGAAGAAGCTGAAGAATGCTGCTAGGGTTTCTCAACTTGCTGTTTAGCCAGTTGATCAAAAGGGATGGCCAACTTAAGTTTCAAGAATATGTTGTCATTAGATTTGATTTGAACACCTTGTAGTTCATTATCCCTAATTTGATCTATTCACCTCATCGGTCAACTACTACTTTGTCTAGCTTAAAAGCTAAAGTCAAGTCTTCATTTGATCATGTCATTACCAATACCATTGCAGTTTCTTGCCGTGTATAAAGCACAGAAAGTTAAGAAAATTGGGAAAACAACTGTTGTACATGAATGACAAATCAAGCACAATCTATATTTTGATGATTAACAATTCAATTTGAGAGATTTTAAGACACTAGCATATGTGTTGACATGGTTTAAGACTTAAAGAGTCCAAGATTCAAAACATGAAAGGCTAAGTTGCAGGCCAAGTCGACTCAGGTATCGGCTTAGGTTAAGTCAATACCCAAGTCAACTTCGGTATCGACTTCAAGTGACGATTTTTCAACAATGTTGAAATTGTGGACACATGAGCTGGTGAAGTCGCACGCAAAGTCAACTTTGTATATGACTTGGGTCAAGTCACAACCTAAGTAGATTTTGTTAGTGACTTGGGATAGATTCAGGGGATCTGAAGATCAATCAGATGAAGTCTAGTAGTAATCCAAGTCAACTCTGACATGCGACTCAATTGAAATTGCATGTGAAGTCGACTCAGACATGCGACTTTAGTAAAATTGCAAACTAAGTTGACCCTAACATTCAACTTGAGTCAAAAGGCTAAATTTTAGTTGGTTCAAGTCCAAAGGTGACAAGATTGGCTTAAACATAATCATCCTAACATGATTCAAAGTCTAAGACACAAGTTCAACCAAGACTTCTTTCAATGGATATAATCAAGCTCAATATACAAGAAATCCAATAAGTTACATGCAAAAATAAAGTCTATTGAAGCTAAATTGACAAGGTACAAGGATATATAAGCTAAGAGACAAAGATTATGAAGCACTAAGTTCAAATGAGCTAAGTGAAGAGTGAAGTCGCAACCCAAGTCAGCTTTACTTGCGATTTGGTCAAATCTGAGACCAAGTCGACCTAGAGTAGAACTTGAAGTTGAAGAGTGAAGACCGAAGTCGCAACTCAATTCGACTCCAGTATGTAACTTGGGCGTAGTCGCACCCAAAGTTGATTCTGAGTGTGACTTGAGTCGTAACGATCGAAAAAATTCAAACATTTGTGCATTAAATGCGCGCCACCTACCACTAAATGTTCAAATTTACTCCTCTCTTATTTAATACATGTTGAATGGAAGGGAAAGGGTAAGCTAGAGAGTTGATTAAGCTTTCATCTTCCAACTCTCAAGCATTCAAGTGCTTATTATAGAGATCTACAAGGAGAATTATGCTCATTGATTGCAAGTGCTCAAGTGCTCATCCATTCACTTACTCTAAAAGCTCCTTTACAAGCTAAAAATCTGTTTATACATCCATAAGGTGTAAATTCTTATTTTTATTCTTTAGGTTTCTAATTCCACTTGATTTGGTGTTGAAGATCAAAATCAAGTGAAGGCAAAGTAGTGTATAGTTGGAGTGTGACTAGCCACCTACTTGTGTGAAATTTATAAAAGCCCCCTAGAGCTAAAATCTAAAAATAAGCAAATACTATAACTATGTTTCCATTAACATAGTGGGACCTAAGACACAAGGGTGTGCTCTTAGAGGACTGGAGTAGGAGGATTGTCCCGAACCACTATAATCTCTCATAGTTGTTTTATTTGCTCTACTTGCTATCTCGTTCTCAATATTTTCATTCAAGAGGACTTAGTTCATAAAGAGGGTTACAACTAATATACCAAAAGAATTTTTAAGAACCCAATTCACCCCTCCTCTCTTGAGTTTTGCCATAAACTCAGGACCAACAACAACTTCCCAACTAAACTTGAAGGCTTCATTGCCCCTACCACCAGGATAGAGGTATAAACTATTCTTGTGCCCCCACCAAAGGGGTATGCTGCAAAAGAAGCAGATGAAGAGAATTTTCAAGCTAAGAGCATTCCAAAGACCAAGGCTTACAAATGAATGGTAGTACCTCCCAAGCACCACACAACGTATCCGCATTTGACACTTAGTCTGATTTTGAATTTCGTACATGAAAATCAATTTGCCTCACTAATTAGACTGAGGGAGGTCATGACTTATCCACCCATCAAGACCCTATCTTGCAGAGAACATCAAAAGCCACATCCTAAGAGAGAGGCCAAAAGGAGGTGATCTTTTCAAATGACGTAAGTTTACATGGTAGATGTTATTCATCTAAGTACTTCTAAGGCGTTTGAAATACTGACTCAGTCAAGGGCAGTTGCAATACCTATAACAACGCCTTTTGTAGCCTTTCTCATCTCGAAGACATCAAAACTGCTTCCCTAAGAGGAGAGCTTGTAGCCTCTTATGTAGTGAGTGAAGAAGAAGAGGTTCTTAAACCCAAGTGAAGAAATTAGGTGTACGAAGTGAGTTATGAAAACTTAAGGCGAGAAGGTGACAAGTTCTCATTAGCCACCATTGCCAAAGAACCATCAATCCATTCATCAGCCCAAAGGACCATCTAGGAGGCGAACTAAGCAAGATGAAAATGCAGAATACAATCACGACTTCCTGTAGTTCAATAATTTGTGTATTAATACCCCTTAAACTAAAGATGCACAGGTTAATATGCCTATATGATCTCCTTTGGGGTTATCGTACAAAAAGAAATGGTACATCAATTAGTGGTGAATGCCTTCATCGCCAAGCACCTCAACTGACCGAGGTCCCTAGAACAATAATCAATAGGCCTTATCCCTCAAAAATTAAAGCAAAATTGCTGCCAAGGGATTTAACGCAATTGAAAGTCTAATTTGATGGTACTAGAAGTGCATTAAAGCATTTGGCATCCTTTCACTATGCCATGGGCAATTGAGCACACCATTCAAACTTGTGCCTTTAGATTTTCCCCAATGCCTCTTCTGCGATTCAACTATCAGAGTTACCAATTGTATCTCGAAAGAAAGATGATTTGGTTAAAGATTATATCACTAGGTGGTAAAATACTGCCAATAGTTGCGAAACACCTCTTTCTCAAGCAATGAAGGTCAACTGTTGTTAAAATGACATCAAGATAAAGATTTCTGTATTGGTAAATGAGTAGTTCAGTACATTTTAAGCTTTAACTATAGAAGCTTGTCGAAATGAGCATCTGTTGTCTCAGCAAAAAGCTTGGAAGAAAGAACCCTCTATAGCGACAACATTCAAAAAGAAAAAAATTGAGGAGACTTTCATAAATATTATAAAAGTTAAGAAGCAGCTCGATAAGGCAAAGCTGCCAGCAAAGGAGTAGTCTACAAGACTTGTCCGAGGAAAAGAGATCCAATATGTCTTTTTAAGGATGATATAGATACATTATTCCAGCAACTCATGTCAATTAGGCTATTCGAACTACCGGCCTTAAATAAACCAGAGGAAATCGAGCATGCCACTCATCAACAGTATTGAAGCTATCATCGATATGTTAGATACCCAATTAAGAAAATCCGAGATTTTCAAGCAATATTACATGACTACATTAAGAAAACTGCTAAGTCTAAAATGAACAAAGAGATGCCTCAAAAATCTATATAGAGAAAATAAAAGGGTCATGCATAAGGTCATTCTTCCTTTTCTTTCGAGGTATTTGAGGCAATTTTCACGAGTTCAATTATTCTTGGTTATGGACTTTCTTCTGCCTGAGTTGTTACTCCCATTCTACTAACTCGTGGCTAGTAGATCACTTCATCAAGCAAAAGAAAGATATGTAAAGTGTATTGGGAAGTGATAAACTTTTGTATAAAACATTTTTGGTATAAAAATTGTCAAAATGAAAGTATTGTTTTGGTTAAAAAGAAGAATAGGAAAATCCGCATTTTTATGGATTTTCGAGACCTAAACGAAGCATGTAGAAGGATGAGTTTCCTCTCCCTTTTATTGATTTGCTTATCGACAACATAACTTTGTATAATACATTCTCATTTATGGATGGATATTTTGGCTATAATCAATCTAAGGTGACTTCTACAGATGAAACCATGACTGCATTTCGAACTTTGATGGGTATTGTTTGTTACAAAGTCATGCCTTTTGGACTCAAAATGCTGGTGAAACTTATCAAAGAACAATACAAATAATATTTCGTGACATGTTGCGTAAACATGTTGAATGCTATGTTGATGATCTGATTATAGGATTTGATGGCCATAAAAGGCACCAGGAAAATTCGAGATTGGTATTTGTTCACGTAAGAAAATATGATCTCAAAACGAACTTTGTCAAATGTGCATTTGGAGTCTCATTAGGAAAATTTCTTGGATTTATAGTACATCAAAGAGGAATTAAGGTTAATCCACTCAAAATGAAAGCAATTCAAAATATGCTACCTCGACATAATCTTAAAAAACTCAGGAGCCTGTAAGGCCAGTTATCTTATATTCGACGCTTTATCTTTAACTTGTTTGGCCAGTGTCAGTGATTCCACAAGTTAATGCAAAAAAGATATGGTATTTCAATGGGACGTAAAGTGTCAATAAGCATTTAAAGCCATTAAAGAATTACTAGCCATCTAGCTTGACAACCCTAGTCAAAGGAAAGCTACTTATTCTTTACATTGCTGCTAGTCCATAATTGCTGGGGACATTGCTCGCATAAGAGAATGCCTAAGGAAAGAAACAAGCTGTGCATTATCTCAGTGGTCAATTGTTATAAGCTGAATACAATAATTCTTCAATCGAGAAGATTTTCCTAATCGTAGTTTTTGTGGCGTAGAATCTAAGACATTACTTCCTCACACATCAGATTTTTTAAATCTCTAAGCTTGATCCTTTCAAAATTTTAATCACCAAATCTATGCTCTTAGGATGCCTAGCAAAATGGTCATTGCTAGTAGCCAAATTTGACATCCAGTATGTATGTCAAAAAGTGGTGAAAGGTCAAGTATTAGTAGATTTCTTAGTGGTTCACCCGCTTAAAGAAGAGTTTTCTAGTTTGAAAAGTCTACTTGATGAGGAAGTGTTCTATGCAAATGATAATCTAATATGGCAAATGTACTTTGATGATGCTTTAAAACCATCTGGAGCCAGCACTGGAATTGTCATTATTTCACCTCGTAAGGACTTGTTTCGACATTCATATTTTCTTAGTAAAAGAGCAACAAATAATGAAGTCAAGTATGAAGCTTTTATTATTGGTGCAAAATTACTCTTACAATCAGATATTTTACTTGTGCAAATATTTAGGGATCCAAAGTTGGTCATTAAACAATTAAATGGTCAATATGAGGTATATCAGCCTCATTTGCGAAAATATTATGATAAAGCTTAAACTTTACTAGCAAAATTCGTTATTATTTCTGTCAAACATGTTCCTCAGTTAGCAAATATTATTGCCAACACACCAGTAAAGTTAGATAATATCCTTGCCTTCAATGAGCTCAATGACATGAAAATTCAAGTTAAAAAGATTCAAAGATGATGGAGATCTCCAAGTTAACCAAGTAGACGAAGTTTGTCTGAGGTGCCCGCAAGTATTGATGATTGGTGCATACTCATCATTTACTACCTCAAATATAATGCAAGAAAACCACAAAAGACTATTTTACGGTGTAATATGTTTCAAGATGAATTATATAAGATCGCTTTTGATGGACTTTGTCTTCATTGTATCAAAGAAAATGAGATTTGTCAGATTCTTCAAGAGACACATTCAAGTGAATGTGGTACTCGCCAATCAGGGTGATGCCTCCATCAAAGGATCAGAACATTGGATTATTATTGGCATTCAATGGTCCAAAACTCAATTAATTTTGCAAAATTCTGAGAAGCCTACCAAATACATAGTGCTATTTATCATGTTCTTGCCTTGAAATAATTACCAGCACCTATCTCTTGGCCCTTCTCTTGGTGGAATTTTGATATTGTTGGTCTAATTAACTCATCATCATCTAAGGGGCATGTATGTATTTTAGCTGGCACAAATTTTTTTCTAAGTGGGCAAAAGCTAAAGCTTACATGACAATGCAAGCACAAGATGTAGTTGAATTCAATAAGTACAAGATCACTTACATGACAATGCGAGCACAAGACGTAGTCGAATTCAATAAGTACAAGATCATTTATAATTACCGTCTCCCATACCAAATCACCTTGGATAATGACAAGCCATTCAAGAGTGACAAAGTAGACCAGTTATACCTGACATTTGGAATCAAACAAGTGTTCTCATCACCATATTATCCACAAGAAAAAGGCCAAGCAGAGGCATCTAATAAAAATATTATTCAAATCCTTAAAAGAACCATCATGAAGAACAAGTGTGTTGGGATGAGAGATTACCTGAAGTGCTATGGGCTTACAGAACTACATATCGAACTGCAGTGGGTGTGATACTATATTATTGCTTTTTGGTGTCGAAGTAGTTTTACTAGTAGAAACCCAGTTAACATTCGTAAAGGTTGCTATCCATTCTGAGTTCACTATTGAATAACAAGCTAAGCTTTGTTTTGATGGACTCGAGGCGCTAGATGAAAAGCGAGTCCAAGCGCGACAACGGATTGAACTCTATCAAACTCAAATGGTTGAAGCATACAACAAATTGGTTTTTACATGGGCATGCAAGTTGGCAACATAGCACCATGCAAATTGGCAATATAAATTTAAGTTGGCAGCAAATAAACAACAAAATAATGTAAGTTAGTGTTGATTACATGAATCCAAAAACTTCAGGTTTATAGAGGCCAAAAATTTCAACTAGACAATTTCTATAAAAGTCAGATATTTTAGCTAGATAGTTAAACAAAACTAACATTAAGCATTTATAAAAAGGAGCATAACTCCTTGAGCCTTTGTAATCTCGATGCATGTAACGATCCAGCTAAATAGAATTTTTTTTCCATTTAGTTGTTCTCTCTCCTCCTTTTTATTATAAAATTATAGCAACTTATATATATATATATTTCTCTTTTCATTCTCCATTCAATATTCATTAGTGGTATCAGAGCAACATTATCCAAGAGTTGTGAAAGATACTATTTTTCTACTATGCTGTTGTTGCATAACGTTATTTTAAGGTACTCTCTCAATGACCTCCATCACTACATTTAATTACACTCAAGCATTAGTTTCTATATTTGAAGGAGAAGTCTATAATTTTGGAGTATCTAAATAAAAACCTTGTTTATATTACAGAGATAGTGTGATTTAGCATAAGACTTCTAAAAGCAATCCAAGGTGACACAGAGCTTGCATCTAGGGATAAAAATAAGAAAAAATAATATTATGAAAATCAAATGCGAGACGCAAAAGTTTTGCTATATATTCAACAAGGAATAAACAAGGTAATATATCCAAGAATCATTGCTGCTACAGTGCTAAATAGGGCTTAGAATATTTTGAAAAATAACTTTAAGGACTATGATAGAGTAATTTTCATCAAGATTTAATAGTATGGAATGATTTTGATACTCTATTAATGAAGGCAAAACAGTATAAGTATTTCTCTCTCATGTTTTTAATATTATAAATCTGATTAGAAGTTATGGGGATACAATTGAAAATAAGAGAATTATTTCAAAAATATTAAAAAGTCTTTCTCCAAAATTTGATTATGTAGGTGATTGTTATGTAAGAATGAAAAATTTGTTTATGCTTTATGTAGTCGAATTAAGGGGTTCTCTTCAACCCTATGATGAAAGAATATGTAGATTCTTAGAATAGTTAAAGAGCAAGTCTGTTGGTCCAGAGTTGATGGCTAAATCCAAGAGGGGAGGGGTGAATTGGGTTTTTTAAAAATCTTTGGTAAATCAAAAATCTTAACCCCTTGAAAGATTAATCCCCTTTTTGAAAGCAGATGGAGAGCAAATAAGATAAAACAGTAAAAAGAAATAGAACACAAGATTTATAATGGTTCGGGCAAACCTTCCCTACTCCACTCTTCCAAGCTCACACTCCGTTGTGACTTGG
>JAXCLR010000063.1:7447237-7468179 GCA_035584095.1 Annona squamosa | reverse complement strand
CAAATATATATATATATATATTTCTCTAAATAAATATATATATATATATTGATATGTTGTATGATGATATTAACCTGAAAACTCAACCCGAGCTCGAATTTCGAAAATAAAGTTAGAATTAAGATTTTACAAATAAGGTCGGGGTTAAGGTTAAGATTAAGATTTTATAAATAATGTTAGGGTTAATATTAGGGTTGAAGTTGAGGTGAACTTGGGTTTTATGAGCTTGAATTATACCCTTAGACTTCAGCTTATCTAGTTATATAAATAGTGATTGGACTGGTCATGCTGATGATCAAAAAGCACAAGTGGCTATACATTCTCTCTTTGACCAAATACTGTCTTATGATCATCAAAGAAGCAAAAGATAGTAGTATTATCTACAACTGACATAGAACATATTGTAGTAATAAGTGCAACATATGAAGCGATTTGACTAAAAAAAATTCTACAAGATCTACACTATGAGGTAAAGTCTCCTACAGCTATCTACTATGACAACATGTCGTCTATCACTATGACCAAGAATTTAGTCTTTTATAGCTGATCAAAGTATATCGACATTTGCTATCATTTCATTTGAGAGCCTGAGGAGAAACGTGAAATTCGACTGCAATTCTGAAGGACAAACGAGCAGCTACTAGGCATATTTGCCAAAGTTATACCCACGAATCAATTTTTAAAATTCAAAAAATAACTTAGTATTATAAATTTTTTTAGATAAGAGGGAGTTTTAAAAGCTTTAATTTACAAAATTTTGGATAATCAGTAGCATTTCTTCTAAGTTGATAACATGATTTTTACATGGTGCATGCAAGTTGGTGATGTAGCATCATGCAAGTTGATAACATAAATTTAAGTCCGCGGTAGATAAATAAAAAAATCACGTAAGCTACTGTTGGTTGTGTGAATCCAAAAACTTCATGTTCATGAAGATAAAAAATTTCAACTAGATAGTTTCTATAAAATTTAGAGATTTCAACTAGACAGCTATACGAAACCAATTTTAAGCATCTGTGAACCTTGTAACCCTAATGTATTTAAAATAATGTACTTTATTACCATATTAATTTTTATCTCAATCGGATATGTGTATGGACCTCATCTAAAAATGGTATAAATTCAACGAAATAAAATAATTTGACGTAAATAACAACTTTAAAGCGATCTTTTCAACATATAAGCCATTTGCTATAAAATTTATATATGGATAAATGATCGTATAAAATTTTATTGCATTATAATATGTGTTGAGCCCAAAAATGGGGAACAACTATATATGAAAACCTGTTTCGGTACGGTGAAGGTGCACTATAATTAACAATGGATTTTGCCCAAAATGGGTTTCACACGTATTTAAATGTATTGATACTTTATAAAATCATTTATTCATATATAAATTTTATATTAAATGATTTACATGTTTAAAAAATGACTTTAAAGTTGTCATTTACATTAAACTATTTTATTATGTTGAATTTATACCATTTTCAGATGAAATCCATATACATACTGAATTAGGATGAAAATTAATTTGATAATAGAATACATAATTCTAAATACAATGGATAGAGTATATTATAATTTTATGATTATATAAGACCCATTTTGAGATAACTGCACTGTAATTGTGGTGCAATGAAACTGCATTTGAATATTTCTCTCTCTCCCTATATATAATTGTACTGGTCTGAAATGAGGATGATCATTTTGCAGTTTATAATACCCTAAAATCCTAAAACCGCTATTTCATTTTCCCAACCAGCTGCTGCTCTCGCCACTTCTTTCTCATTCCACCATTTCGTTTTTGCACTGCGGTATCTCCTCTTTTTTTCATGGCTTTGGGTTGCTTGGTTTCCGCTTGTTGCTCGTCGATAGCAGATGGCTAATTTGGGGGCGCTAATGGACGACAGTAATTGAAATGGATCCAGGATAGCAGCCACGGAAGCTGTTGGACGCGGTGTGGTTGTGCTAATTGCAGGCGATTAGATTTGGAGGTGCTCCTGATTTTGGAAAACTTGCTGGAGGATCTCTCCGGACTGATAGGGATGTATGCTAATGTTGCTGCCGAACTTGTAGAAGAAGAGAGGTGGACGTGAAGATGTTGCAGATAAGCTTAACGGGAGAGAGAGGAAAGATTGGCACATTCGGCCAAGAAGCCCTAGGAGAGATGCTTGGAGATGACGGAGCACCATAATGATTAGAGAGATGGCTCTACACAAAAGCGCCCATTAATAATAGACCAATAAAAATATTGCAAAATCATTTAATTAATTTGTAATTCTACCTAAACCTTATTGGTAAACGAATAATTCCCAAATCATTTACTAAAAGGTTTTAAAAGAAAAGTATAATTTTCAAACACATTTAACCCTTTATTAAATGAAATTTTTCGTAATCAAAAAGTGTAAAAATAATGTAAAAAGTATATAAAAATATGTCATTATCAGTATGCAGTTGTTAGATAGTTTTTCTAATTTTAAAATTATATCTTATTATTCTGCTATATATTTTACAAGATTCGCTAACACACCCATTCAATGGAAACGGTTGAATCAGTTGAATCAAAACCGATCCCTAAACCTGATCGTTAACCAGTTCATTTCCAGACAACACTGCCTCTAAATCAACTAAAACATTATTTCTGTGTTCATGAATGGTTCAATCAGATGGGTTGTAGGCCCATGTTTCATGCTTGCATGCTTATAACGTTGTCCGCGTGTGAATACTTCCATACGTCTTAATCGCCTTCATGTATTTGATTTGTCAATTTACCCATTAATTGCCAAACATGGCCTCACAGTCCCCAATAATCTTGTACACGAAACATCATAAATACTATTTTTTTGACAGACAAGAACCTTAGCATGCAAGAGTCTTTTTTTTTTTTTTTTGTTAGCAATTTATGGGTCCCAAACGTATTTTTTTATTTTTTATTTTTTATTTTACTTTTTTTTTATACATATGGGCCGGCTGATTATTCACCGGTTGGAAATGCCTCATAAAATTGAGTTCTTTGCATTTTTTAAACCATTAATCTAGATGCATATAATCTATACACCAAGATAAACTATTTTTTTTTTTTGGAAATGTTTATATGTTTTTTGAATTTTAAACACAGGAATACTTTGATCATGTTCCACCTGTGAAAATGACCATAATCATCCTATGTTTAAAATTTAAAGAAAATATAGACATACTTGTGGCCATGAAGGTATCCAATCAAAGTAATTTTTCATATATTGACTAAATTTATATTAATAAACCTAATGGATGGTCTGGATTTGTCATAGAAAATCCTTATTTTTTAAAAAAGTAAGAGTTGCACTCTTACCATAGGTGTAATTGAAATTATTTTACAAATTCAAAATTTTAGGTGTTCTTGTAGTAGGTTTGAAATCATAGACATAAATGCAATTTTTATGAAAAATCATAAGCACGAGCAAAAATATCTCAAAAAATATTTTTCAAAGATGATAATTTTTTTGGTTTATGAATTATATATTTCTAGATTAACGTTTTCAAAAAACTAAAAAAGAATGCAAAGAAGTAGGTTGTATGAGTGGTCAAGACTACATATGCTACATATGGGAGCCTCACCTAGAACTTTCTTGAAATTTAATTTTTTATCTTTATTTAGTATTCTAATTGAATTTTAAAAAATAGATAAAACAAGTATGAATACATGCACATTTATTTATGCCCATTTTATCTATTTTAAAAAATTCGAATAAAATACTAAATAATTGAAAAATTATCAATTTCAAATGAAATATAAGGATACTAATCGTATACTCCCTAGAGCATTTAAGCCCTTTTACTTGTGAAATATATATAC
The DNA here is from genome assembly GCA_035584095.1 of Annona squamosa. Taxonomy (NCBI): domain Eukaryota; kingdom Viridiplantae; phylum Streptophyta; class Magnoliopsida; order Magnoliales; family Annonaceae; genus Annona; species Annona squamosa. Next base: position 7,464,341 of record JAXCLR010000063.1, on the reverse strand, counting down.
GAGCCAAGTTTAAAATTTTTAAACATACGATTTTTACTTTTTTAATATTTTTGAAAATTTCAAAAGAATAAAAATTTTATTTAAAAAAGCTTCGGTTCATAAAAAAATCTTAGGAGATAGAGTATGGAAGATCTATTTACAATAATTTTTTTGTTTTTTCTTCATACGCTTATTTATCTAAGTGTATTTAACATATAAACTAAGTTTTACCATTTTTGGATATGTTTATATATATTTTAAGATTTTTAAACATATTTGTGTATATATGTATTTAAAATACCCTTATCTTTAAAAATCTAAAAAAAATTACATATATCCAAAAATGGTAAAACTTGATTTAGATGTTAAATACACTTAGATAAATAAGCGTATAAAGAAAAAAACTAAAAAAGTTGTTGTACATGGATTTTTTGAAGTGGGTTAAACAAGACATTTGTTTAACCTAGCCTAGGCTAGGAGGATTATTTCTCTTTTATAGAATAGTGATCTTGTAAGCCTGAGCCAAGAAAATTTCCCGCTTTGTCCACCACAAAAAATTCATTTGCAATGATTTTTTTATTATCTTTTCATACGCTTGTTTATCAAAGTATATTTAACATATAAATTAAGTTTTACCTTTTCACTATGTTTATATATTTTTTTAGATTTTTGAATATCTATGTATATATATACATTTAAAATACCCTTATCTTTAAAAATCTAAAAAAATATACACATCTAAAAATAGTAAAACTTAATTTATATATTAAATACACTTAGATAAATAAGTGCATGAAGAAAAAAGCTAAAAAAGGTTGTTACACATGAGTTTTTCGAAGTAAGCTAAGCAGGATATTTGCTTGACCCATGATAACATGATCATTTTTCATATATATACATATATATATATATATATATAGAGAGAGAGAGAGAGAGCTTTTACTGTGCAATGAAGCTGCACCATAATTAATGATGCATTTGGCCCAATTTGCTTCCCACATGTACTGAAATGTATTGATACTTTATATAATCAATTATCCATATATAAACGAATGTTTTACATGTTGAAAAAACAACTTTAAAGTTGTTCTTTATATCAAACTATTTTATTACAATGAATTTGTACTATTTCCAGATGAGGTCCATATACATATCTAATTGGGATGAAAATTGGTATGATAATAGAATATATAATTTTAAATATAATAGGTGAAGTAGATTATAATTTTATGATAATGTGGGACTCATTTTGAGGTAATTGTACCATCACGCTTGAATATTTCGCATATATATATATATACATATACATATACATACATACAGTCTCATTTCTATGAAATCCTCTTTTTATGTAACTCCATCTATTTTTAAAATCTTGATAGTTGATAAAAATCCACTCAATCTATTGTGTTTAATATAATTTTTAGTATCCTAGAAACCCTTTGATTTTTTTAATTTCGCTGTTTATGGGTCCCGTTTATAGAAGTATAAAATCAATGTAATGAAATGGTTCGGTATTAAAATATCTACTTTAAAGTAGTTTTTAACATCTAAACCATATAAAATATCAATAATATGTGGATAAATGATATTATAAAGTATTGTTATATTTTAATATATGTGTGAATGGATCTAAACATTTTTCATAATTTACACATTAATATACATATTTTTGAGCAAATAATGCCCATGCAATACTTGATTTGTATGAAACTTGGACTTGTAGTGAAACAAATGGTGTTAAATACAATGAATGGATTAGATTTTCCATCAATAATCAATATCTTGAAATTTGAAGGCGTTACATGAAACCATTTCTATGAAATTTGAGAGCATTACATGAGACCATTTCTTTGTAACTTGGTTACATAGAAGTGGAGCCCATCTACACACACACACACACAGAGTTCCACTTCTATGTAACCCCCTCCATTTTAAAAATCTTGATAGTTGATAAAAAATCTATTTCATCCATTTTGTTTAATATCATTTATAGTATCCTGGAAACTCTTTTATTTTTTTTAATTTTACTGTATATGAGTCTCGTCTATAAATGTGTAAAATTAATATAATAAAATAGTTCAATATTAAAATATCAACTTTAAAGTAATATTTTCAACATCTAAATCATCTAAAATATCAATAATATGGAGATAAATGATCTTATAAAGTATTGTTACATTTTAATACATGTGTGAATAGATCAAAGCGTTTTTCATAATTAACACATGAATGTACATATTTTTTAGAAAACGTGGTTCATGCACATACTTGATTTGAATGAACCTCGCTCTCCTAGCTTAAAAATGGTATTAAATATAATGAATTGATTAAATTTTCCATCAAAGATTAATATCTTAAAATTTGAAAGGGTTATATGAGACCATTTCTATGTAACCTGGTTATATAGAAGCGGAGCCTAATATATATACATTTAAAATTTTTTTACAAAATGATTAATCTAATTATGTTTAATCTGTAAACCAATTTTTATCAATATTGGAGATGTATATCTATTTATTTTGGATTTTTGAACGTAGAAGTATTTTAGTCATGTTTCGACAATTTAAAATGACTAAAATACCCCTATGTTTAAAAATCTAAAATAAATATATACGCATATTCAAAATTGGTAAAAATCGGTTTATAAATTAAACATAACTAGAATAAAAATTTTACAAAAAATATGTGTTTCACAAAGCTTTGAAATTAGGCAATTTCGGATTAGTCTAAAACACATTGTTTTCAATTCATTATTATAAAATTATTATTCTAGTTATGTTTAATCCATAAACCCTTTTTTACCAAATGTGGATATGTGTATATATTTATTTTGAATTTTAAACATAGGAGTATTGTAGTCATTGTAAATTGGTGAAACATGACTAAAATACCTTTACGTCTAAAAATCTAAAATAAATACATATACATCTCCAAAATTTTTAAAAATTGTTTTATAGATTAAACATCACTAGATTAATCGTTGTGCAAAAAAATGTAAAAATTAGAATTTAGAAATGGCATGAAAACAACTTAGGCAGCAGTGATTCCACCAGTTCTAATCAGCCTCCCTTGTGAATCACTTCTCTCTCCATGAAAATGTATTCCCCTTGAAGCGATTCTAGTTCGTGAACAGGCTATTGACAAGCTGCCTTCTGCACTAGCTAGACCCATTTTTAAAAAAATTCATCAGTGAACCGGATAGACCAACCGATTCAAAATCTAGCTAGTTCGGTGGTTGAACCAATTTGTACTAGCCAAATAGTTTGACCCGAAATCGGACTGGAATGGATTGGCCAGGTAACTGATTCTCGGTTGAAGCGGCTGACCGATCCGATCCTAACAACATTTACTGGTTGGATATAGAGTTTAAATATTAATATATAAATCAACTAATTTTATTTATTAGATTTTACATGTTTTATAGATAGATCTCATGTGGATCTTTAATTTGGATTAAATGTAGTATCATGATCGTATAGGGATTCAGTGGATTGGATTTTTATTCGTCATCAAGGTGGGCTAATATAAGGGTGGCACAGTCTTGAAAATTTATGAGGTTAAAATATGTACAATCAATATTCCAATGAATATTGCTTTAATTTAGAAGTTTCATATAATCAACAATATGATTTGCAAATACATGTTTGATCATAATTGTAAATATACTAACATAATTTCAAAAATTGCTAATAATTCTATATAGTTTGACTATAATTGCAAATATATCATGCCATTATGGTGTCGTTATTGCACCATCATAGCAGGGACATATCTACAAAGATATGTAAAATGTATAAGTGTATTTGCAATTTCAAAAATTAAGCTAGTATATTTAGTTTTTGCAAATCTACACATATCATATGAGTATATTTGCAATTATAGTCAAACTATATGGGATTATTTGCAATTTTTAAAACTATGTAGTCATATTTGTAATTATGGTCAAAATAAGTGGGCATATTTGTAAATTATTCTAATCAATGGTTAATTTTTATCCATTTTCTCAATATTCCACATTTGGTAATGAATTCTCATGGTTTTCTTCTCACTCACACACGTTCTCCCATAAATTTCATTACCTTATATTTTAACTTTCTGACAATCCTAGTTTTTTCGAACTTCATCTCTCTATTCTAATCACTTTTCTTGCAATTACTCTGTTTATTATATCTTTACTTATGTCATGCATATCAATCGCACCCTTTTAAAAATATTTCCTTCATTGTTTCCTACACTTTCCCACTATCCTGTTATATAACGACATTACCAAACACGCATAGCCAAGGTTGATACCAGGGTCCACTTCCGAATTCATAGAACCTTGGCATGATGATTATATCAAAATTCAACCATTCTTTTTCATTTAACAAAATTTTATAATTAGGGTCCATTTGCTAATGGCAAAAACGGGAAAAATCTGAAAACGTGATAATGATTAAATGTAAAATAAAATAAAATAAGTTCGATAGGAGGAAAAATAAAATAAAATAAAAGTGGTCTCAATCTAAGCCTAACTTGTACCCCTTTGAATAAGATGTCAATTGTGGATAAATTGTGAAAGTCAGATTTATTCGCGCAAGCATTTGAATTCTATAATAATACATCATCCGGAAAAATATTTAAGAAGGGATGGATTTTATAGATTTTTCAATTAAAATTCATTAAAAATGATTTTTTCAAATTTATATTAACCCTAAGCTAATCACCTAAATCTTGGATTTGGATAAAATTTGGATTCTTGGCAAAATAAATTATTTTTAATGAAATAATTAGAATGGATTTTTTTGAGGATTAATTACATAGGATTTCATTTAATCATCACTGTGGGCTCAAGAAGTTATTGAAATTCACTTCTATGGAATTTCATAGAAGTGAAGCCCATTAATATAGGTATTCTTATGATTTAATAATCAAATAAAATAAATTTGAGAGATTAATCCTTAAATGATTTTAGTTTCTCTAACTAATTTAGCTTGTATTTGGTGCTGGACAAAAATTGTAAAAGAAAATTTTATGTTATAAACCTTTTAAAATAGAATAAGTGACATGATGTGATAGGAACAATGATAAGGATTAAAATGAATAAAGTTAAAATAGATAAAGTATTTGTATAGATAGTTTTGAAGAAATAATTAAAAAGTAAGATAGTCGTAATAGAACAATATGAAGAAATGAATAAAAAACAAAATAATTGTGGAAAGTAAAAAGTTTTCCGAATTGCCAAACATCCTTAATTTTTTATTCAGGAGGTATTTGAGTGCCTGAATAAAGAAAGACTCATTTGTGCTCATACCTACGATTTATATTAAGTGTGACCATCTTGGTAAACACTTGGATAACCATGTAGTTTTGTATGATCTCATATCCAATAGAGTGAGGAGGGAGTCTGAACTATAAGTGGAGGTCACTAGTTGAAATGTCAAGGTGCCTTTTGGGTAATGTGTGTGCTCAAAGGGACAAAAGCGTGTGGGCTGAAACACAAAGCAAATAATACCTATGACTTAAGGGTCAGGGCATTACATAATGGTATTAGAGTTAATTCCCAATACCTATGGTTAGCATGTCTAGCGAGGACACTAGAGCCCGAGGGGGTGGATGTAAGATTCCACATTAGGTAGGGTAAAGGAGATATCCTGGGCTATAAACAGAGGTTGTTGGTTGAACTGTCGAGGCACGTTTTAGGTATTATGTATGCCCAGAGGGAAAACCATGCAGGTTTTAAAAGTTGAAAACTAGGGGCAGCTAAAAGGTATAAGAAAGAAAGGATCATACTCCAAATATAGGAGATTAGTTGGAAACTAGGTAAAAAAAGTTGATGCAAGTGATGCTGACTTTGGGTTTGTACCAGTCGGCCTTAACCAGATTCAAATAAAGAATATATAACTTAACTAAGGAGAAAATCAATTATAATAAATAGATAACAATTAGATTACTCCGCACAAAGGAGGGTAATCAAAAAAAGTTTAAACTATTGTTCTCTAGTGTAGCACCCTACCGGCACAAGCCCTCGACTAAAGGTTACAAAAATGGAGATCCAACGACATTTCTCTAGGACTTGTCATACGTTGAATACAGCTATAGAAACCTTAAATATACACAACTAATATGTTATTCAATCATATAACAACAAGAATAATATAAAATTTTATCATTTCAATCATATCTCATCATTGTTAGCACAACTAAACAATTTTCCATCTCACAAGTTCATCAACCTCAAAAGTGTCAAATGATAGAGTTAACCTATCTTGTACCTTCCATGGTTCACCTCAACTATTAAAAACAAACATATAAGTATTGGTAAACTCAATAAATAGGTGCGATCAATGAAAACAACATCAAACTTATGTCAAATTTATCATGTATGCCACTTCATTGCACACAATACAGAAACTGGGCTCTCACTAGCCTCACACAATCATATAATGTCATGTTATGCTACGAACACATATTCAACTGAACTATCCTCATGTTTGTCAAGGACCATGAGCAACCTAAGCCTCAAGAACACAAGCGTTGCCTATTGCCAATATTACGACCTATTCAACTACTCGGTGTATGTCCACTCATCAATGGTCCATCTGTAATGCTTGGGAGGGTCTAGACACCCTCAGCCCAAGGTTGAAACTTAGTTACCATAGCATCACACTATCACTCAAATCATCATCCATGCACAGAATGTGCATGCATCAATCACACAATCATATGCCACATGCTCATGTCAAAACCATGCATCATATGATTGCACAAAAATCATGTCAAAACACACAACTAAACCATTTTTAACATACGATTGTACCTTCAACCATAAAATCTAAAATCCAAGCCAACCTGAAGTCCATCCAAAACACATGAACCAAGTCCATACATAAGTTTGTCTAATAGTCTCTTCAATGCTTGTTCCAAACTAAGTTATGCTAGTATTTAACTCTCATTCCATCCATACTCACACCTTCATCCGTTCCAATTTATCATCATCATTCTAAACACAAAAGTTTACATCATTCTAATATCAAATAAATCACAATTCAAGCAAGCCAATTTAATATCTCTTACAAGTAATATATCTTAATACTCATCCATATCAAACCATCACAAGTCTCATTCTACACCATTTAAAACATAACATGATTCAATCATAGTAAACAATTTGTTTATTTCACTAATATGTTATATTAATATGCATGTTATGCAACTAATCTCACTTAGGTATTTCATCAAGCACAATATGGGAATATAAAAGACATAAATTATAAGTAAACTCCATAAGCTTCCACTCATTACATGTCAAACTTGTGTAAATTACTCGTAATAATTCTCAATCCATCATTCACATGCTTTTCCATAAGATTTACTATTTTAAAGATTCTAAGATCTCTGCATAATCATAGTACTCTGAAAATGCCCTTAACCCTGAAATCAAAGTAGTACCCTTGAAATCCATAAAAAAAAATCATTCTTAACTCAAAATCAAGGTTTGTTTGAAAGAAAATCAATCTACTTATACATTTAGAATACTAAGTATCCATTTTACTTGAATGTAGTGAATTATACCTCTCATTAGCATTTTACGAACATTTAATAAAAAAAATTCAAAAATCACCATAAAACATTATGAAACTAAAATATTTCACCTTAATGCACTATATTTGTGTGGAAAATCACTTATAAATCATTTGATCTATGGGTTCCAACCAAAACCCTAATTCGTAGCAAATCCTAAATTTTATACATAACCCAAAACTTTAAACATTTCAAGATATACAATACAAGAGTGGTTCCCATATGCAATGGTTAAACAAGTCATTGAAAAGATAAATCTATGATTTATTTGAAAATAAAATATCCTACTTATACCTTTAAAATACTAAATATCCATTTCAAAAGAATTCAATGAATCATTTCTTTCATCGGCATTTTATAGAACACTTAATAGGAACACTTCAAAAAACATAACAAACCATTATGGAATTCAAAATTTTAACCTTAATGTACTACATTTGTATGGAAAATCATTTCTAAATCCTTTGATCTATAGGTTCCAACTAAAGCTCTTAGTTCCCTACACAACCCACAGCCTCAAACTTTACAAAACATACAATACAAAAGTGGTGCCTATATGCAATGGTTAAACAAGTCATTTATAAGCTAAATCTATGGTTTATATAAAAGAAAATAACTTACTTATCTTTAGTGAAGTTCTCTTGTCAAAATACTCTACACTTTAGTTGTCAAGTTAAACTCCATTTAGCGTTTCAATTTCAAAATAATTAATTAATCAATATAATCATTTTTATTTACATAAGTCTCTTGGATCATTCCTAACTCTTAAGATTGCTGCATCATTCATGCATAGCATGTTGCTGAGCAAATTTCAACTCTATCCATGATCTAATATATGAAGTGCATTACCCACACCTTAAGTCTATTTTAATTCAACCCAAAGCTCACTCTTGGGAATTCATTATCCAAACATGTCACATGCATCGTTAAGGTTTTAAGTTTTTCATTTTTAATCAAAAACACACTTGTTCACTTCTCTTTGGCATTTCATCAAACATTTGATAGACATTATTTTGAAATCATTGAAATCTTGTATGGAATCAAACAAGATCAACCCAATATGTTCCAAATAGATTAAAAAGTGCTTGTATATCATCCATTTCATGAATTTCCTTCAGAATTTCCATTTTTTTTAACAAATTCTAATCTCTACACCACTCTTGAATGAATAAGAATCATAGAAATCCGTAATCATATGTGTAACAGTTGTATGCAAAGATTAAATAATATATTTGCACCTTAAATATACAATTTCGAATAAGTCACTTAGAATCCGATTTCTCCCAAATTTCTTCCAAAACCCTTTCTTGAAACTTGAAATCTCTTAAGGCTTGATACCCATTGATATTAAATAATGATTTTTGAAAAGCTTAAAAAAAGTCTATAAAGTGGGGTTGAAGTCTAATAATGGTAGAAGAAGAAGATGATGAGGGGCAGAGAAGAAGATATGGAAATTAACTCCCACTCACTCCTATTTATCTCCTTTCATTGAAAAATTTGCAAATTATTCCCTTTTACTTATATTTTTACAAAATTTCTTATTATGACTAACTTAAAATAATGAAACTCCTTCTAAATGATTTTTCTAATTTTTTTTAGAAGTGTATCCTGTCTTAATCATAAATAATTATTAACATAAAAATTATGAAGTTCCACACCTAAACAAATCTAAATAAAAACATAAAATTCAATAATAATACTAGCTAAAATATAAAGACAGAATACATGAAATTTTCTTAAGCAAGAAAATATAATTAAAAGAAGCATATAACTTAACTTGAGAGGCATAAGGATTAATGCGCCCAATTTAGTTGTTAAAATAAAAATTATGTGCTCAAAACTAGAAAATTCATATAAAGGTAATCATGGAGCTTGAAGGAGAGAGCCATTTTAGTAAAAAAAGTGGAAATTCATGGAATTAATCCCAACCGTTGTGCGCCCATTAGTATAAGAATTGGTGAAAAAGTGGGTTTGTGTCACTTAAAGGAAAGAAATCAATGGAAGAAATGAAAGAGAGTGACAAACAAAGGAAGAAGAAGAAGTTCTTTTGAAGGTAAGTCACGTAGAACATTTTTTTATTTATCTAATTGATTTTACAATATATGCAACTTGTTTCTTAGATCTAAGTCATTTATGATATTTTTAGCTTAGCTAATTAGTAACAAGAGTGTTATTGAATTTTAGTATTGCAATTTTACTTATTTAAAAAGGAGTAGTAAATAAATTATAGAAAGTGCTATATTATGAAATAAACATATTTCTAGACATGATCAGAGAATTTTGACTGTACAATAACAAGAAATCATGTGTTTAGCCTTACAAAGTTTCAACTTCATCAGAGTTATGGATTTCCAGATATAGTGATTTTTACAAATAAATTGGAGTGGTAATTATGTATTTCAAGAGCAAAACACACAAAAAAATTTATACGAAAATAAAGATGTAAAAATAATAATCTAAACCGTTGCAAACATTCTTTGAGAGATTCTACAATATGTATGATGAATAAATTTTGTTAATAATTAGTTTGGATAGTTATTTAAAGTGATATTTAATTTTAACCCTTTATTAAATCCCTTATGTTCATAGAGTAATTATTTTGAGAAATAGATAGTCCAGATTAAAGAGTACATTTTAGAAGCTTACCTCTAAACTTTCAAATTAAACGGACATTTCTATTGAAAGATTCAAACTATTTTATTTAGAGAATGAGGACCGTCAAAAAAAAAAATGCTCTCGGACTAGTGGGTAGGACCATTTGGATAGGCCCAATGATGTAGGAAGCCTAGAAGCTAAGCTTATTAGTAAAAGCACAAGCACACAAAAGCAAGTTTACCCACTAGAAGCCACAACACCCAACACATCTATGCCAGCCCATTAGCGGCGGCCCACCGGTGAGCATTTGTCAGCGTCGGTGGCTGGTGAGCCTGTCAGCTAAAAAAATAATAAAAGAATAGAAAAATTAAAAAATACATAAAATTATGAAAAACCCAAAAAATTACAATCAGTATTTAAAAATTTAAATGAGTTTAAACTTATAATTTTTCATAAAAAAATATAAGAAATAAAATTATTTAAAGGTGTGATGTTATAAAAATTAAAAAAATGGAAAAAATTATAAAAAATTAAAGTAAGTATTTGAAGAAGTATTTGAATTCAAATTTATATTTTCTTGCAACTATTAAGAAATAAATTGATTTTAAAGTGGAATAATACAAGAATAAAAAAGAGAAAAATTGAATTTTGACCAAACAAAATTATGAGAAATTTTGAAAAAAGTCATATATGAAATTTTAAATAAAAGTTACGAAAAAAAAGTGTAATAATGAACATGTTGTGATGAAAATAAGGAAGAGAAACTTGAGGCTACTCTGAAATATTAAAAAAATAGAGTTTTAAAGCTTACTTAGAGGTAAGTAAACTTTTACCAATGCATGACTTTGAAAATATTATGTTGGATATTATGATTTGTAATAAAATATGATTATCTATTAAGTTTGGAACTTCCTTTCAAGTTGATTTATTTAAGTATGAGTATAATTATTTCAAAATATTTTTAATCATGTTAAGCAGTGTATCTAAGTGATGCATTGATCATAATACATAAGCATGCTACATAATTGCATATTTTGTTTGCCACTAAGTAATAAAACAATATGGTAGTACCTGTATAGCGATCTCAGGACTACGAAAGAAGATAAATTAGCTCATAAATTGTGTAGCATGACTGCACATGAGCACAAGCAGATGGCGATGCCTACAACATGAATGCATGATTTGCAATAATAATATGCATGCACGAGTATAAAGATGTTTAATAATTTAGGGTTGTTGTGCATGAAAAGGTAATACAGATGTTATTTTTATTTTTAAAATTTTAAAATGATTGAAATATGAATTTTAAAAAAAATTCTTTACTTGTTGAGCTTTCATCTCATATAGTTTTTTTAGTGGAAACACAAGATTACAATGCTAAACTAAAGTCTCTATCAATATGAGAAAAAGTTAAACTAACATGGGAAAGGACAAAGAAGTTCATATTTTATTGAAATTACCTTATAATGCTTGTTTGCATAAGTGATGAACCCCAAATATATATAATGACTCTATGAGGATTAAACTTGAGATGTACTAGTTAAATTTATGTGGTTTTGTATCTTGATGTCTATTTCCATCTTCAAAGATTTTATTCTTAGCTTTGATATAGTAAATCCTATTTGTGGCACTTCGTGGGTAGGGTGTTACGTTTCATGAGTAAAAAATTTTAAAAATTATAGTTACAAGATATATATATTGCAAACACCACCAAAACAACACCTGAAAATATGGATTGAGTTGTGAATTGTCTATATATTCCCTTGCTCAAATAAGAAGACCATGAGTCATTAAACTATCTAATGAGTAAAGGAGCTATCAAACCAAAAGAACTAGGGTATAAAATGCCTTCAAATCTGGCCATTGCATTTCCATTAAAACTTTAAACATTTCAGATTGTGAAAACATTCAAGATAATCCCATGATTCACAAAAAATAGAAAACACTTTCCAAGATCATCATAAAAAAACTAAAGCACGAAACTAAACATATAAATTTGAGATAACCAGCCCACAACCTAGTAAGCACATGGATTATGGGCATCAGTTGAGATAATATTGCTCATGACTACACCCCTTATAAGCCTCTTACACCCATGACTTAAACACACTACATTCTCCATACATTACTCATACTATACCCTCTCACCACACTCCTTACACTTCATAGTTCACAGCTCTATTGCAGCTCTCACATGGATTGCATGCACAAATGGTGGAGGGATAATGCCTTTTTCCAGCCATGAATAACCCAACCATGCTATTTAATATGAGTGGATAGTGGTTGAAAGTTAGTCAAGTGAAAAATCTAGATAATTTGTGGATGTTGAATTGAAAAATCTAGATAGTTGGTGAATATTTGGTCAATGCTGATTTTTTAGAAAGTAGGGGCAAGGAGGTATAAAGAATGCATGGAGAGTTTTCTCACATGGAATACTATGAAAAAGAGGGAAAACCACAAAAAAGGAGGAAGAAAGAAGTGATGGATAAGGGGTGTAGGTCATGTGCAAAAGTAGTTTCTTTAAGCTGACCTAGTCTTTTTAATTTTGTAGATTGGTCACAACATAGGGGAAGTCCATTTTTTCTTTATGAGCCAATACAATAGCTCTCAACAATCTTACCAAAGTGAATGATGCTCACGTTCGGATGTAGGGATATCGCATTGTAGTCAATTTTATAAAATCAAAACTCTTTAATTAGTGCTTAAAACTATAATTAAGCATTTTGTAGGATCATATCTACTAAACACTAATTTGAAGTACCATTGAACTGTTTATCCTAACAAGCAAATCAATAGCCAAGTCAAACCATCACCACTTGAATCCCAATTGGTTAATGTGGATCTTGTAGAGTAGTATGAGTGGAAGGTTTAGGGTTCGAATTTTAGATAAAAATAATGGCCTCATTACCCCATCCTTGAAGTATACTTTTATTAAGTAAAAAAGCCAAATCAAACCACCTTTGTGGTTTATAGAAGTTCATTATCCCCTTTTAAGTTTTAATATAAACAAATAGCCATAAATCTAGAATGGGTAAGAAAAGAATATAATCAAACTTTTGCAAGTTAGTTCATGAATATTTGCAAAATTAAAAAACAATTTTCTCAATTTATGAGTGATAGAAAGATTAGGAAATTATTTCTATGGTCAAGCCACCAAATTAGGGCCTGCATGTTTGGCATTGTGGTAAACTTGTTTTACAATGATGCATTAAGTAATAAGTGAAGTAGTGAGGGAAATGTGAAATAAGGCTAGTACAAGGCTATGCCTCAAGAACGCTAAACAAGTCTCACAGGCAAAACCAAATACAAGTACAGAGGAAATTCATGAAATATTATTTAAAAGTATGTTTCCCAAAATGGCAATAGTAGCTACGAAGTTATAGTTGAAACAAAACAAGCTCTAATTAACATGCTAACTATCCTATTTTGCACATTTTACTAAAAATAGTAAAATGGATAATTTATTATGAATAGTAAAGAGAATTGCATAAAACTTAAATGACATTGAATAATGTGAAAATAGTGGAATTTAACATAAAATATGCAGGCTTTACCCTAGTTGCCACATCGAGGGGCTTAACAAATACTTTTCATGCTACAGTACAACTTCTTTTAGCTCAAAAGTTATAGCCATTTGAAGTTGGCTCTCTCCTTTATCGCTTTCGAACCCATCCATGGCGATCAGCCCCTTCCAAAAGGACTTCTGCTATGGCATCTACGTTAATAAGTACCAATTCAGAGCTTATGCATATATACTATACTTCCTCCAACCTAGTAATATTAGCCCACCTGCGCAAAACAATCCCTCATATTATCTATTAGATGATATGACTCCTACGCTTATAAATCTGGTCAAGATTTTAAACCCTAACCCTTATTTGTAAAATTTCAACTCAACCCTACTTCTAGTCTTATTTTTAATCTTAATCCAACCCTAAAATAATCTTGCAAAATCCATTTGATTGGGATTGAAAATTAGGTTAATGAGTTGAGCAAATTATCAAAACAGTATACCATTCAAACTACTAATATGATTAAAGGACAAATATCATCATTTTCCTCTAATCTTGAATCCCAATCACTAGAGCTAGACGATTATCTTTCATCAATAGATATTGAAGCTTAAGATCTGAAGCCCATCCAACTCATTCTGCCAATGGCCCCAATGCTACTCTATTTGTGTTACAAAGAAACTACTGTGAAGGGTTTGTTCAACCTCATTTTTCAAGGGTGTCTATGAGCCTTTTAGTTACATGTTGTAATGAATTGCAAACCATATAGTTGTTTGGTTTGTCATGAAAGATATCGCTAGAGTTTTTTTTTTTTTACATATTTCTTCTTTTTTTATAGAGAAAGAATGGACAAGTTCTATCCCTCCACTCTCAGATTGTGAAAATTGGCAAAGTGAGAGGGGATGGATGAGCCAGAGATTTCATTGAAAAAAAATATTTATATACAGTTTTTCCAAAATAAAATGTGGAGAATTCCCCCATAATACTTCATTTTGATTAGATATCAATAGGGAAACTGATGATGGGACATCATGGTGGATACCAATTTTGGAAAGGTTGAAACCTCACTATGGCAGGATAACTAATAAAAACACATTGGGTGGCCAAGCCGAGGATATTTTATTCTCACAAGAGGAAAACAAGCATCATGATTAATAAAAAAAAGTTGTAAATAAACTTTAATTCATAGATTCATGTCTTACAAGCTCTTAGGAGGGTCTTATTTACAACTAAGCCTAGGGGAAACCTTTTTATACCTGTCCAATATGAGACAAGTAAAGTATAAAAGCAAATATAAAAAAACATATTTCTGACTTTCAATGTAGGATAGGACAAACAAGCTTAGCTTCTATGTTAGGAATACTTCTCTCCTCAGATCATGTTGATTTGCTATTTACAAGAACTACTTTGAGAAGTACTTCTTCCTGACAAGCTTTGCATACTTTCTCTCTTTTTTAAAAGTAATTTAAGAAAAGGTCATGACCTTCTCAAATAGCCATTTTAGACCAATCCAAAATATTATTTTTTTAATATTTTTCTAAAAATTTTAATAAAACTGTTAATCTAGGTGTATATTATCTATAAACTAAAATTTACCATTTTTGAATCTATGCACGTATTTATTTATATTTTTAAATATAAAGGCATTGTGGTCATTTTTACTAGGGTGAAAATTACCATAATATTCTTGCGTTTAAAAATATAAAATAAATATATATACCTCCAAAATGGGTAAAACTTGATTTATAGGTAATATAATCTAGATTAATAGTTTTATTAGAAATTTTCAAAAAATAAAAATGAGTGTTATGATTGTTATCCACAAACCCTCATAGATGATCATTAGGCTTTAAGAAAAGACCGGCTTATATGTAGAAGAAGTTTTATGTAACTTTAGTCATTTTTATCACCTTGTTATTAATTAAAAAAATACTCTATTTATTATATCTAACATCATCTTGTAGGTAGGAGACCAATTTTTATTGAATTCAAATATGTATATAAGCTACAATTGCTTAAAAATGTACATTCATGTATAACTTATGAAAAATACTCTATTATTTATAAAATAAAATTTATCATTTTTGAATCCATGCACATATTTATTTTATATTTTTAAACATAAAGGCATTGTGGTCATTTTCGCGGGGGTGAAAATTTCCACAATATTCTTATGTTTAAAAATATAAAATAAATATATACACCTCCAAAATGGGTAAAATTTGATTTATAGATGATATAATGTAGATTAATAGTTTTATTAAAAATTTTCAAAAAATAAAAATGGGTGTTAATATTGTTGTCTACAAACCCTCATAGATTATCATCTATAAGGGTGTTATAATCGGATTCCGTATTAACCCCCGAAATTCATCGACCCAAACCTACAGTGTAATCACTGAAGCCCAGCTCGAAAGTGCCCCCAATGACCCCATCTAGAAGGAGCATCTAATCTGTCAGTCACGAGATGCCAAGGCCATCCATTGCCGTACCATCATGAGATTGCGGTTATTAGAAATTAGAACAGCCACACATGCATTGATATTCACCCGCCCACCATACATATCTCTGCTCCCTACAGCATATTGCTCAATCTTCTTGCCTATTCTCATCATACCGGCAATGGGTTCGGAAGCAGGCAGCCACGAGCTTCATGTCCTCTTCATCCCCTTTCTCGCTCAAGGCCATATGATCCCCATGTTCGACATGGCCAAGCTCTTTGCCCACCGCCCCGCCGTCAAGGCCAGCATCGCGACCACGCCGTCCAACGCCTCCGTCTTCCAAAAGGCCGCCGATAGAACACTCCGCTCCGGAGGCCCACCCATCCACATCCACACCATCCACCACGCTTCTCTCACCTCCGTCCTTCCCAACGGTGCTGAGTCTATGAATCCCGTTGCGTCCCTGGACTCGCTTATCGAGTTACTTAACGCCCTCGCCGCCCTCAAAGAACCGCTCGACCGACTCCTCCAACAGCTGCGCCCCCACTGCATCGTCTCCGACACGTTCGTGCCGTGGACGTTCGACGTCGCGGCAAAGCACAAGATCCCACGGTTGTGCTTCAACGGCAGCAGCTTCCTCACGATGTGCGTGTGGGAGAGCATCGCTCGCCATTCGCCTCATGTCAACGTGACATCCGACACGGAGCCGTTTCTGCTACCGGGGCTCCCCCACGACATCGAAATCACTCGAGCCCAGACGCCGGAAATTAGCGGCTTTAATGAGTTTTGGGCGAGAGCCCAGGAGGCCGACCGCCAGAGCCTCGGCCTCGTGGTGAACTCCTTCTATGAACTGGAGGCGGAATTCGCCGACTATTACAGGAAGGAAACAGGTAGGAAAGCGTGGCAGGTTGGACCCGTTTCTCTCTGCAACAGCGACTCAGTGGAGCAGCAGGCTGAGAGAGGGAAGCAATCTTCTATCACCCACGAAGAATGCCTCAGCTGGCTCGATGC
>JAXCLR010000063.1:7421289-7437777 GCA_035584095.1 Annona squamosa | reverse complement strand
ATGATCACCTGGCCCTTGTTCGCGGACCAGTTCTACAACGAGAAGCTGATCACGAGGGTGCTGGAGATTGGTGTTGGAGTGGGAGCGGAGGTGGGGGCTTTTTGGGATGGGCAGGAGGAGATGGCGAATAGGAGGATGATTAAGAGAGAAAAGATAGGGAAGGCGATAGAGAGGTTGATGGGGGATGGAGAAGAAGCAAAAGCAATGAGGAAGCGAGCAAGAGATTTGGGGGAACTGGCAAAGAGGGCTGTAGAAGCTGGTGGGTCATCTTACCTGAGTTTGAGCAGTCTGCTGGAGGAGCTGAGTGTCTATGCATAGATCGTCATGCTGACTAAGGAATTGATGAGAGGCTGTCGCAACTGTTTCTGCAGCAAACGTTTCTGCTTTGGTAATCGCCTGATTAATGTTGTATGCTTTTTTTTATGAGTGTTTATTTTATAATCGCCTCAACTTTTATATTACAATTGGGCTTTTGAAACATTTTAATAATTTTCATATAATATTTTGGTAAATAGCTAACAATAATTAGTATTGTACGTTAAGGTTGTTTCGTTTGTCAAAGAAATAGTATTTGTGATGCTAGCCTGGAATAAAAGATCCATGTGGACCCTTTTGGTCATGTTGCAATTAATGGGAATTGAAAGGGCGAAGAATATTTTTTGCAATTAGAATATTTGTTTCTACTAGAAAATAATAAAATTTTTAGACGTAAGGTTTTAAATGTATTGATAAAAAACAATGTGATATTATAAGAATAATAATGATAAGTAAAAAATAAAATTAAAATAGATAAATTACTTGTCTACATAATCAATTATGTAGAAATAATTGAAAAATAAAATAATTTATTTGAAAAAATTAAAAAATAATTATAAAAACTAAAAAATTTTAAATCCAAAAGTCTCACGGGTAAACTTTCAATCGTTGCCTAGCACTTCCGATGTTGACAGCGATAAAGACGTGCGGAAAAACTCTTATGCGGACAACGTTATCACCTATGTGCATGTGAGCATGTGTCATAAAAGGGGTAAGGCCAGGGGTGAACTTGGGTAAGGTCACCATGTACTCATGTGTATCCACCGTCCCGACCCTAATTTAAATAGGATAGAGTATAAAATGTTATCCATGAATATGGGTAGAATACAAATTATTACCTGCCATCTTAAATAGGATACAGGTAGGATAGGTACGCTGGGTACCCAAAACCAACCCGCATAGGTACTCATATGGGTAATTAATTAGGTACATTATTATATATATGTATAATATATATTATATAATATGTATTATTTTTTGACTTTGACATATTATGTGCACACATATTTTAACACATTCAAATCTAAACGAATTTTGTATCTTGTAAAGTATAATTTGAATGAACATATATGTATGTTATTGACTTTCGAAATACTCTAATAAATATACTTGTGACCTATGATTACAATAAATTAATTATTTTAATGATTGGGTCATGATAGTCTATACTTCATATTTTTATATAATAATATATGTACTTGTAATTTTAAAATATAAATGAGTATTATTTTATATTATTTAAAATAACATAGAAAATTTTAAAAAAAGTTGTATTTGAGTATTAAATGAACCGATTTGAAACCAAAACCGGAACTGACCCTATGAGTAATAGGTAGGGTATGATATATTAAGAACCAAACTGACAAATTGGTAGGATAAGGTAAACCTTTTACAAATAAGGTATTGGTAGGGTAAACTACTACCCAAATCGAATCGACCAGAGTTGCACCCGTTGGTAAGGCACACAAGTGTGAATCATGGGTCCATAGAGAACACCCTTTTTTCTTGCCTGATCTCATCGATGGAAGGTTGATAAGCTAAAAAAAATAAATAACTTAAAAAATATTTTAACTATCATCCAAAAAATATTTGAACACATCGAACTTCTATAAATATAATACATGCACTCTTAATTAAATTTATATTTTGAAAAATAATGAACTCGATTAGGGAATAGTTGAGGAAGAGGCCGGAAGTAAAACAAATTCAGAGACTTGACCGAACCTGACTCTTTTAAGCTAATTCCAAAGGTCTGTTTGCTACAGTAAGAACGAGACTGAAAAATGGATAATAGAATCGATAAAATACAATAGTTGTAAAAAGATATATGAGAAAATGATTAGAACATTGGCATAAAAATGAAAAATAAAATAAGACAGTTGGATGTTTTACTTTTTGTGTTCTCCTTCCTCCTCTGCCATATGTAAAATGCAAGTGCGCGTGCTACGTCCTGTGCATGGGCCCATAGGCCAGATCAGTGGCGGATGCACGTACATGCCCCCACTGAAATTTAAACAAGTTAATTTCTATATTATAAGAGGTACCAATTTTTATTAAATTGCCTCTACTAGTTATAATAAATAAAAGCTGCATGCTTTTAATTTATAGATTAATTTCTAGAACTTAAAAATTTTATTAATATTACTTGAATAGGATTAATTTGATCTTCCTTTCACAGCATCTTTCTTCGTTACTCCCTGATCCCAATTTTCATTTTAGCAAATTTTCTATTACTCACCCAAAATCTAGATTGGGTTCTCATTTTTCTTCTTTGTTCCATCATTTAAAAATTTTGGGAAGTCTCATCATAAATCACCGTTCAAATGGTGTGCCATTTCTTTTATCTCCTTTGAATTTAACTTTTTAAAGAATATAGATTAATAGCTATTTACTTAAATTTTCTTAGAAATTAAACTTATTGACTAGTGAACCTATAATTTTTTGATATTCAGTATATAACGAATGTTCGGTGGTATTGTTAGTTTTGTACATGGCGGCCATGTATATTATTATTTTTTTGAGACCATTTTAATCTATCCATACTTTTGTATAAGTTCACCCATCACGAGATACTGTCATAGAGGCCACAAAACGGGGCCACTGCTGCTCTTAGGGGCTTTTTTTATGGACATAGGGATTGTTGTTAAATAATCTCCTTTTGTAGTAATAAGCATGGCCGGTCTTTGACTTCAATGTGTAAGTCATCAAAATTTATTTGGATTAATGACGCCACTTCTCTAGTTGATAAGTCCACGTCTAATAGGACCGAACAAAGGAACCAGCACCGGCCTAGCTCAAGAGAGGGAGCCAGCGAGGTACGAGGAGGACCCCGCACTCCTCAATGTGCAAAATTAGGTGAGGTATCCACGGTTCAATCTGCTGTTAGGGTAAGATAGGTTCATGTCGATACAACTAAGTAATGGTAGGTTGGGTATCCAAAACGGATTCGAATTATTAATATATGTTTAATATAAATTTTATAGAATATTTTTATAGTAAAAGATATAAATATATTCTTTAAATAATAGAAATTTGTTTAATATATCATTTATTCAGTAAATTTAATGAACCTATTTAAAATTTTAAATTATTATCTTCTAAATTTTAGGTTTTTAAGTAACACTTATTATAAAATTCTAATTTTAAATATAGTATAAAGACTATTTTAAAAAACCAATTTCGAATAGAAATTTGAACCAACTCCATCTAAAATAGTATGCTGCTTGGAACCAACCTTACCTAAAATAGAATAGGGTAAGAGTTTTTTAGAATGGGATAAAGGTAGGGTCAATTACGAATTGGACCTATCGACTAAAATTGCACCCCTACTCAAAGGCTCCATAGTGCCTAACCATGCTACTTCAAAGTGACTAATTTACACTTAGCTTTCTTGTTCCGGATTGATATTTATATTTATATTACAATTATCTTAAACATTGTCTTACAATCATGCTTGCATGACTTTCGAATAATATTCCTTATATAATTCTATAGTCATCTAATCATTTCTATTTTCAACCAATAATTCATGCACCGCCTACTGGGGATGTTCCCAAAATTTTTGGGTAGGATGCCACAACGTTGGCCATGTGATTCGAAACCACCTTAGCAACAAAGGCTGAATTGCGAGTTACCAAACCGTAACATACCGATCTAGAAAAGTGATGCCGACTGCGTATTTAATACAATTTTCTCCAAATCAATCACACATTTACAAAAAATTAATTATTATATTAATTTATAAAAAATTCAAAATTTTCATTTCTGCTAGTTATGTTTCCATTATTACATCCAAGACATAAATAAAAATTACATTTCCCTTATTTCCAATACATGCCTTGCAACATATAATTAGAAATAAATATTCTTGAGAATCTTCACAAAAATTCAAAACGTTAGTGTGCCACTTAATTTGGTACATATGTAAAAATAATAGGTTACTCCTAACATGACTAACAAGTAGAAAATTATTTGAAAATGGATAATGATATAAATAAAACTTAATTAAATGATAAAAATAATCATTTAATTTTATAACTGAAAAATTTGGCCTTAAATACAAAATCAAACCTTTTCGTTAAGCCCATAACATAAAAAATATAGAAATGAACTATTTGATAATTCAAATCGGAGTTTCACGTGGATAAATTATAACAAAATGGAATAAACGGCCCACATTAAGCTACATCATCGTCGCCTTTACTATAAATGGGCCCAGCAGAACCTCTTACTTAGCCTTTATTGCTGCACTGGGCTACCTGTTAATTTCTAAAAAATACTTAGGCATCAGAAGAATTAAATTATTAAATATATTAAAATATTTAAAGCAACAAGAAAAATTTCTTGCAAAGCAAAATTCTCTTGCGTCAGGCCAAAAATCCATCTTTCTACCTGACGTCTCTAGCAAGAATTATCGGGAAATTTTCTTGTTTGGACGAATTTCATTCTTGGACGTCAGGCGAAATTAGAATTTGGCTTTTATAATTTGATTTTCCCCATACTATATTACACATAAACATTATCATATGTATGCTGCAATTAACTCACATCATTAATATATATTTTCAATATATATTTATCGTGTATCAGTGCATTTATAAAAATAAAATGCATAATAAAATTCAACGACTTCAATTAATATAATTTTAGGAATAGATTTCAAATCTATTTATTTGTAAAATTTTATATCCTAAAAACTTAGGATTATAAAATTTTATTATGTCAAATATGGCCTAAAAATTATATAATATACATATTTTATACATAACAATTGTATAAAAATAATTCCAACACCAATTACATAATTATCGAATTAAAATCAATTTTTAAATAAAATTCCACTTGTCTTAAAATTTCTCTCATAGCTTTTTCTTTACTCTCACAACTCTAGCTTTCTCAAACCTTACTTACGGATTTATAAAAGGTCTCCCATGAGTTTCCTAAAACTCCAGAGAAGTTTTAGAAAAGAATAAAAGATAAAATATTATCACTTTTCACT
This sequence comes from Annona squamosa, assembly GCA_035584095.1. Taxonomy (NCBI): domain Eukaryota; kingdom Viridiplantae; phylum Streptophyta; class Magnoliopsida; order Magnoliales; family Annonaceae; genus Annona; species Annona squamosa. The sequence goes on along the minus strand of JAXCLR010000063.1, from coordinate 7,432,463 downwards.
TAAATTTCAATTTTGTTATCATCTTATTAGGCGAGATATTTATCTTATCCTGTGGGGCTCACATGCCTGAGGAGGTAAAAGTACAAAAATTAATTATTTTTCTATGAAATTCTCTACTTGAATCCTAGACCTTTAAGATCACTTTGACCACTTCTATGCTAACTGAGATACACAAGTTGCTGAAATATTATTCAAAAATGGAAATATAAATATAACTCGTAGCATATTTAAATAATAATTAGTCAAGATCCATTATTACCCATCTAACCTAGTCGGTTAAAAAGTCTACTCTTACCACTTAGGATCCTACATAGATTTTGATTAATAAACTTAAATTATTATTATTATTACTATTCAGTATCTTACATCAAGCCGTCATGACATGAGGCCTTTAGCTTTCAGATGGGATTTGTTGGAACTAATGTAAGCTGCACAATATGTGTTTGCCACCATTAATGTGGCATTTAATGAAAAGCATCGAGTTGAGCATGCACTCGTTCTTGAGCCGGGAAAAGATTGCCCCACATTTCCATCCACCAAAGATGGCTGGCTCCCCCAATAGCCACGGGATTGCAACCTCGTTGTAAACCCATGGGCTTCACAAGCAAAAGGTTTGGGTTTCAGTACCTGCCAGATGCAAATATAATAATTTGAATTTCTATAGTTTAGTCTCCCCACAATAAGAGTTCTATAATTTCGCCACTGTGTGTGTCTATATATAAAGATGGGTCCCCCAATAACTCACAGCCTGTGCTAGGTGTGGCTGGCAAGGAGCTAATTGTCAAAGACAATCAAGAGATCTAGGAAATTAAAAGGCAAAGCCAATCTTTTGGACAAAAAGAGATCAGTAATGGAGATTTACTCGTATAAAATATAGCCAAAGGTCTAAGAGAAAAAGGGAGGTCGATGTCGTACAAAGCACGTGCACTCTTATCTTGTAAAAGCAAAGTGAATTTTCAATAGAAAATTTTTGCAGGGGGCTCGACCCTCTAAAAATTAATTAAAATCCTATGTGAGCAATCAACCGCATGCGGCCCTAGTTGGCTGGTTTGTTGTAGAAGGAAAGCCTGTTATCTGTCATATGAATAGATAAGAGTTTATTATTATCTTCCGTGTAGCTTCTTGAGCTTCATTGTGATATTAAATGAGGTACAATATTATATACTTAATAAAAAATATCCTATGTGAGCAGCCTAACTTGTTTGATTAAGTTATTATTTATACGTTGAATTGGTTGTGGATGACGCTTGACCAAATTGAGCTCTATCATTGCCCCATCCTCTTTGATTTCCTTGTAAAAATTATAGAAATTAAAATTTTATTTAATAGGATATTTAAAAAATGCACTTAGATACACTTAGCTTTGTTGTGCTTAGGAGTATTTAACCTATTTTAAAAAAATTTTGAAAGTTTTTCATAAAACTATAAATTCCTAAAATGTCACCGATCTTTAAAAATCCAAAAAAACCTAAAAATCTTCAAAATTGATAAAAATTGATATACATATTAAATACGCTTAGATTATGGATCATATTAAAAAATTAGTTGCACCCAAGTGCACTTGATCGGCTCCCTTAATTTTGTAATTTTCTTTTTGAATTAATAGTCATACAAATTAACCTTTTTATAAATTTTTATTTTGTGCTACTGGGGATGGCGTTAAAAATATTTTAAAATATTCAATTTACATGGTAAAAATATTAGAAATATCTAAGCTTTCGAGTAAGGAGAATGATTCGGTGCGGTTGATTGCACTGCGCAATCTTGCAGTTGGCCCACCAATTAGCCGTTTATTAATTTTCAAAAGTTTTATATGTTTATGGGCGCTATTTAGATAAGTTTATATAATTTTTTTAAAAAAATATTGGACTTATCTAGATGCATTTTTCAGTTTTCTAAAATAAAATTTTGGTTCCCATATGAAAAATCAAAAAAATTTTGCATTAAAATTCTATAATGTTCATTTAGATAAGACAAAAAATTTGGGTAGACTTCGCATCCAGTGATCAAAAGTCCCAGGTCCACCACTGGGCCAGATTGATGTTTTCTGAAAGCGGTCGGACTAGCCAGAGTGTGCATTGCAGATCGCCCGGTCGGCATGCTTACTGTTTTTAATTTTGGCTGGGAACCGTATAAAACGATATGGACCTTTGGCTGGACCCGGAAAATTAGTCCAGCCCCCAAAGAACAAAAGAGCAAAATATGATAATCTTTTCGCCCGATATAAAGAAGAGATTTTATATGGGTAAGATAGTTATTATTTAAGCAGTTCTATTTAAAAAGTCATACTGACTTTCGAATTTTAGCCTTTAATATATGAAAAAAATTCTCTTTAAATTCTATTTTGTAGCGTATGTTTCATTAAATGCATATGAACTATCGTATTACATAATTATTTTAAATTCTTAATAAATTTAGTATATTACAATTGTTCTATATGAATATCAGGGTTTAAAACAGTTTGAGCCAACAATTGAATTGGCAGACCTAAACCGGACATAAAAGAGTTCTAGTTCACGATTGAATCTTAAAATCATTGGGCCAGATAACATCCTATCCTAAAAAACAAGTATTGAAGCAGAAAAATCTCAAAGGAAAGGCTTCAAATCTCTTGCATGCATTTATCAAATATCATCATGATACTATGATGATGTGATAACTATGACTTTAGAAAAAATGGCGCAGGTATGCCGCACCTATTCATGCCCAGCATGCGTTGGGCGCCAAGAATGTGAGGCACGTATACGTAGGTGGGGCAAATGAAAGGTTCATAAAAAAAGCAAGGGATGCTGTTGGGTAGAGATTTGAAGGAAAACGAGTTCCATTCTCACATTCTTTACAAAAAAATCCCTTCATCAGTAAGCTAAATAGGTAAGTGAAAATTATATGTTTTGTTGTTGTCAAAATGGGAATTTTAAACTTTTGTTAAATTCATCTATTTGTCCTAAACTCTATATATTTGATGCTATTAATGAAATTAGAAGTATTTGTAGAATATATATTAAATAAGCAATTTCGCTTCTATAAGATTCTTTTTTTATGCAAACTTTTCCATTTTTAAAATTTTGATGGTCGATGAAAATCAACTTCATCAATTAAATTTAGCATCATTTATTCCTCCATTTAAGTAGTTCTCGCTTCTCCTTCTTCATGTTCCTAGTTCCTTCCCAAGTAGTTCCCAATGTTTGGCACTTTCCATACTTCGTAGGTGCAACATCAACAAATTTGCTCATGATCAAGTTACAACCTAATATCGTAAAAATTCCTTTAATTTTACTATTTATGAATCTCATCTATAAATGTGTAAAATCAACGCAATGAAATAGTTTGACATTAAAATATTAATTTTAAAGTAGTTTTCTCAACATCTAAACTATCTAAAATGTCATTACTATGTGGATAAATAATTCTATAAAATATTATTATATTTTAATACATGTATGAATAGATTTAAGTATTTTTCATAATTTACACATGAAAAAATATATATTTTTTGAGCAAATGCAACACATGCACATATTTGATTTGAATGAAACTTGGTTTTCTAGATAATAAGTGATATTAAGTACAATAAATGGATTAAATTTTGAATCAATTATGAATATCTTAAAAATTAAAGGGATTAGATAAGATTGATTCTGTGTAATCTTGTTACATAAAAGCAAAACTCATAAATAAGTAACCTAAGGGTGCGTTTGGTTGGAGGTAAAACTTTTTTATGAAAACTTTTTAGAGTATAATTTGTCAAGTTGATAGAAAATGATGTGATATGATAGAAGTAATAATGAGATGTAAAGAGAATAAAGTTAAAATAGATAGGGTAGTTGTATGAGTATTTGTATAGAAATGATTGAAAAGTAGGGTTATTTATATAGAAAAATATGAAAAAATAATTAAAAAATAAGATAGTTAGGGAGAGTAAAAAGTTTTTGATTGAAAAGTTTTCATTGACATGTTTTGTGTATTACCAAACACACCCTAAATATATACACAAAGGAAAAATCGAAGCTCGTTTAGATAATTTTCACAACTCATGAAATATACAGAGAAGGGAAGAATGAGCAAAGAAAGAGGAGAAAGAAGAAAAATATTTACTTTTGTCTTTTTGGAGAAATATATAGAAACCCTCATGAATCTGTAGTTTTGCAAAAAAGTACATATTTTGAAGAAATTGTAGAAAAATCTAAATCTTGCCGAAAATCTTGGAGGAGAAGTTCCTTAAAAGAATGTTACATAATACTTTCCCAACTAATTAAGAAATTTCATAAGGAAAGTTTTAAAATTTTCAAAAAGCTCCCAAGAATGAAAATATTTTGCAAAAATGTCTAATATTGGCTAAAAATTCATATAATGGTTTCTGAAAAATATTTTACATAAGAACTCTTAGCCCAAGCACTAAAGAATGTCGTGTGGTAAACCACACTGGCAACACATGGTGGCCTATGATCCATCCAAGTTGCTTTCAACAAAGCTTTTGATACTGATATCCAATTTGATGATCCAAAAGTTGATCTCCGCATTTTCAGACATTTTGTATTTATTGGAAGGGTTGGATTATCGATAAGAGATCATATTAAAAGTTATTACTGGATAGATATTAATGATTAAGATTTCACTTGACATGGTCCACTAAGTTGTAATAGATATTCCAAATTTTAACACTAGCTTCAACTAAGATGAAGTGCTAAAAGTTAGAAGCGGTCGATTTTTTTGATATCTATGTTCATAGCATATACATATTCTCTTTAAGCATAATAAAACATGCTAAGTGTAGTAGGATAATATGGAAAGCGATGATTCATAATAATAATAATAATAATAATAATAAAATGAGATTTTGATCAAATAAAATTATGATAAATTTAAGAAGATCATAAGCAAAATTTGAAATAATGTTTATGAGGATAAAGGGAAGACATAAACATATTGTAATGAAAATTAAGGAAAGAGACTTGAGGCTACGTTAGGAGTTTAAAAAAAGAGTTTTAAAGCTTATTTAGGGATAAGTAAATTTTTACCCAAAGTATGATTCTGAAAATATTATGTTGAATATTATGATTAGCCTTATATTGAGATACTATGAAGTGTGATTATTTATTAAATTTGAAACTTTCTTTTAAGTTGGTTTATATAAGCATGCGCACAATCATTTTAAAATATTTTAAATTATGTTAAGCAGTGAATTTCAGTGATGATTTGGTCATAGTGAATGAGTATATTGCAAACTTGTATATTGGACTTACTGCCAAGAAGGTAGTCTTTAGGCAGTGTCTCAAGACCATGAAGCAATGTGGTAGTATCTAAATAGCAATTTCAAGGCTATAAAAGAAGATAAATTAACTCACAAATATGTAGCACTAGTGCACATAAGTATAAGCAAATGATAATGTTCATAGTATGAATGCATGATTTAGAGTAAACATATGCATGCACAAGCATAAAGATATCTAACTTTTCATTTACTAAAGTCTATTGTGCACAAAAGATAATGGGGAGTACTCTTGTTAGCTCGGGTAAGCAAATATTTCACTTATTTCATCTCAAAAATCCTATTTAAAACAACTTTTTTTATTTTTTTCTTCGTGCACTAGTTTATTTAAGTAAATTTAACATATAGACCAAGTTTTACCTTTTTTTGGATATGCGTAAATATTTTCTAGATTTTTAAATATAAAGGTATTTTAAACACATATATACATATGATGTTTAAAAATCTCAAAAAAATAGATAAATATTTTCAAAAATAGTAAAACTTGGTTTATATATTAAATATATTTAGATAAACAAGTACACGAAGAAAAAAGTAAAAAAATTTGTTATAAATAAGTTTTGTAAGGTGGACTAAGTGGGACATTTATTTAGCCCAAGTTAACAAGATCACTCCCTAAAGATAATATAGATATGATATTTATTTTCAATAATCAAAATGGTTGCAAAAATGAATTTAAAAAAGTTATTTACTTACTGAGATTCTAGCTAACATAGTTTTTCTTTCGGTGAAGAAATATGAATATAATGTTAGTTAGAGCCACCATTAATATAGGAAAAAGATAAAATTAGTAAAGGACGAAGAGCTTAAATTTTATTGAAATGGTCTTATAATACTTATTCGTGATAATTATAGACACCAATTATGTATAATGACTCCATGATGAGTGGACTTGAGATGTATTAATTAAAGTTTATATAATTTTATATCTTAGTATCTATTTCTATCTTAGTAGATTTTACTTATCATAGTATTTTCTGCGCTGATGTAGCAGATCCTATCTATGATGCCTAAGGGTGGGCTTTTACAAATGAGATGAGCTCTAAGCAGGTTACATAGAAGCAATTAATCCTTTTTATTTTTAAAATATTAATAATCGATGCAAAATTCAATCCATTTAGTATTTAATATGGTTTATTTTGTTAGGAGATTTAGGAGACCAAGCTTCATTCAAATCAAATATATACATGGGCCTACCCTTAAAAAAATATGTATATGAGCCACATTTTCTCAAAAATCAATAGATTCATGTGTAAATTAGAAAGAATGCTTAGAAGAATGTAATAATATTGAGCATGTTTGGAAAAACTTAAAACTTTTTCGATTAAAACTTTTTAATCTAAAACTTTTTACTCCCAACAACTACTCCATTTTTTAATAATTTCTTTACATCTTTCTATACTACGTACATTTTAATCATTCTTACATAACTATCAACACAACCAACTTATCTATTTTAATTTTATTCTTTTTATACCTCATCATTACCCCTATCTTATTATATCATTTTTTTACTAATTAAAAATTTTATCACTTCCCAAAATACCTTATTCATATAATAATAATATTTTAGATAGTTTATATATTCAAATACTACTTTGAAATTAATATTTAGTATTACATTATCTTATTACATTCATTTTATACATTTATATAAGGTGACCATGCACAGCAATACTAGATAAATAAAAGATTTTTCATAATAATATAAATGATATCAAATACAATAGATGAAATAAATTTTTCATCAACCATTAATATGAATGAACAATTTCATACAAATAAGACATCTGTTAAACCATGTAGGAGTAGTCAAAGGAGATGCTTTTTAACCTCATACTTGCAATTCTCCTCTATATAAGACTTTCCCCTGTGATTTTTGGGAAAATCTCAGACTCCAAACTAATTTTTTTCCACATAAATCCTTTACTCGCTCTCTTTTTTCCCTTCTTAAAAAATAATACATTTGATCAATAAACCACTCAACTGAATAAGATTGGTTTCAAACAAATTAGTTAAGCGCATCAGAGCATAAATGATAGTGGTGCACACATGAAGGGTAGTTGTTAAAATATATGAGATAAATTTTGGTACAAACGGACTACATCGTAATTATAATGCAGTCTACAACGAAATGGGTTCACACATATTAAAATATAATAATACATTATACAATTATTTATCCATATAAAAATATTTTTTAGATAATTTAGAAGTTGAAAATACCACTTTAAAGTTGATATTGATATTAAATTATTTTATTTCATTGATTTGTACCCTTTTAAGATAAGACTCATATGTATGTTTGATTTAGTTTGAAATTGGTATGCTAATAAAGTGAATGCTTTTAAATACAATGGATGAGCTAAATTTCTTATTCATGATCAAGTGAGTCTCACAGTGTACATATTGCATAGTGTAGCTACATACTCTAGATAATGTATATGTATATGTATATGTGTGTGTATATATATATAACTTCACGTACAGATGAACTGCACTATAATTACAGCGCATCAACTACAAAATTGGCCCCTTATGTATTAAAATATAATAATATATTATATCATCATCTATCTATATGGAAATCATATTTTAGATGTTTAGATATGAAAAATGCATTTTAAAATTAATATTTATATTAAACTATTTATTATATTGATTTTATACCATTTCAAGATGGGGCCCATGCACATGTTGATTTGGATAAAAATGGAAAATAGTCAAGCACAGACGGATTGCATTGATCTAAAATGGGCCCCACATGTATCAAAATTAACACCTACCCCACCCATTGTATTTAAAATTATTTATTTTGCTAGCATACTAATTTTCATCCAAATCTAGCATGTGTATATGCTCCATCTTAAAATAGTACAAAATCAACAAAATAAAATAGTTTAATGTAAACGTCAATTTTAAAGTAATTTTTTTAAGATCTAAACTATCTAAAGTATGTTATTTATATCAATAAATGATTATGTAAAGTATTTTAATATTCTAATATGTCTAGGGCCCTTTTTGCAGCAAACTGCACCATAATTATGGTTCAATTCATCTACACTATATAGGTTTTTAATAAAAATTAGTATGTTATTAAGAAGTCTATAAAAAGTAGAGTTATCAATGCTCATTTTGCGCTCATTTAGAATGCTATTTCAAGAGAAATATGTAAATTTGCATAGGTTTTGCATTAATTTTCTTCATTTTTATAATTCTTACATCTTGCATGATTTTCATGCATTTTAGGTTGCATTTAGTTAAAATTAATCTCATTTTGATTGTTTTAATTTTATTTGATCATTTAAGAATGCATTTACTTATTTTTACTTTTTGTTATAGAAAGAGAAAGACAATTCTCATGCAAATTTAGGGCATAAAAAATGGAATGAGAAACAAATTACTTCGAGCTGCCAAAGTATGAAACTAGCACTAGCAAAGTGGTTGCTACGGCCACAAAGTCCATCACCTTTCAAACTTGCACTGTAAAGATGTCCAACAAGATCATGGTCGCGATCACGAACCTAATGCGTGCAAATTCTTACACGCATGAAGTTCTGAACTAAGGAGGTTATAAATACTTCTATTAGGGTTTCCCAAATAGAAATAGAGGGCTCATGCTTGTTAAAAAATGAGAGAAAATCAAAGCTTCAAAGTAAGGAGAGAAGATCAAGAGGAGACAAAGTTGTCCACTGCCATCCATTGAGTTTCATCTATTTTTCTTCCTCTTCTCATTTTGTTATTCTCCTCCTTCGAAATGATTATAAACTTGATGTTGAAGGGATTTAATATCATATTTTTGAGTTGAATATCCTTGTGATAGGAGATATGTAGAATTTGACATCGTAGACTATGTTATTTGATTTCATGTACTTGAATGATAAAATAATTATGTTGTAACTTGTGTTGCTTGATATTACCCTTATATATCATGTTTGATGTGTTTACAAGTTTTGCAACCTTGTATATTGATTTAATATCTAAATCTATGCTTGTAAGAGTGAGTTTTGATGAGATCTATACATAAGGCATAGGTTTTTGTGAAACCCATGTTATTTGAAACTTAGTGAATGTGATACGTACTGAAAGCTTGTACATTGTGTCTATTATTACTGTAAAGCTATAGAAAAATGCGTATTGTAATTTTAGAAAAATAAAATTAAAGTACAAATTTAGAAAAGGGATAAATAATGATTTCATAAAGATTAGATATGAAAATAAATTTTTATAAATTTTTTGGGAAGGAATTTCAAAATTCTGAATTACATAAATTGAGACAGTTTAAATTTACAGACATTATAGAAAAATAAAAATAAATGAAAAAATTTTAGACTAATTAGGGGTACTAATTAAAGATTTATATTCATTTATGCTATTTTATTATATATTAGAATGTATAACTCGAAACAACGAGAGAATTTAGTAGAAAGTATTAAATTATGTGCTCTTTAATCTAGATGGATTAGATTCTAAAAAATAATTGAGTAAAGTGTTTAACTTAACTGCATTAAAAAAAAAGCATGCCCAAAAAAAAAAAAAAAAAAACAAAAACCGAACAAAAACAAAAACCACCGACGATGCACACTCTGGACGTCCTTTTGCCTTCTGTTATTTCTATGAAAAATTATTTATTTATTTATATAATTAGTATAATAATGTATATAAGGTTGTTTAAGATGAAACTTTTGGAGCAAGCCTATTTTAATACACCCTACATAATGAATGGATTAAATTTTGAAAAATATGTCTACAAGCTTTTAAAATGAAATTTTATGCCAAAATATGATTTTAATTACATTAAAATATATACTTTGCTCCAATTGAGGTAAAATTTTATGTGTAAGCTTAAATTAATGTGCCCAATTTAATAAAGAAATAAAATTTTGGAAAGTATGTTTCTGAAATTTTGTAAAGAGGTTTAATATCTGAAGATGAATTAGTTAATTAAAAAATAAAACAAAAGTTTTTTGAAAATTCTGAAAGGTACATTTTGTGTAATATGCATATTAGTAGAAAAAAATTTCATAATATATAAGTGTGTATATATGTAGTTATGAATTAATCACTTAATGTTTGAATTTTCCGAAATAAAAAAAAAATACCGTTGATTGCGGTGAAAAGCGGTGAAGCAATGCATAATCAACGGTGAAAAGCGGTGAAGCAATGCACGGGAGAGCAGATGGCTGCCTCAGGATAACGGACATCAACCTTAGTTTTTATTTTAAAACAGTGGCAGCAGCAACGGAGTAGTATAAATAGACGAGAGTAAAAAAAAAAAAAGATAAAGCATAGGAAGAGCAATAAAAGAACGGTGAGAAAGGAGGAGAAGCCCGACGTCTAAACAGGTCTGGAAAATTATTATTGTTATTATTATTTTTTCTTTCCTCCTATGCATAGATGGTGTTTAAGTACATTATAACATTTTCTGTATTAATATATGACCTATGACATCTGATTTCTAACCTTCGCAATGTCCAAATAACAAAATTTTACTTATTTTCTCCTCTCCTTCTTTTCCAACAGGTCACGTTGTGCAGGGATCTATATTATTATGGCTTAAGAAAAAAAGATTGTACACTACGTATAATTTCCTTTTAATATTTATGACTATTTTTTTAAAATTAAAATATTGACTTTAGAAATCTTATAAGAATAATGTACGCTCAAAAGATTTGCTATAATTACTCATTTTCTGTCTTACGTTCAACAACGAAATCAAGAAAAATAAATATATATATTTGTATATTAATAATATACATAATTCAAATATATAAAATAATCCTTTTTATTTGTTTAGGGAAAGGAAAAAAAGTTGAGGAGGCCAACTAATATCCTAAGGTAAGCAAGTAATGCCTTGAAATGATTTATTTTCAAAATAATTGAATGTCTTGCAATTAATTCTTGA
>JAXCLR010000063.1:7393844-7421189 GCA_035584095.1 Annona squamosa | reverse complement strand
CCATAGGAATAATATGATACAGATTGAAATCATATGATATATATGTGATTTAATAAAGAAATAAGCATGCAAGTTTAAAAGTATAGTGTAAATATATAAGATAGTCATTTTCATTTGTTTAGGAAAAGGATAAGAAAAAGTTGAGGAGGTAAGCTGAAATTCTAAGATAAGCAAGTAACACCTTAAAATGATTTATTTTCAAAATGATTGAATGACTTGCAATTATTTCTTGAAGTTATGCTAGCATGTGTATGATGCATGGTGCACAAAGGTACAGGTTCATTCTAGATGTGTAAGCGGACCAAAGTCCCCCTCTAATGCGACCGAGTCGCTGATATAGGCCCAACGACCGGCGGCGCCCTCCCTAAAATAAGGAGTAGACGAATTGATGGTCGACTAGCTAGCATACCGTCTAATGAAGGTTTAAAGCATGATTGTGTAATGTGTATTTGCATATGCATTATTTATGAAATGCCAAATTATGAAACAAAAATATTTATTTAAATGAGAATGCTTACTTACTGAGTCTAGTACTCACATTTTATTTTTTCCAACCTTAGATAGGTATAGCAAGGTTTAAGAAGAAAAAAATGCCGCAATTTAAAGACTCGTAAGGTTATATGGTTTTTATATATTTTGATGAATGATAAGGTTGTAAAGATACAATGCTATCAGGTTACAAAGATTGACGGTGTATATGAATTTCAATGGTTTATAAATATTATGTGATTTTAATTATCAGTGAATGTTTACTTGAAAATTTATATAAGATTGAATTGAAAATCGTGCCGAGTGAACAGGGCCACAATCCTGCTCACAATTTACTAACTAAAGGATCCTGAAGTAAAGCTTCGGCGCCTCGGGGTCGGGGGCGCCACAGTTTTTTAGCTCTAGTTGTGTTGGATTTTAATATGAATAGGAATATATATATTAATCATATGTAATCTTGATTAGGTTATGTGGCTATTAGCCTTATTTTTCTTAGTTGCATGGGAACATAGCAAGTAACTAAAATAAGTTAAGTTTGTATATGTTGGCAGACATATATGTAAATATAAATAAATCTAAATTACTAATATCTGTACAACTAACTTAAAATGGAACTAAAATTAATATAACTATGAATCAATAAATTCATACTCTCATTCATTTTAACCATCCCAAAGCAATCCCTCTAGTAGCCATCCCACCTTTAAACATTTAATGTTTTATTAGTTTAGTTGAATTTTGTTCCTAAATACAAATTCTATTTGATCTCCAATTCACTTTAGACAATTGATTTTTGAGGCTATATTGCATTTAATACAATCATTGTAAGAACAATACTCTACTTGCTCTTTATTACTTAATCGATACGTATACTTGCATTAAAATGAGCATTTTAATTAGACATTATTTTATCCTCAATTTTCTTGAGATTAGGTTGTCAGTGTCACGTACATGTTTTTCAGAAAATAAACAATTAATTAATCCCTTGATTTTAATGCATTTAATTCCTTCAACTGAGTCTAAAGAATATATTATAGAAATATTTTACATTGTGTTCCGTACTCTGATTTTACATCTCTCACAAGAAAACCTTTGATTAAAAGAGTTGCATACCATAGTCCATAGTAATTAATGATTTTATTAAAATGATGATAAAAATGCGTAGAAAGTCTTTTTATGACTTTACAAATGTACAAAAAATCAAGTCTAACAAAAATACAATGATAAGTGAGTGCACTTCATCTCGCACCATGACTCGAAAATGGATAGTACATGACACCATGGGCCCTGACTTAAAATGGGTTGCATATCGATTACGTGACATGATTAATAAAAATAAATATAGATCACTTCACCATGCGCCATGATCCAAAAAGGGTGAGTATACTATGCCATGTGCTGTGTCTCGAAAATAGATATTACATGATGCCATGTGCCATGTCTTAAAATGGGTTGCATATTGACCACACGACATGACTAACGAAAATAAATATGGATTACTTCGCCATGCACCATGACCCAAAATGGGTGAGCACACTATGCCATGTGCAGTAGCTCGAAAAAGGAGAGTTACATGATGACACGTGGTGCGACTCATATGTGACTTTTTGCTTAGTTGTTGACTAGCGATGACTCAACTTTGGACTAGTGAGGAGCCTGTCAGTTACACTAAGACCCTGCACTTGCAGTAAGATTGTGAACATCTATTACAATAATAAATTCATGATATACTTAAGTAGATCTCATACGATATGAAATCATTTCAATTAAATATGAATCTTTTATTAATTACGTATCATGCAATCTAATTCTCATAAGACCTTAACCAGTCCTGTTAAAATGAAATCTTCAACATGTTATCATATTGAATTTATAAAGTTATTTCACATAACTACAATTGATTTAAAATTCTTATAGTACTCAATTCCAACTTGTATTTTACAATTTCACCCTACGATCATCAATATATGTAGAACTCTAAGTTGTCTGTATTTATTTATTTATTTTTCATTCGTATTGTCTTAAAATTTAAAGTACTCATTATCTACATCAACATTTTCCCACTTATCACATTTACACATTAAATTTTACATGAACAACCCACTTCCTATCTAAACGGCTAGGATTTAATCAATTTCACAAAATTTCCTCGATTTTTAACATTTATTGTTAGTTCGATTTATATATATATATATATAATTTGCTTGTAAAATATCTTGCTTAACCTTGGAACTAGAAATCGGTGACAAAAATTTGAACTCAATCCCGAACTTATCTGGATAGTTCAACAAGACTAATTTGCAAGACTATCCTCTGAAAACCTGACCATATACATTACTAAATTCCTATAGCTTTGCAACACAATAAAGATATAAAATATCTAACTCGAGGTAATCTGTCTTCAGCTTTTCCCATTTTTTTTTCGTGACAGGGCAAACGAATGGTTCTATTCTCTGCCACTCGACACCTTCAATGCATGGGACGAGCTCTTTACTTTCTTCTTGGAGAAATTCTTTTCACCTACTAAAACCAAGAATATAAGGGATGAAATCACTCAGTTCGTCCAAAAATATGGTGAAACTCTCTATGATGTGTGGGAGAGAATGAAAGATTTGCAACGCAAGTGTCCTCATCATGACATCTCATAGGGTGACATTATTGAAAACTTTTTCAATTGACTCAACCGACCTACCCAAAGCACCATTAATTTAGCCATTGGTAGCCGATTTATGTAATTCACTGACGAGGAGGCTCTCAAACTCCTCGATAACTTAACTCTTTATGATTCTCAATATAGCGATATCTGAGGTCTCGGCAAGGTAATGTATATGATATCGAATTCATGAATTCTCTTCATGCTAAACTTGATCAACTTTTACATTAAAAGAAGCAAGAACCCATAGACCGAGACACATCTTCTTCTCAAAAAATTTTATGTGATACCTGTGTAGCATTACACTGCACATCTGAGTGTAGTTTTGCCATCCAGGACACCACAAGCGAGCAAGCTAATGCAATCAGCAATTAGAATAATACTCACACATACGGTAACTCCTACTCAAACACTAATAACCCTGGATGGAGAAATCACCTTAATTTCTTTTGGACAAATCAATTAAATACCTAAAACTATGCCTAAAATAACAAGTCACCTGGTTTCCAGAGATAATCATTGAATCCTCCCTCATACTAAACTCACTTCGCGCTACCTGCACCATTTTAAGCACAATCCTCTAATCCCTTGATTAACAAACTACTTGAAGAAATGAGCCAAATGAAAACCCATATCAAACTATTTAAAAACCAAATTGCTAAACATGACATTATCTCATCCCATAGAGACCAGGGCAAACTTCCTAGCCAACTTGAAGTAAACTCTTGGGAACAAGTGCAGGTAATTACCTTATGGAGTGGAAAACAACTCGACCCATCTCAAATTGACACTGAAAAGGAGGCCAAGTAGGTACAGAAGCACGTAGATGAGCCACAATCCGAACCAATGGTGGAGAAGTCATACATCCCGCTACTTCCTTACCAGCCTCCTCTTCCATTCCCACAAAGGCAGCAATAGGCTAAGCTCTAAAAACAATTCGAGAAGTTCATCTCTACTCTCAAAATCCTATCAATCAACATGCCTTTTATTGACATGCTCTCCCAAATACTAGCCTATACAAAATTCCTAAAGGAGATGTTGTCCAATAAAAGAAAGTTCAAGGAGTACGAAACTATTGCACTCACTGAGAAGTGCAACATCATTTTTCAGAACAAGCTATCTGAAAAGCTAAAGGATCCTGAGAACTTCTCTATTCCTTGTACTAATGGGAATGTCCAAATTAGTAAGGCGCTAGTGATCTTGGAGCCAGTGTAAATCTGATCCCTCTCTCCGTCTACAAAAAGCTAAACATAAGGATCCAAAACCAACTTCTATATCTCTCCAACCGGCTGATCGATTAATCAAATTTCCAATTGGCATTCTTGAAAACATTCCTTTGAAAGTCGGTAAACTGTTCATCCCAATCGACTTTGTAGTCCTTGACATGGAGGAGGACCACTAAATTCTGATCATTCTTGGACGACCTTTCTTAGCTACTGCTAGAGCCATCACAGATGTCAAGAATAATCAACTTTCTCTAACAATTAGAGATGAAAAAGTGCAATTCAATCTCTTCTCAGCCATGAAAAATCCCTCTCTTGATAACTCTTGTTTATGGTTGACGTGGTCAATGAGTGAATAAGCAAAGAAACTTCAAGCAACCTAACTCAGATGTACATAAGTAAAGAAGAAGCTGCGGAAGACTTGAATCAACAATTTGCTAAATCTAAGGCAACGTATGAAAGTGGGAGATCAAAATAATAGAAATCTGATGAGCAAAAGAGAAACGCTGACAAACTAGTAACAATTTGTTCTCCATCTTGTCGTTCTTTTAAAACTAATTGCAGTGATTTATTGCCAGAAAAAGTTTTCAAGCAAATATGTAGGCCAATTTAAAGAACGACGAATACAAGAAAATCTGGAGGCAAGAAAAAGAATCAAGGAAATGCGAAAGTTGGAGTTGGTAAACATAAGATGATCAAACTATAGTCGGGCTGATGACTTTAAACCAAATACTTTTGGGAGACAACTGGAATTTTTCCTTTTTCTTTCAGGGGGTTTTAGTTTTCATTTTCTTTTAGTTTCTTTTGTTTTAGAATTTTGATACTTTTTTTTAAATTTCGAGCTTTATTAGTTATTTTATAGTGCCTACTTGGATAAGAAGCACCAAGGGATGGAAATTCGGTTCAACTCACTAAAATAGGGAAGTTGACGTTTCTCATCTTTTACAACTACTCCCTTTATTTTGATATATCATTTTGATGGCATGATTTACATTGAGGACGATGTCAATTTCAAGTGTGGGAGGTGAAAGTGTTGCATTATTTTCTTTAAAAAAATTCTTCTCACTACCTTGATGATTACAATTTTTGTCACATTTTGAAAGAATTTTTGAAAATTTTTGATAATTCTTACACGATTCTGAACTTTGAATTGATGGAGACCCCACTTTGAACTCTTGTAAGTCCTATAAGCATACCAAACTTGAAATTTTAAAATCTATGAGTTATGCATATACCTAAAACCTAGTGGGATGTTAAATATGTTTTCAAACATGTACTTGTTGAAAATACTTGAATTTTTATCTTAAATCACTTGATGAAACGATATACTGAGATACCAATTTTGTTTTTTTTAAAAAAAAATTGGATCAATCCTTTCTAATTGATCAAAGGTTATTTTTGGTAAACATAATTGGTCACTAAAAAGGAAGTTTTTTCCATATACATGAAAATCTTATTCTTGTTAAAGAATTTCCAAAAATAAAACTCAATTTAAATTGTTTACGAACATGATTAAGACATTTTTCCTATGAGCTTATCGTTGAGAGCATAACACTCGTTTACCTCTATTGAGTCTGGATTTAAATATTTTCTGAACCTTATTTCCCACTTAATTGAACCAACTTTGAATCTGAATTTTAAGCTAAAAAGAATAATGAGAATAAGGTTTGACCACTTGGCTTGTGCAAATGATGAAAATGACTTCCTAGATACCCTAAAATATGGTAAGAGGAGTTGTTTATAAAAAATATATATTTTTCTAGATACCCTGAAATATGGTGAAATTTTTTTTGCTGGATTTGGTTTAAAAAAAATTGTTGAACCAAAAGTAAGAACAAACTAAAAAAAATTATAAAAAGCATTAAGTGTGGGAATACCATTATTTCCTATGCAAAATGAGGCTTAAATCATGTGGAGATGGTTCAATTTTTAAAATTTTTTTAAAAGTTTATTTCTTGTGCTGAACATAACCTTGTCACACAAAAGTCCTTATGATCATATGAGTTGGTTGATTGAGTTTGTAGAGAAAATTTGGATGTAAGAATTTGATAGACGTATATAAGGTAATTTGCTTGATATTTTCTGAAATACTACAAAATTGAATTGTTGAATGTGTATTAAATAACTAGATAAAAGAGGAGGACATATGAGAAATAGTAGTTTATACTGTGAGAGTTTTTGGACTTTTAATGATTAAAAGCAAAAATGATAACAAGATATACAGTATTAGTTAAATGAAAAGGGATTTTTGAGTGTGATTTTGACAAGTGCTATATTTCAAATGTTTTTGATTCAATATTCTCACTGTTTTAATAATTATTTATACTTGGTTTTTGTTGAAAGTTCTTGAAAGGCCAATTCTTGAAATTCCATAATTTGATTATTTTATATTTGCTTGAGGACAAGTAAAGGTTTAAGTGTGGGAGTATTTGTTGAGTCACTTTTGTACGATGTATTTGATTATTAATTGAGAAAAAATTGAGTGTTTAAGGTATTTTGAATTATATTTTGATAGATTTAGCTTTACATAGCATAAAACACTCAAAATTGATTGATTTGTGCAAAACAAGAGGAATATATACAATTTTGGTATATAACATGGACAAATTGACAAGCCTTGATGAAAATAGGAGTAAATTCTAAATTCAAGACTTATATCTTAAGCAAAACTACATTTAAAGTAAGACACTATACATACGCAGTTACTGTTCATGTGTGGTACTATTCACACGCAATTGTTCATGCGCGTTACTGTTCATGCACAGTATTCACATTAGTGTTCATATACACTATTCGCCTTTATATAAACACTTGTTGGGAATGTCCTAAGGCATCTAAAAGAATGTCTTGAGATCTTGGGTTGAGGTCTGAAAGCAAGAGTAAGTGTAGAGCACGAGGCTAGAGGAAAGGCAGTGAGTTACTTGAGGCGATCGACATACTATCAGGGCTTCAAACTAATAAGCTTTTCCATCTTTTTTCTTTTCAATTTTAATTGTCTTGTTTAAGAAAAATTTGCATTTTAATTTTATTTTAGACTTAAACATGTTTGGCTAAGCCCAAAATCTAGAGTTTAGGATTAGCATACTTATAATATAGTGTGGTGTGTTATTTTAATTTATTTATAATGGATATTGTGGTTAATTTAATATCTTATGATTTTATTGCTTGTTTTGTACAGGGGCCCATATTTTAGTATGATTCCATATATTAGGTGATGAAACCGAGAGGTGGAAGTCTAATGTATGATAATAAAGATATTAATAAGCCACAAAACTTAATGAATTCTAATTAACTTAATCTTATGAGAATAGGTGGTTAAAAAAATTATGGTACGCCTTGTACGTTTCAAGAAAAGTTGAAAGAATAAATTAGGGTTTGTTTTCCTTTAATAAACAATATTCGGATTAAATAAATATACCGTTACCCATTGCAAAAGACGCACGTGAAACTCTAGACTCAAGATACTTGTATCCTTGTTTTCTACTACTCATTCTAGTTTTTAATTTTATTTTCTCTTCTTATTTTTTTATTTTCTTTTTCATTTTATTTACTATATTCTCTTCATATTTGATAAGAAAGCATTTACAAAGATGCAACCTGTGTACTTGCGGTAAGATTATGATCATCTATTGCAATCATAAATTCATGATATACTTAGGTAGACCTCATACAACATGAAATCATTTTAATTAAATATGAATCTTTTATTAATTGCATATCATGCAATCTAATTCTCATAAGACCTTAACCAGTCTTGCTAAAATGAAATCTTCAATATGTTATGATATTGAATTCATAAAGTCACTTCACAGAACTACAACTGATTTAAAATTCTCATAGTATACTCAATTCCAACTTGTATTTTACAATTCACCCCATGATCATCAATATATGAAGGATTCTAAGTTGTCCGTATTTATTTATTTATTTATTTTTCATTCGTATTGTTTTAAAATTTAAAGTACTCATTATCTACACCAACATTTTCCCACTTTATCTACACTAGCATTTTCCCACTTACTACATTTGCACATTAGATTTTAGATGAACAACCCACGTCCCATCTAAAGGCTAGGATTTAATCACTTTCACACAATTTCCTTCATTTTTAACATTTATCGTTAGTTGTATATATCTATATAATTTGCTTGTAAAGTATCTTGCTTAGCCTTGGTATCACACTTGAATCATTTTCTTGCTTATTTAACTATCTATTACTTAATAAATATCCAGTAACATTTCAACTTATGAAAATTTAAATATTCTATCCATTACTTGAAATTTCCTATACATAACTTTTAAACTCAAATTAGTAATCTTAACCCAGCATAAACATTGAACATTAAATTTTAAAATATATCTTTCATTAATTCAAATCACATAAACTTAACATTTAAATGTCAAAAATGACATCTATAGTTATACATTCCAATTTTGCAATTATTTTTACCTCATTATAATGAAATTTTCATTCTATGATTTCTATAATCATTACATTAAACATCATTTTTTCACTTCATTATTCCAGCTCAATCATTTGATTTATTTAATATAATAACAAATCCCCATATACAGGGCTACCCATTAATACATCTCATTTAGATTAAATTTTAAACATTTTACTTTGGCCTTTTGATTCATGTCATCTCTATATTGAAATTTGTTACTCACATTAATTTACACACACTTAAATTCACGCATATCTTACTATCTTATCTTTGCACCCTTTATCCAATCACTCAATATTCCAAATCTTAAAATTTTGATAGTCAAACAGTTTATTAATAGTATATAAATTATCTAAAAAATTTAAATTAAGCTCTTCATTCTTACGAACTGTCCATATTTCAAATAGCTTATATGCCTCGTTGTAGACTTTAAAATTTAGGGACTTTTCCTTTTTATTTTCATAATTTAAATTTAACAAGTTTAGTATTTTAAAGTCATTCAAATAACCCTCCAACCATCCATACACATGTCATACACTGTCACCCATTCTTTCCCCTTTTCTCATCCATTTAACACCAAGATCATATAAAATTCACACCATATGCATTTAAATAAAAAAAATCCCATGCCGCCATACAAATTTCGTAATTATCCAGTACCATTCATCATACGCCTCGCTCCAAACTTTAAATTTTGAGTCTTATCCCGTCTCATTTCTTACACAACATAAGTTGATCAAATCCTACATCTTTACAACCATTCACATGCATATGGGTGATTTACTCGAATGCCCAATCCATGGTCATCAGATTTATCATAATTCCCATTTATACAACACAAAAATATTCTATCTATAAGTCTTTATACATTTTTTCATAAAAGTCCCATGATTCCCCCTACATCCGTAGCTGCCCACTTCTTAGGGCTAGATGGGAAGTTTGAATCTTCCCCTAATTTCATGATTAATATAAAAAATTGAAACCATACAATTTTAGCATGTTCATGTGCTTATGGAAAGATTGAAGTGAAAATTTTTTGATACCTTATCCTTCCCCTTTTCATGATTCCATTTCCGTGCACTTAAATCCATATAAATCTACCAGAACTCATATGTGTTTTTTTGCATGCTTTGAGAGAGAATTACAAAAAACCAACAAAACCCAATCTTCCTTACTTCTAGTGTGACGGGTTGAATGGCTAGGGTCGGCGATGACATTAGTGGACAGCATGGGGACTGTGCGGCCGGCTTCTCCTCTACCTTTGACCCCATTTTTTTCATGTGTTTTTTTTTAAAAAATTTTGGAAGCCCGCACACATATGTATATGGCTACACCTCATTTAATTTATATAACATATACCATAAACATTTACATCTCATGTATCATAAAATTTCAAATTTTACAACTTAAATCCATAGTATACAGTTAAGCCATTAAATCATGGTCATTAAATAATTTAAATCAATTAAATTATTTAAATAGGGTCATCTAACTACAATTAATTAATCTAAAGCTAATTAACATATTTTACCATTATTTCATTCAATAATAGCACTTGAACTCATTATTTTTAATTTACTATTATATCCTTCCTTGTTTTATAATTTTAGGCCATTAATTTATTTTTGATTTCATTTATTTTACGGTTCAAAATCTTCATTTATATGTTATATGCTTAGGGTTGCAATTTAAAAATTGCGAGTACCACAGGATATTAACTGTAATAACCTAGATTTAAAGATGTTGATGGATAACTTTTCAACATGGATGGTTGATTTTTGTTGAGATGACTTGTTTAAAAATTTGACAATCGACTTGTTAACCATTTTATATGTTAGGTTGACAATCTATTGTGTCAATTGAATTAGCTGACATGGATTTTGATTTATTGACTTTGAGTTGTTAATTGATTTATTCTAAAAGATTAATTATTTATAATTTAATATCGAAATGTATTTAAATCTAAAGGAATAAGTTTGGATTTAAATAAGTGTAAGATGGTTAAAATCTTTTCTTGCAAAGGGAGGTCATAAGTTCAAGTTACATGACTCTATTAAAGAAAATGTACAGCAACATGATCCAATGTATATGGTTCTCCACACAGCCCCATAATGGAGCAAATTAACAACCCTTCAAGAAAAATAATGCACAGTCCACAAGGGAAAACTCACAACCCATCGAAAAATAAGGCACCGTATGTGAAGGGACACTTTAAAGTAGCTGTTTAACATACATAGGACATATTGAGGAATTAAATGAAAACCCATGAAATAACACACTATCCATGAATGGACACTCCAAAGTAGCCTCTAGCATGCATATTAACTACTAAAGAATTAAATGAAAAACAACACATATTCTTAGTGTCTTACATGTGCAAATCCTTCCCACGTGAGAAAAGATCATGATGCACCAAATAACGTATACAATCAAGCATCAGAAGTTATCTATGATAACCTAATAAACGATCTTGCTAGATATATCAAATAACCACATAACTTAAGACTTAATTGGGTTATTCAATCTTCACACTAAATTCAATTCAATAAATTTATAAATAAAATATTTTCATCATTCTCATCAGATGTCCATTAATAATTCAACAAATATCCATAAATAATTGCAATTTGCCAAAACAAATATCTAAAAATAATATAAGTACATCATATCCACCATAAAATCCACAAATAATATAATTTTCACCATTAATATCCACAAATAATATAATTTTCACCATTAATATGCGATTTGAAAATAATTCATACTACACCCTCTATCGAATACATTTTAGCCATTCATAAATAAAACATTTCTATCCAAAACTAAATATTCACAAATATAATTCATGTTGCATATCATTCTAAATTATATTGTAAATCACATATTTTCTGCAATTAGTTCAAATGGTCAATCCCATAATAATTTAAGAAATATACCTAACTTTAACCAATTTCCCAAATTAATCCACAATGACGCCAAATAAATCAAAATTATGCTTCAAGTTCTAATACTACTTTAATGTCAAATCTCACTTAATTAATGTGATCCAAATACCCAACATACCAAGGAAAATGAAATATTAATATTTAGTTGATTTAAATGGCATTTTCAGTAATTTAAAAATGTCACTGATTTTTAAAAATCTAAAAAAAATATCTAAAAGTCTCAAAAAATAGTAAAAATTGATAGATATGTTAAATAAATCTAGATTAACCATTTGGTAAAAAAAATTCAAAAAAAAGAAAAAAATAGGTGTAGTACCCCGGGTCACCCGGGTGCATAAGATTGAACTCCGAAAACAACCCGATCTCCGCGTGGTCTAAAATGCCGTAGAGCAGCGGGCAAACCACATGGGAAGCATGTTCCCGTTCTTCCGACGGAAATCTCACGTCTAAATTGGCGTCATACGCCGTCACCCACGCCATAGCTAAGCAGGATTTAGGTGTGCTCGCATCGCTGTGGTCGAGTTTTCGAATTCGTAAGGCAGCAATATTGTGTGTTTAGCGATTATAAAAATTTAAAAAATTTAAACTGTCACTGTCAATTAATATTCTATTTTAAAATCATTTCTTTGTATATTTTTATACAAGTAGCCTATATTTCAATTATTTCTCTACAACGATGTTATTTCTTTTAATTTTATTTTCTTTATTCTTCATATTCCCCCATTATATTAAATTACTTTTTCCATTTTTAAAAATTTTACATCAAAACCTTTTCTTTCAAAAATTTTATCAGATATCACACAAACGCATAATGAAAAGGTAAATATGCTAATCTACCCACTTAATTTGAGTATAATTACAAAAAAAACTCATACAATTTTAGAAATCACTAATAACCCCATCTAGTTTGACCATATTTATAAATATATCTATATCATTATGTTGTCATTTCCGTATTGTCAACACATGGGTATATTTGTAAAAATATGCAAATAAGATGACTATATTTGCAAATATATCCACTTAATTTTTTAAATTACAAATATACCCTTTATAGTTTGCATACTGCTACAAATATACCCCTAGTGACAATGTACTAATGCGCCATAACAATGTGAATATATTTGCAATTATGGGCGAATTAAGTAAGTGTATTTGTAAATCACTATAATAAAAATTATATATCTGGCATGGAGGCTTGCATAAGTATGTAGGCACAGATAGAATGCTAATCAATCGCAATCATGAACTGTATTTCTTGTGAAACCCCTATTAAATTAGAGCACATTTACGACCTGTCTGAAATTCGGTGATTTTAGATTGGCTCAAAAATATATTTTTATTTTTTAAAATTTTTTATAAACATGTTAATTTAGTTATGTTCAATCTATAAACAAAATTTATCATTTTTAGATACTTGTATATATTTATTTTAGATTTTTAAATATAGGGGTATTTAAGTCATTTTAATAACTTAAATACCCTTGTGTTTAAAAATTAAAAATAAATATAAAAAATATCTAAAAATGATAAAACTTAGTTTATAAATTAAATATAACTAAATTAACATGTTTATAAAAAATTTAAAAATAAAAAATATATTTTTGAGCGATTTCAGATCGCCGTAAATGATCATTCGGCAGAATTTTGATCTTTTATGACTCGTCTTAAACAAATGTTATTTCAGACCACAAATTAGCTGTTTGATTGGGCAGGATTAACATCCACTATTGGATAATTTTTTTGAATTTCGGCGCTAACAAGGTTAATTAATGCTTCGGAAAAATTACAATTGGCTCCCTGTTTATTTAAAATGAGTTAAATACCCTTATTTTTGAAAATACAAAATAAATATATATACATATCCGACTATAATAAAACTCAGTTTATAGATTAAATATAACTAGATTAATATATTTATAAAATAATTTCAGAAAAATAAAAATAATATATATTTGGATGAGTCGGAAATCACCACATTTCAAATAGGTCTAAAATGATCATCCAGCTAAAAGATGACGACTCACTAAATTACGCACCTCATTTTTCCATTCTTTATTTCAATTATTTTTTTATAATTTTTGTTAGGTGTGTCTTACATTCTATGTATCTTAATTAAGTGAGTACGAGATTGCGTATGGGTTACAAATGTACATGAGAGCTATAAATAGACATGTTGTCTATAGGGGTTAGTAACACAGAGAATGGAGAGAGTCTTATGAGAGAGAGAGAGTCTTAATGAAAGGCAATCTATTACCTGTGAAATAAAAGTTGTAATTATTTGGTGATTAATAAATTAATTTTTTCTTTAGGGGAGTAAACTTAAAGCGGATCCACATCATTCTCTATGTCCCTTGTTTGCGCTTGCATAACGAAGTTTGAAAAGGACTTTTAGTTTGGAAAATTTGAAGGCATTGAGATCTGGAGGATTGCAAGTAACAATGTGGATCTGACTAGAATTTTCTTATCTTGAAACTTGTGTTGTTGAGATTGTCGAAATTTGCTCGATCGGCAACATAGTGTGGAAGTTCAATGCTGCTACACTTTTTTCTGTGGTCTTTTCCTGTCCGTTGGAGTAAAATAAAAAGGGATGCTCCTTGAACTAGCGACCGAGGTGAAAATTAGTAGAGCTGACATCATCAAAGCAGTAGCTACAGTAAAGAAAGGAAGGAACAGGGCGTTCTAGAGGCATGACAGGTGGCGATTGTCAGTAGTTCCACCAGCAACGAAGGAGGTGAGGCAACGATAATTTTTCCACAAAATTTTCGACGATCGGAGCTCTATTCCAATGTGGTTACGACTCGATTGGTGACCAGAATTGGGCAGGCGGTCTTCTAGTCGACAGTAAGGAGATCTAGCGGGTGGTGGTGCAGCATAAGAGGTGGCGGCTTGGGCTACCTTGTTGAAGGATGTGACATATGGATCATCATCAACTGTGACTGATAGAAGATTTTTTTAAAATTGGTTGACTTTATTTCATTCGGATCTATTGATTTTGGTGTATTGGAGTAATTTAAGAGTCATTTTCTATCTCCTCTAAATCACATAGATGACTCATATTAGGTAGATTCAACTTATTTTGAGAAGATTATTTGAAAAATGATAAACAAGACAAGCATAGAGGTGATTAGTTTTGTGGTTGGGCCATTCAATGGGCACAATAATTTTACATTGTGGCAACAAAGAACAAATAATATTTTGACTTAAGAAGGAACAATTCAAGCATTGAAGAAAAGAATCTGGGTGATAAAAATTACCAAGCTACAAGAGATTTGACAATCACCACAATCTAGATATATCTTGCAAATAATACTCTTTGAGAGGTGAACAATTTAACAGATTTGGAAGAAATTTATATGAAGTTGGAGACCAGGTATAAATCAAAATATATGACTAATAGATTATATTCAAAAAAAAAATTATATGATCTAAAAATTAAAGAGTTCGAGATCTTGAGAAGCAATTGGATAAATTCAATAAGATTGTAATAGATTTGATTGCCTTGGGAGTGAAAATTAAAGAAGAAGGCAAAGCATTACTTTTGTTAGCCTTATTACCTAAGTCGTTTAATTATATTATGATGACGTTGTTGTTCGGGAAGGACAATAGAACTTGATGATGTTGTTGCTTCTCCATTGATTAATAAAATTCATAAAAAGGACAATAGTAATGGATCATCGGTAGTAAAGGCGATTTGGTTGTCATTGGTAGTCAACAATATGGGTAAAGATCATTAAATAATCCAAGAGAATTTCGAAGTTCAACTTGACCAAATAAAGATATTGAGTGTTGGGAATATGGCAAGAAGGATCACATAAGAAGAGTCTGCTGTAAACGAAAGGTGAGTAAGAAGAAGGAGAGAAAAGAAAAAAATGGAAAGAGAAGACAAATGAAAGGATTCATATGACTACTATTGTGGATTCAGACTATGATGTGTTGCTCATAGTAAAAGCATATGCAAATAGTAATGATTGGAGTTTGGACTTAGAATGATCCTTTCACATGTGTGTAGCCAAAGAACAGATAAGTTCATAGAAGAAGTGAGATGGTGGTCTTTTGAGGATGGCAAATAAGATAAAGAGCGGAATTGTTAGTGTCGATATAGTACAGATTCACATGTTTAATGGAGTTGTATAGACGTTGACTAATGTAAGACATGTTCTTGCTTTGAGGATAAATTTCATTTCATTAGGAATATTAAACTCTAGAGGGTTCAAGATTTTGGGTGAAGATGGGGTTCTCAAGGTATGAAAGGGAGTGCAAATAGCTGGAGTTTGAGTGAAGTTACAAGTTGCAACTTCAGGTACAGCACAAATATCTGATTTTGTGGTGATGCCCTTGATGATCATATGATAGAAGTGAGTTGTATGTGACACCTAGGAGGGGTGTGATGGACCGTGCGAATTTGAGCATGATTAGAAGAACAAAAAGTAGTTGAAGACATAAGTTTCTGTACGAGTTACTTGGCTTTTTGTATGCATAATTCAAGCTAAAGCGAAGATTTACTAAGTGTATCTTTTATTCTTTTTATCTTACTTGAATGAGTTTGGGATTGCATATGGGTTATACATTTATATGAGAGCCGTCAATAGATATATAATCTATTAGTATCACAGAGAGTGGAGAAAGTCTTGATGAGAGAGATTCTTTGAAAAAAGGTAATCTATTACCTGTGAGAGAAAAGTTGTAATTATTCGGTGATTAGTATATTACTTTTTTCTCTATGGAGTGGGCCTAAAGCCGATCCATGCAATTCTCTAAACATCTTTATCTCCACCTTACCAATTTTCTGCATGGCTATGCTATCTATTTCTACTTTGTCCCTACTCTACACCTATTATGATCATTTCCATTTATTTCCCTCATTTTGCACCCTACCAAACAGCTTGTAATGCTTGTTATAAAAAAAATTAAAACGAAACCGACTCCTAATGTAGTAGAAAACTTCCAGCCCTTGTAAACGACGAGTGTAATTGTCAAACGAACACATCAACAATATAACAGAAGTAAATGATGAGTGCAGCGGCCAGTGGTTGATTTACAGAAGCGATACACATCTTGAAGTGTAATAACCGGTAGCTGTTCAACCTGTTAACTCGATTTTCTAACCAACAACAAATGGATTAGAGCCGGTTAAAAATATAGGTGAAATCGTTTTAGCCATCAAACTCGTTTAAGTAAATGAACGGATTTGAGGATTAGTGGCGCACTATAAATGTGTTAATCTGTCAACCCATTTGTCAAGCTCATTTAAAAACAAGTTAGAACCCATATAATAATTCATATAACCTATTAAATGATAATAGTTGGCTGTTACCAACCTGTCAATTCATATTTTAATCCGCTGACCTGCCCAACCATATATTAATCCGTTTAGTCCTCCAACCTATTAACACACTAACTACTCGCTATCTTAATATATATATGACGTATGATATTGTCATGTTACTTGCTTTATAAATATTTGTAATGAAAATTTCAATAATTGATGCATTATTCTTTGTTTCGGATGATTTGCTTATTTCTTTTATAATAAAATTATTTTTTTTATGCTTTTTCAAAAAATTATTTTTTATACATGTACAATTTGGTATTGCATTGTTTGCGGAAGAAGATAGTACGAAAATTAATAAATAGATGTACAATGCGTATATAACTCACTAACCCATTTATTAAATAGGTTATAGATATATTAAGATTAAAATTTTATAAATTAGTTAATAAATGGATTATGGTTGAGATTCTATAAACAAGTTAGCATTAAAGCTTTATTCTAACTCATTCAACCCGATCCATTTAAGATTAAAAGTTTTTAACCTATCAATCTATTATGTGATCCGTTTAACTTGGTTAACTTTCCTAACCCATTTATGTCCCACGATTTAGTATAAAATGAAAACATAAAATTTATAGGAACTTTTTTTTATTGTTTTAATTGGAATCTTACTTAGGTTATATTTGGGGATGTGGAATGAGAATAAATTAAATGACGTGGTGGTCACAAAAAATGGAATATCTTAAGAATTGTGTTATTAATAGAAAATGATAGAGATAAAATTAAAATAAATAGGTGTAATAGAATAATTATTATAAAAAATGATTGGATTATATAGTTAAAAGCAATACTGTTAAAACTGGTGGTCCGACGGATTGGACCAGCAACGGGTACCCTGGGCGATCTGATTCAAGAGATTCCAAGTGGCTATCTTCTAATCAGTGGGAACTGCTTCGACTGCCAGTTAAGACGATTTCGAGATTGGCCGGCCTGACCAGCGCGGGCATGATAAAAAACCCAGCTCTTTCATTTGAATCATTTCGTCCCTTTTTTTTTTTTTTTCCAGCCGTCCCGCACAAGCCACTTGAGCTTCTGCCTTTTTTTTCCTACCGCCATTTCCTTCTTCCATAGTTGCCTCCACTCTCTACAGTTACTATAACTAGGAGGCGACCTTCAATCGAAAGGCTCTCAAATGCCAGAGAACCTTCGGAGAGACTTGGAAATGAAATCCCTGAAAAGCCAAAAATAGCTTGTGCTAAGATGACTCTCTGTTTAAAGAAGTCCTGCGTTGGCCGGTGGTTCACTGTGTTTCACATGGTTTTTTGGCGTCACCACACGTTGCTGGAGGGTGTTTGCTCCTCAATTCAGAGTATATACCAAACCCTCTACTATTGAGTTGCTGCAACAAATCCGCCACTCTTCACAGCTTCCTGATTTTTCACTTTTCAACTCCAATTCTCATTATCTTAAAGTTGAAATTCCAGGTTCGCTTTCTGTTTTTCTTTATGGGAAAATTCTACTGTTTTGTCGTTGTTTTTTTTGGATCAAAAATAAGAATGCCCATAGAGATTTTATCAAGATTGTTTAGATGTCTGGGTGCAAAAAAAACCCTTGTTACTCTTAATGTTCTTTCTGCTTGCAAGCAATTGCTGAAAAATGCTGTCGTTGCTGAAAATTTACGTTGTTAAAATGTAACCATTGCTAAAAAATGTTTCCATTGCTGGAAAATGCCATTGCTAAAAGATGTTGCCATTGCCGAAGAAAAAAGTTATTGCTGAAAAATCCCATTGTTGAAAAAAAAGTTATATACATTGGTTTGTTGAAATTATTTGATTATTCCATTGCTAAAAAATAAATGGTAATACTATGTTTTATTCAAGAGATTGTATATTCAATGGTTAGTTGATATAATCACTTCATGATTTATTTCCCACGAAAAGGTAAAATTTATATGTTTGTAGATCTAAAAATGTCAGTCTAGTCAATTTTGTATTAAAGCTATTATTAACTTCGGACTTGTTGAATCATTTATGTTTGATATTATTTAGAACTTGAGGATGTTATTTTTTATGCTTATTTATTATTTTTTATTATGACTTTGTCAATAAATTTTATACTATTCACTCTTATATCTATAGAGATATGTTATTGAGTTTTATAATTTATATCATTCATTAAAAATTATTTTTAGTTAATTACTTAATTATATCACTAAGATTATTCTAATGTTTTTTTTTAATTTTTATGTAGATATATCAATTTTCAAGGATCAAATTCATAGCTTGATAACGTATATATAATATACAATACAAAGGTAAGTATAACATTCTTTAACTTATGAATTAATTATATACTTCACATAAAATACTAATACTCTAATTCAATCCGGTTCTTAGAAATGGCTGAACTAGTTAAATCAGAACCGGTCTCTTGACTGGTTTCGTTCTGACAACATTGGTTAAAAGTAAAAAAATATGATTATTATTTGATGAATGACTATCCTCGAGATTTGTAATCTCACATTTTCCCTCCCCATACCACATTTATGGATTACCCATCATTACCTTATAATATTATATTTTTTTGTCTCATGTTACAAGTGATATATTAGCTCGGGTTAAGCAAATGTCTCACTTAGCTCAACAAAAAAAATCTATTTAAAATATTTTTTTTATTTTTTTATAAACTTATTTATCTAAGTATATTTAACATATATACCAAGTTTTACCATTTTTTAGATATGTGTGTATATTTTTCTAAGATTTTTATAAAACGAGCTTTTTGAAGTAGGCGAAGTGAGATAATTTACTCTTATATTTGTATAGAATCATTTAAAATACTTATTTCATTTTTTCATAAACTTGTTTATCTAAGTGTATTTGCATATAAATCAAGTTTTACCATTTTTTAAATATGCATATATATTTTCTAAGATTTTTGCAAGTATTTTAAATAGATTTTTTGTTTAGCCCAAGCTAATAAGATCTTTTTATATTATTTGTTCTTATATTTTTATAAGCATTTAAAATACTTTTTTTGTTTTTTCATAAACTTTTTTTTTATCTAAATGTATTTAACATATAAATCAAGTTTTATCATTTTTTGAATATGTGTATATATTTTTCTAAGATTTTTATAAATTTTTAAATGGGCGTTTTGAAATAGGCTCAACAAGATATTTGCTTAGTATGAGTTAATAGAATCATTCCTCTTGCAAATTAAGCTCATGAAAATCTTACAAATTTTCTACAATCAATTGTAGGAGACCAAAGCTCCTCAAATGGGAGAAACTGCTCCCACCAAGGAGACACAACTCCCATTGAGAGAACCTAAATCGACTGAGAAACATCTCATATCTAGTACCAACCGAGCTAGCTTCAATCGATAATTTACATAAACTATATTCACTTGTTTTCTTTGTCGAATTTATTTGCAAATTATATTATTTTATCTATTTCATATAACTGATTAATAGTTCTACTTTAATCCGGTTTACGGTTCACATATACAACCCGTTTACATTAAGCAACTTGGTAAGATAAATTATTTGTAAACTGATTAGAGTTAAAGTTTGATAGATAAATTATAAACAAATTCAAATTAAACTCTTATTAATTTAGGATACAACCCGTGTAAATTGATTGGTTACACCATCTACATATCGCCCGGAAGGTCTTATGGACAAGCATATGTGACCTATCTTTTAGATAACTTTTACTACATATTCTCTTTTCTTTGAAATGAAATCTTAATTTTCAAACATCATGCACACTGCATTAAGGAATGGTCAAAGAACGTTCAATGATAAATGGTTAACTCATAAAGATACCCTGATTAATTGAGGGCAAGAAAATACAGTGATTAAATTTCCACCACCGACAATCACATTAGGCCATAAAATGGCACGATCGAATAGGTCATCCTTAATTTTTATAGAAAATCATGTCATTTTTAAAGGTTATCTACATCAAAATGTTAGCAACAATTGACATTTTGATGGGGTGGCCCGCCTAAAATTTATGCTAATGTTCTTTAATAATTTAATCACCATTTTGGTTAGTAGCAAGTACCAACATCTTTCATAGAATCTCATCGACAAAAGTAAGATTGAAAATTACTATTATGGGAAGCAAACGAAATCTATTTTCCATAAAAGTGCTAAATTAATAATTAAGGGTACAACAAGGTTCGGATTCAAACTGAACTGGGCCCACCAAACCAAGTTGCAGTAGTTTCTTAACCAAGCCCAATTTTCCCTAACTAAACTCGGACCAATTTTAAATCAGTTAAGTCTTGGGTTGACGGAAACCTAAACTCGGGGAATCCAAATCGAATTTGTTATATAATAATGTACAGGGCAAACTTCGCATCTACCTACAAATTTTATCCTTAATTTTATTTCTGCTCATGAATTTTGAAAAATGCCTCACATATGCACGTATTTTATTTATTTTACGTAGAATGCCACTATACTCATACCGTCAATGACCATCAACTAACTTATCGGATATGATTTTTTAATAATATAATAATTTTAAAATTACTAAATTGTGTATACGTTCCACTCTTGTTTCTTCTCCGGTTTCGACGATCCGTAAGGCTGCAACGATTCTCAAATCGTTTTCAAAGGCCTTTTTCTTCATATCGGAAGTAAAGTGGGTTCTTAATTTTGCCGAAAACTAGCTAAACTGACAATCTCTAGCTTGCTGCTAAATGGATCTTCGTAGAATTTCAAAGGGGCTGTTGTGGTGGGTTTTGTTTGGGTTTGATTTGCTTGGTGGATTGGACGATAAATCGAGTTGTTTCCATTAGCGAGATAACGTCGATCAAAGAAGGGAGATGGTAAATGAATTTCTAAAGAGGAGATGGTTACTGAATGTCAAAGGAAGTGTTCAATTTGCCATTTGAAGCTACTAGTAAGATGACTTTTCAATGATCGACTTTCTGATTCCAAATTTGATGGGTGCAACAAACGTGTTGTGTGGTTGCTATAGTGAAGCTATGAAATCAATGGGCCTTTTCTGTCGTTGAATTTACCTTGTTGCTACAGGTGGGTGACGGACGTCAAGTTTGATGGAGAGGAGCCTACACCAGGCATTGGCGACTGTAATCATAAAAAGGGCTCGGTCTTTATTCTTACGACTCAGTTGTTTTGCTGTCATCAACTCCAATCAATGGATTTCAAATGGCAAACAAGTTTAGGGTCCGTTTGGCAAACATAAAAACTTGGTGACAAGTTTTTGCTGAAGGAAAAATTGTCATTTCCAACCGACCGCCGGTGTACATTATTAAATGCGCGTATAAGTCAAAATGTTGACCGAACAAATTTCCGTCAACATGAAATCTCGTTCCTCTCTCGTTCCTATTCTCGTCCGACATTTTGTTTCCGAATGAACATTTACGCTCATGTATTTCAGCATACACAGGTACGAATGCGCACTCGGAACGAAGTGAAATGACAACATTTCACCGCTGCCCCTGCGTATGAAAAGTTTCGCTTGATTTTATTGTTACTCGATTAACCAGTGAATGGAAGGGGTGGTGCATTGCAGATGGGATTAATGATGGATATTTGATGTTAATCGAGTAACAATAAATCAGTTTGAGATCACTCAAGAAGGGGTGGTGCATTGCAGATGGGATTAATGATGGATATTTGATGAAACAATAAGAAGAAAAGAAATAATTTATATAGGCTGCTTGAATGAAAAAAGGTGGAGAGGAGACGTGCTTTCTTTTCTTTTCTTTTTTTTTTTTTGAAATTTTTTAACAATATGGTATTGAGTACGTAGGATTGTTACATCTGATAGGAAGGGCAAAGCTCCTTATATATGTCGGTTTACATAGCCAGATATTTTGCATGCATTTAATGCGTGGCTGTATGGCTGTATGGCTGTTGATTTTCCTAAAATATGCAGCTGTTAGTTGCCATTTTCTTGACTCTAAACAACCTAAAATAATTAGAAAAATCTTGCTGGTATGCAAAAACATCTATGCACATGAACAGCCAACTTGCATGAATTTTTTAGTATTTTTTTATGTCAACATGCTGCCATCTAGATTTTTCTAGATTAACTTTTAACAATCCTTAATTCATAAAAATCTATAGTACCAAGTTGTTTTCTAAATTGTAATAATTTTTTCATGGGAATAACTTTGGTGAAGATATTTGCTAGTTGCTCGTCTGTTTTGCAAAATTGTAGTTGAATCTCGCCTTTCTCCATGAGCTCTCGAATGAAGTGATAACGAATATCGATATACTTCAAATGACTGTGGAAGACTAGATTCCTGGTCATAGCAATGGATGACATATTGTCACAATAAATTATTGTAAGAGACTTCGCTTCATAGTGTAAGTCTTGTAGAACTCTTCTCAATCATACTACTTCGCATGTTGCACTTTTTTCTG
This sequence comes from Annona squamosa, assembly GCA_035584095.1. NCBI lineage: Eukaryota > Viridiplantae > Streptophyta > Magnoliopsida > Magnoliales > Annonaceae > Annona > Annona squamosa. Next base: position 7,397,747 of record JAXCLR010000063.1, on the reverse strand, counting down.
CTACGTATTTTGCTTCTGCTGTAAATAGTGTCACTATATTTTATTTCTTTGATGACCAAGAAATAATATTTGATCCAAAAGAAAATATATAACCACTCGTGCTTTTTCGACCATCAATACAACTTGCCCAATCATTGTCTGTATAACCAGTCAAGCTAAAGTTTTCTCCTGACTTGTATAGAGCAAATGTTTTCATATAATCTATTCCACGCAATTGAGAATAGCCTTTGGCAACCAGCCTGACTTTATATTTTTGAATAGAACCATCTTCCTTATATTTGGTTTTATAAAATCATTTCAATCAAATAATCTCCTTGTCTTGTGGTTTGCAAACCATCATCTAAGTTTGATTTTTCTCAATAATTTTCATCTCCTTATTCATAGCATTTATCTAATGCTCTTCTTTTATAACATCTTGAAATTTTTGTGGCTCACAAGCAAAGAATGTCACATCACAATGCTTATAAATATCTTTCAAGGATCGTTATTTCCTTAGAAGAGATGAGTTTGGAGATGAGATAGATGAAGAACTAGGGCTTAAATTAGCCCTTGGAGATGCCGGTGGAGAACTTCCACTTTCATCATTTTTCTTCTCATCATCTTGATATAATTGTAGTCTTGTCTTTTATGACTCATTCCAAGGCTAAGATTTCATTTCATCAAAAATGACATTCCTTGAAAAAATTAAAGGTTTGGCATTGGACTTATAGAGATGATAGCCCTTAGATTCATCACTTAGCCAATAAATATACATTTTCTCCTTTTTCATCCATTTTCTTTCTATTTTCATTTGGCATGTATGCATATAAATTGTTAAAATGCTCAACTTTTGGTTTTCTTTTATGCCAAGACTCATGGGGTGTCATATTTGGAATTGCCTTTATGCGAGACCTGTTGAGGATATAAATAGCTGTGTTAATAACCTTAGCCCAGAAAGATTTTACCATATTTTTACTTTGTGTCATACTACAACCCATTTTGACAATTTTTCTATTTTTTCTTTCAGCCACACCATTTGGTTGTAATGTGCGCGTAACTGTGAGCTCTCTTTTTATGTTGTGTGTTTTGCAATATTTATCAAACTGATGACTTGTAAATTTTTCTCCACGATCAGTTCTTAATATTTTCAAATAATACTCACTTTTTTTTTAACAAAGGCCTTGAATTGAATAAAATAAGAAAAGGCTTCTAACTTCTACTCGAGAAAATATACCCATATCATACGGGTAAAATCATCAACGAAGAGAAGGAAGTACCTTTTGCCGCTCAGAGATGTATTTTGAGAAGGCCCCATATAGTAGCATGAATGAGCTCCGGAGGCGCTTGAGCTCTCCAGGTTGACTTGAATAATGGCAATCTACGCATTTTGCCATAAATACAGCCTTTACATACTTTCTTCTCAGTAGTGATAAATGGAAGTCCAATAACCATAATAAGAGAAAGTACATTGTTGGAAATCATTTTTACTATAGTAATTAATTACCTCTTTTGCTTATCAGTAATGAGACATTTGTCATCTTCGAATTTCACCACATAGCCTCTCTGAACTAATTGGCCCACACTTAATAAATTTTCATAGCCTCTTTGAACTAATTGGCCCACACTTAATAAATTTTGGGCTAGTCCAAGTATGTAAAGAACATCATAAACAAGTTTAGAATTTACATCTTTTGATTTCACGACAACAATGCTTTTTCCTTCAACATTTTGAGATTTACCATCCCCAAGAGTCACCTTGGACTTCATACTTTCATCGATTTTGAAAAAATAATTTTTATCGCCAATCATGTGGTTTAAACAACCACTATCAAGATATCAAGCATCTTGTGACTCTTTTTGAAGATTTAAACAAGAGATAAATACTTGATCATTTGAGCTACTATTTTCTGGATAATTTAGCAGCAATCTTTATAAAAATCAGTGACCTTCTTGCACCTTGTGAATTTATAGTGGCAATTAGTTATTTCATGAACACTTTTATTGCATAATTTGCAATAAGAAGAAAATTTAGCATTTTCTCTATTTTCTTGATTTTGAATTTTTTCCTCTCCCCTTGCCACGGTTATTTGGTGGCCTTTTTTGAAATCTAGCTCCATGGCTATTTTTTCCTTTTTCTTGAATTTTCTTTTCTCCATCTCTTTTTAAAATATTGAATTTTGACTGGAAAGCCTACTCCAGTGGCTATTATGAAAATCTGAGCATTCTTTCTTCATAGGCTTGAAGAAATCCCATTAATTCAACTAAGGAAAGCGTAGATAAATCCTTGGATTCTTTTATAATAGTCATCACATGATTGAATTTATGAGGAAGGCTTCTCAATATTTTTGAAATAATTTTTTTTTTATCTTTGATTATATACTCATAGCTTCTAATCTGATCTATAATATTAGAAACATTGGAGAAAAATGCTTGTACTGTTTCGCCTTCCCTCATTAATACAGTATTAAAATCTTTCCATAATGATTGGAGCTTGATGGAAATTACTCTGTCATGGCCTTTAAATTCATTTTTCAAAATATTCTAGGCTCCATTTGTTGTTGTAGACATCATGATTCTTGGATATATTGTCGTGCCCACTCCTTGTTGAATACATAACAACGCTTTTGTATCTCACATTTGATTTTCATAATATTACTTTTTCTTATTTTCATCCTAGGATGCAAGTTTTGCATCATCCTTGAGTTGCTTGTAGTCATATTGGACTAAGTCTCATAATCCTCGTGATATAAACAGAGTGTTCATCTGGATATTCCAAAAATCATAGGCTTCACCTTCAAATATGGGGACTGATGTTTGGGATTAATCAAATGTGGTAATGGAGGTCATTCACAGCGTACCTTATTATATCTCCTTGCAACAGCAGCCTAATAGCGAAATAAGCAGCTTCCACGGCTCTGGGATGAAGTAGCTTTGATACCACTGATGAATATTTGATGAAACAATAAGAATAAAAGGAATAAATTTATATAAGATGCTTGAATAAAATAGGCGGAAAGGAGACATACTTTTTTTTTTAAAATTTTAAAATACGGGATCGAGTATGCGGGTCGCAATCTCCTACGCCTGGGAGCAGGCAACGCTCCCTGCTCCTGGCGTACACACCTCTTTTTTATTTTTTTTGAAATTATTTTTTTTTAAATGTTAATATAGGTGTATTTAATATATGTATAAATTTTTACCACTTTTGGAGTATTTTAGATATTTATTTTTGATTTTTAAAAATCAGTGGTATTTTTGTAATTTAAAATTACCTAAAATGCCACTGATTTTTAAAAATAAAAATCTAAAATATTCCAAAAATGGTAAAAATTTATACACATGTTAACTACACCTAGATTAACAGTTCTATGAAAATTTTTTTAAAAAAAATAAATAAATAAATATATACGCTCAAGAGCAGGCAGAGATTGCGACCTCGAGTACGCAGGATCGTTACATCTGCAAAGCTCCTTATATAGAGTGCATATGTCAGTTTACATACCCAGATATTTTGCATGCATTTAATGAATGGATGTACGGCTGTTGATTTTGCTGAAATGTGCAGCTGTTGCTTGCCCTTTTTCTTGACTCTAGAGAACCTGAAATATCTAGAAAAATCTTACAGGTATCCAAAAACATCTACGTGCATGAACAGCTAGCTTGCTTAAATTTTTTATTATTTTTTATGACGACATGCTGCCATCCAGATTTTTCCAATTTAACATTTAACAATTAACGAAAGTCAAAATTCTTTTTTTTTTTATGAATCGGACTTCATCCTATCCCGACCCCCTTCCGATATGGAAGGGAACCGGGATTGAGGAGACCGCAATTTCATTAGCAAAAAATTTGTCTGTACAAATTTTTTCCAGAATAGCTTGAGGGGGGTTTCCCCTCCAACACTGGTGATCAAGACTCGACATA
>JAXCLR010000063.1:7359266-7393744 GCA_035584095.1 Annona squamosa | reverse complement strand
ATTTGTCTGTACAAATTTTTTCCAGAATAGCTTGAGGGGGGTTTCCCCTCCAACACTGGTGATCAAGACTCGACATAAACATAAAATTAGCCAAGGCGTGGGCTACTGAATTTCCCTGCCTTAAAACATGATGGACGGAGACCCGGGGAGCCAAAGAAAGTAATGCTTTAATCTCGTCAATGATGATCCCTGTCGGTGCAAAGATCGGACTGCCATCTGCCACAAAGTTACACAAAAGTAAGGAGTCAGTCTCCACCATGATGTTTCCCCGCAAAAGATTGATAGCCCAACTGGCTCCCAAAAGAAAAGCTTTTGCTTCCATGAGAATAGACTCCATAGTACCCTCCATCCGCCATCCATGCGCCGCAAAAAAGTCTCCCCTGTGATCTCTAATAACCGCGGCAAAGCCCATGGAAATCATCTCCCTGCGGTATCGAGCGTCAACATTTATCTTGAAGGTCCCAGGAGGTGGTTTGGTCTATCTGGGAACCAACAAACGGTTCAAGTAGCCCCCCATCATGATAGTTTTACCACTTCTGTGGTCCTCGTAGAACTCCACACACCATCGGGTTATCTCCGAAAGGCTGGACGGATACCCTCCTCCCTGAAGGAATTTTGCAAATACCAGATCCTCTAGCAGCACAGGATGAACATTGCAAGGTCATATGACCTGTTTTTAGGAGTATACATTCTCAAAATATCCTGAACAGACGCTGCCCGTGAGGTGCGACTTCCCGGTCTCCAGCACGATCCCCTAGTATGCTCACATCTCAGGAACAAATGGTTGGTATCTTCCCTTTCAGACCTGCAAAACAGACAATGAGAATCCACAGAAATACCCCTGTCCGTCAGATTTTGCAACGCGGGCAGCGCATTCCTGAAGAGGCACCACCCAAAGATTTAACTTTGCTTGGAAGTCCCGTTCTCCATATGGCTTGATAGATAGCTTCGTCATGATAATCCCCATCCACCGAGCATAGCACTCTATAAGCTAATTTTACCGAAAAGGCTCCATTTGGTTCATGCATCCAAAAAAGACAGTCCTCCTGTGCGTGTGGAGATAGAGGAATATTGTTTATATCGCTCCAACCATGGCTTCCTACCGCCGCGAGAATAAGTTCCCTGTTCCAAGTTCTTGTTTCCTTGTTGATGAAATGACTAACAGTCACATCGTTTGGGATTGAGAGAGGAAGGGGCCCCACCTTAGATAAACTCGAGCTGGTCCATCTGTCGACGAAAAATTTTACCCTTTCGCCGTTACCAATTCGTCATTTGCATCCATCCCGAATCACCTCTCTAGCTTTTAGCATACTCTTCCAGGTGAAAGAGTCAGAAGGGTGCAACCTACAGTCCCATATGTCTGCATTCGGAAAATAACGAGCTTTTAAAACCTTGAAGCACAGCGAATTTGTTGATGTAGTTAACCTCCAGACTTGTTTTGCGAGGAGAGCATAATTGAAGTTTTGGATATCTCTAAATCCGAGCCCACCCGATAGCTTTGATCTGCACATGTCCTTCCAGGCAATCCAACTCATCTTTCACTTATTCCCGTTCTCACCCCACCAAAATCTACTTAGTAATCCATTAATCTCCCTGCAGAATGATTTCGGCATCAAGAATATGCTCATTGTGTATGTCGGGATAGCTTGAGCGACCACTTTAATGAGGACCACTTTCCCACCCTAGGAGAGTAATCTTCCTTTTGCACCCCTGAATCCTTTGCTAAATTCGCTCCTTAAGCCCTTTAAAAAATCCCTTCTTGGACCTTCCCAGCCACGCAGGCAAACCAAGATAATTATGAAGTTCCTGACCCTTGGAACTAAGCAGATGAATTATCTCACCCTTGGAGTTGCTTCCCACATTGGAGGTGAAGAAAACCGAAGTTTTATCAACATTGATCACCTACCCAGAAGCCATTGAGTGTTGGTTTAGGATATTCATGAAGTTGCTAATGTCTTGACAAGTAGCCCGAAGGAAAATGAGGGCATCATCTGCAAATAATAAGTGAGAAAGGGTTGGCCCTCTCGGATTTAGCCTGATCCCATGTATTTTCCCATGCGCCATCCCATTAGAAATAAGGGCCGATAAGGCCTCGGCACAAATGATAAACAGGTAGGGGGATAGTGGGTCTCCCTGCCTAAGTCCCCTGGAGGGTTGGAAATAACCAGTTTTGAATCCATTTATGCTCATCCTTATTGCCCAGTTGAAACACACTTTATCATCCAGTTTATCCATGTAGGACAAAAGTTCATTGCTTCCATAACCAGCCGAAGGAATCCTCATTCCACCCTATCATATGCCTTGGACATATCCAACTTAACAGCCATTTCCTGCTTTTTACCTTTTTTCCTTCGACGCAGTGCATGGATCGCTTCGTAAGCCACTAGCATATTGTCAGTGATCAATCTCCCTGGTACAAAAGCACTTTGTTCTTCACTGATAACATCCATGAGAGGTAACTTAAGCCAATTTGCCAAAACCTTAGCCAAGACCTTGTATACAACATTACATAAGCTGATCGGTCTATACTGGGATAAACATTGCACTCCCCCCCCCCTTCGGAACCAAAATAATTGTAGTTGAGTTCACTTCCTTTATGTGTCTTCCCTGAGTTTCCATGTCATTCTCCTCCATGAAGCGTTTACACCAATCGAAAACATCCTTCCCCACAATCTCCCAGTGAGTTTGATAAAAGCCCGCCGACATCCCATCCGGCCTCGGAGCTTTAGTGGGGCACATCGCCTTTACCGCCTTCTCCACCTCCTCAAACTCTAGCTTTTTGGTCAGGGTTCTCCTTTGATAGTCCGAGATTCTCGTGGTGATTAGATCCCGTACCTAGTCAGCCTCCGTTGGACCCAATGAGGAAAACACATTGGAAAAGTGATCCACTGCCATCTCCTGAAGTCGCTCTTGGTCCCTGACCCACTTTCCGTTATGATCTCGAAGTGCATCGATGAGGTTTGCCCTTCTCTTATTTGAAGCCATGCAATGGAAGAATTTTGTATTTTTGTCGCCCTCATGGAGCCAGTGTGTTTTCGCTCTTTGTCTCCACAATAGTTCTTCGTCCTCCAAAAGAATGTTTAATTGCCGCCTTACCTTAATTATGGCTTCATCCCTTTGATCTGTAGGGTTAAGGTTCATTAAAGACGCGAGCTCACTCTGTTTCCTTTCTATATTGCGTCTGAGATTTCCTCTCTTTTGCCGATTCCATTTCGATAGGGCCCTACTGCACGACTTGAGCTTCCTGCCAAGAAGCATCCTCGGTTGGGTATCTGAATGCTGTGGTGAATTCCAGACATCATGAATGATTTGATGTGCCTCCCTATCTCTTGCCCAAAACATTTCATATCTGAACTCCCTTGGAGGTTTTCGCACATTTTTCTTTGAGTCCAGAACGAGCAGAATCAGACAGTGGTCGGAGGTTGAAGCAGATAAGTGGTACACCTTAGCAAAAGGAAACATGGCTACCCAACTAGGTGTGGATAGCCCTCTGTCCAATCTGGCTTCAACCCGATGAGGTCCCCTTCTATTATTTCTCCACGTCATGGGTGCTCCAACATAACCCAAATCCATCAGGCTGCATCTGTCCATGGTGTCGCAAAACATATCCATCTGTGCCTGGGGGCGGATTCTTTGGCTGACATATTCTGAGGGACCTATAACCTCGTTGAAGTCCCCCAGAATAATCCACGGCCGATTATCCCGCTCGCATAATTGATTGAGAATGTGCCAGCTTTGGTGTCGATAGTTAGTCTTAGGATGACCGTAGAATCCCGTGATTCTCCAAGCTTGGATAGCCGCATTGATGTGATGGGTAGAGTAGCTCTGGATGTGTACCGTGTCATCGTCGTTCCACAGTAGGGCCATACCCCCCTCCTAGCTTCGGGATCCACTGCAAAGCAACTGTCGAACTTCAGCTTACGTCTAATTCCCTCCATTTCTTTTGCTGAGCGTTTTGTTTCACTTAGGAACACTAGAAGGGGAGCTTGCTTCTTGACCAGGTCGAGGAGACTACGAATTGCACGTGGGTTCCCAAGCCCACAGCAATTCCAGGCTAGAATCGCCATATTAGTTGAGGTGGAGCTGAGGGCCCCCCTCAGCCTTCACCTCCTTCCCAGAGAACAGCTCCTCCTTCCTTGGTTTCTTATGGTGAGTGTTAAGTTCTTCTTGATCCATATCCACCACTCATTTCCTCAGATTCCCCTTTGACCCTCCACTTGACCCATGGTTGGTCAAGGCCCCCTTGCCCCTAGCCCTTCTCTTCCAAACACTTCTAGTCCTTAGCGGCCTTTCTCTACCCCTAAGCTGTTGGGCTCCTCCCCATGGGTGGGTTGGGTTCTCTCCTCCAAGCGGTAGCCCTCCCTTCTTCCCTTATCCATCCCCTCCTTCTGCCCCCTCGGGTATCCCCCCACGCGTCTCCCACCACGTCTCCCCTCCACTATAGGTTCCCTCCCACAATTTTCCCTCATTCTTCCTCCTCCCTACCCTATCCAACTGTTGATCATTTACTCCAACAGGCTGAAACACCCCTTGCCCAATCCCCACAGCTGAAGTCAATGATCTCCCCCACCTTAGTACCATCCCCATTCCATTTGCATCTCCACAGTCTGCCTCATTCTCCCCATCTGCCATCAAGTCCTCCACTTCTTCATTCTGAACGGAGCCTTGCAAACCTGACAATGAGCAAGCTACTTGGAAATCGTCTTGCATCTGTCCTTTGAGGTCGGTTCTGATTATGTCCAGTTGGGAGTTATCATAATCATGTTGCTCGTTTTGGTTCACAATCATGGTTCTGTCGCCGCTGCACCCCGCTGTAGTTGCAAAAAAGGAATTCCCATGCAGAATCCTCCTCTCTCCCTCGTGGCAGAGCGTGTGTTGCTGCATCGTGGAGATCATGTTCTGGTCAGCAATCCTCGAACACAGCCCCTGATTATCATGCTGCAGCGTGTAGATCATGTTCTGTTCAGTAGTCCCCGTACACAGCCCCTGCTTTCCATGCTGCTGATGTCTGAACGTGTGTTCCTTGACAGCTCCATCACTCCTCTCCAGGCAGTGGCATTGCCGCTGCCCCCTTTGTTCCCTTGGGTTGCCTCCTCCTGTAAACAGATTTGTTGACCCCTTTATGATTGTCCCAGGTACTTCCTTAGCGCCACTCTATTCCCTGTCTCAGTCTCGGCTCTCAACCTCATCGGTTTCGCCCCTGCTCTCAAGCTACTACCATACGGCATATCCGCTTCCCCCATTTGCAAGTCCCTTTTCGAGTGGCTGGGACAATCCTTATGAGCGTGTCCCATAACCCCGCATAGGTAACAGAAAATGGGGAGTTTTTCGTACTGAAAACTCACCCATTTACGTTGCTGTGTTCCCATCTGCAAGAACATGCCTTGGCGCAACGGTTCTCGGCAATCCACCAGTACTTTCATCTTAGCTTCACCTTCTGTTATCACAACTTCCTCTAAGTTCTCAAAGGAAAGCCCAATTCTATGACACAGATTGTTTTTCTCCACAAAGTAGGGGATCCCAGTAATGTGAACCCATATAGGAGTTTTTACAAGCACTATCTGTGCATAATCCATTTCTACCTTCAGATCTTCCAGGAGGACAATGCACCTCTCGAACAACCATGGCCTGCCCCCCAAAATTCTCTCCTTATCCATCTGCTCCTCAAAGGAGATCTTGTACAAGTTCTCGCCCAGGTCAGTGAAGTGGAAAGACCCCTTTGTTCTCCATAATCTCCTCATCATGGCCTTAAACATCTCCTTATTATAGGTTCTAGACGTCCAGATGGAACATAACACAATAGCATTATCCCCCGGTTTAAGCTTCTTCATTTCGTTCTCCGAAATGACCATGGTTTAGAGCTCCTTCTCGAGCAGGTCTGCCGCAGACGGGTTCATCCCTCACAACTCGTAACCTTCTGAGAGACCACACTGATACTTCGAGCCCCTTCTTCCTGCAGAACCTGCTCACCTGAGCACTTGCACTCCTCCTCCGCAGTTTTTCCAGCCAGTTACCCCCCTGCACAGAACACAACTTCGCCACCCTGCACCGAGCACGAACTTGTCACCTATCGGCCAACGCGGGGGAGAACTACCTAACCGAACCCTGTGGTCTTGCTTTGAAAGTCATAATTCTTGATGGCTGGTACTGTACTTATTTTGCTTTGATGGGTTTCTACCAGCAGGATTTAGAGGAAACTGGAAAAAATGCTTTGCCAAATTAATTAACTCTTATCTTAGTTTTCTAGTAGTCCTATCTGCTGTTGTTGTCAGGGGACTGATGGACGTGACGCTAGAGTCAAAACAAGGTAGGAAGCTATTGAATTGGATGAGGAGTGTTAATTCCAAGATTACCAATATTGCAGAGAGGGATGACATCATGGTTGGAGAGCAGCTCTAGCAATGGTCACAATGGCCTCATGTCTAGCATGCAGAATCAACAATGGCAGTCCATTTTCTTTGTATTCCTAATCTAGTAGCCGTAGTGCACTAACCATCCATCTCACCTACTTGCAAAAGTTCCCTCCAGGCATTCATCCAGTGTTGGCAGCCAGCCCATGTGAAAATCAGCAATAATAAATTGGCAGCCTCCATCGCCTTTCAAATTTGCATAATCTAAGGGCACCCTAATAAAATATGATAATCCAAAAAAATCTGGATTATCCTGCATGCAGCAAAATGAAGACGACAGCAAAAAAAATATAGATGCAAGCTGGCAAATTGCATAAGCCGATAGCAGAAAAATTAAATTCATGAAATTGCGGCATGTCGACAACGTTCCTGCAAATGGGCAACATTCATGCATGATAAAATGCAGCATCAAGGTCAGTTAATATTGTGGCTAAAAATCAACTTGTCCAGAAATTTCTATGGGTTGAATGTCAGAAATTCGGCTAGATTTTTTAATATTAACCAACTAAAGTAAGAGTATGAAAGGGGACTACCCCTTGATTGTGTACACATGTAATGTGTCGTATTTTTCTGATCAATAAAGTATTTTCTCTTGCTTGTTCATTTTCTCTGTGTATGTATGTATGCATTTCTATTATTCCATCTCATTTAAAAACCCATCAGTGGTATTAGAGCGACATTGTCCAAAAGCCATGGAAGCTGCTATTTTGCAACTACGTTGTTGTTGCAAAGAGATATTATAAGGTATGCTATCAATGGCTTCCATCGCCACATTTAATTATACTCAAATGTCAATCCCCATGTTTGAAGAGGAGGCCTGTGATTTTTAGAGAAACCAAAATGAAGACCCTATTTATATCACAGGGATTATGGCACTTAGTCTAAAATGGCCACGAGCAACCCAAGGATGATGTAGAACTTGCATCCTGGGATGAAAACAAGAAAAAACAATATTATGAAAATCAAATGCAAGATGCAAACGTCTCCTTGTATATTCAACAATGAGTAGGCAAGACAATATATCTAAGATTCATGGCGTCCACAACATCAAATAGGGCATGGAATATTTTGAAAAATGAATTTAAATACCATGATAGAGTCATTTCCATTAAATTCCAGTTGTTATGGAAAGATTTTGATACTCTATTAATGAAGGAATTTGAAACAATGCAAATATTTTTCTCCCATATGTCTAATACTATAAATCATATTAGAAGCTATGGGGATACAATGAAGATAAGAGAATTATTTTAAAAATATTGAGAAGTCTTTCTCATAAATTTGACCATGCGGTGCTTGCTATAGAAGAACCAAAGATTTATCTAAGCTGTCTTTAACCCATGAGGAAAGAATGCATGATTTTCAGAACAACCACTAGAGCAAGCTTTCTAGTCAAAATTCAATATTCAAAAAAAAATGGAGAAAAGAAAATTCGAGTAAAAGTAAAAAATAGCTATGGAGCTAAATTTCAAAAAATGCCACCTAATAACCGCGGGAAGAGGAGAGGAAGATTGCAAAATCAAGAAAATAGAGAAACTGCTAAATTTTCTTTTTATTGCAAATTATGCAATAAAAGTGGTCATGACACCAATAATTGTCGTTATAAATGCATAAGGTGCAAGAGTGCCACTTATTTTGATAAAGATGGTTTGTATAAACAAAGGCAAATTATTTAAAAAATAATGGCTCAAATGTTCAAGTATTTATCTCCTACTTACATCTCCAAAAAGCGTTATATGATGCATGGTATTTTGATAATGGTTGTTCAAACCACATGACTGGCAATAAAAATTATTTTGTTAAAATTAATAAAAATATGAAGTCCAAGGTGATTCTTGGAGATGGTAAATCTCAAAATGTTGAAAGAAAAGATATTATTATTATGAAATCAAAAGATAGAAATTCTAAGTTTATTCATGATGTTCGCGATATGCTTGGACTAGTCCAAAATTTATTAAACACAGACCAACTAGTTCAAAAAGGCTATATGGTGAAATTCAAAGATGGAAAATGCCTCATTATTGATAAGCAAAAGAGGCAATTAATTGCTACAGTGAAAATGACTTTAAATGATGTATTTCCTCTTATTATGCCTCCTGCTCAACCATATGCATTAAATTGTAAAAATGTAGATAACTCCACATTATGGCATTTGATATTTGGGCGCTTGAACCTTAATAGTCTAAAAGTACTCCAACAAAAGGAAATAGTTATTGGGCTTCCACCTATTACTATGGAGAATAAGGTATGTGAAGGTTGCATACAGGGGAAAATGCAAAGATTGTAATTTCCCTAGTTATTTTGGAGAGCTAAAGCATCATTGGAACTTGTTCATGTTGATATATGGGGGTCTTCTCAAAATTTATCTCTCGATGACAAAAGGTACTTCCTTCTTTTCGTTGATGATTTTACACATATAATGTGGGTATATTTTCTTGAGCAAAAGTTAGAAGTCTTTTCTTATTTTATTCTATTCAATGCCCTTGTTAAAAAATAAAGTGGGCATCATCTGAAAATTCTAATAAATGATCGTGGGGAGAATTTACGAGTTATCAGTTTGATAAATATTGCAAAGTTCCTGACATAAAAAGAGAGCTCATAGTTCAACACAGTACACCACAACAAAATGGTATGGCAGAAAGAAAAATAGAATAATTATTGAAATAGGCCGCAATATGATGCAAAGTAAAAATATGCTAAAATCTTTTTGGGTTGAGGATACTTACACAACCATATATTCTCAACAAATCCCCCCACAAGGTAGTTCCTAATATGACACCCTATGGGGCTTGATACAAAAGAAAGTTAAAAGTTAAACACTTCAAAATCTTTAGGTGTGTCGCATATGCACACATACCAAATGAAAACAGAAAGAAAATATATGAAATAGGAGAAAAGTGTATTTTTATTGACTATAGTGATGAATATAAAGGCTATCATCTCTATATCACTACAAGCATAATACTAAGTAGTTAATTATCTCAAGGGATGTCATCTTCAATGAAATAAAATCTTGGCCTTGGAATGAGAAACAAAAGACAAACCACAACTACATCAAGAAGATAAAAAGAAAAATGATCAAGTCCCAGGTTCTCCACAAGCATCTCCAAGGGCTTATTCAAGCCCCAGTACTTCATCTTTAGACTCATCTCTTCCAAGGAAGTGACAATCCTTAAAGGTATTTATCAACATTAAAATGCGGCATTCTTTGCATTTGAGCCACAAAAATTTCAAGATGCTATAAAAAAAAGCATTGGATTGATGCTATGAATGAGGAGATAAAAATGATTGAAAAAATTAAACTTGAATGTTAGTGGACAAACCAAAAGATAAGAAAATTATTAGACTAAAATGGGTATATAAACTAAATATAATGAAGATGGCTTCTATTTCTAAACATAATATGTCCTCTTTGCTTGCTCTTGCTACATAGTTAAAATTGTAGGTATTTCAGCTGGATATCAAATCAACTTTTTTCAATGGAGAAATAGAAGAAGAAATATATGTTTAGAAATCATGAGATTATATTATTGAAGGCAAAGAGGACAAAGTATATAAATCGCACAAAACGTTATATGGTCTAAAGCAAACATTGGGAGCTTAGAATAGCAATATTAATCATTATCTTCTTTTGCATGACTTCATGAGAAGCCCAAACGAGACATCGCTCTATATAAAAACACAAGTGACTCGAGATTTTCTTATTCTATGGCTATATGTGAATGATCTTATATGCATGGGCACCAATTCGCAAATGATTGAAAATTTCAAGAAGGCTATGATGCAAGAATATGAGATGACGAATCTTGGTATTATTAGATATTTTCTGCGTATGCAGGGACAAAAATATTTATGTATGATATTTATTTTCCAAGAAGAATATGCAGATGACATATTAAAGGAATTTAATATGACAAATTGTAAGCCTATGGACACACCAATGGCCATAAATGAAAAATTATCTAAAAAAGATGTAAAAGAAAATGTGGACGAGACAATTTACCACAGCTTAGTTGGATCTCTCATATATTTAACTAATACTAGATCAGATATAGTTTATGCTATGAGCACTGTCTCCAGAAATATGTCAAAGCCAAGCAAGGTTCATTTTGCATCTGCAAAGAGAATTTTAAGATATATCCAAGGTATGAAAATCCATGGTATTCTGTATAAATTAGGAGAAGACTTCAGCTTGACATGTTTTACAAACAGTGATTAGGCCAATTTTATTGATGATCAAAAAAGCACAAGTGATTATGTATTTTCTCTCAGATTAATATTATCTCCTAGTCATCAAAGAAGTAAAGTATAGTTGTACTATCTACAGCGGAAGCAGAATACATCGCAGCAGTACGAGCAGTACGCAAAACAATATAGTTGAGAAGAATTCTACAAGATCTACATTTTGATATAAAGTCTCCTAGAATTATCTATTGTGATAATATGCCCTCCATTGCTATGACCTAAAATCCTGTCTTCCACAGCTGTTTGAAGCATATTGATATTCACTATCACTTCATTCGAGAGCCCATGAAGAAAGGCGAAATTCAACTACAATTTTGTAGAACAGATGAGCAACTTGCAAATATCTTCACTAAAGTTATCCCATCAGAGAAATTTTTACAATTCATAGAAGAAATTGGAGTTATAGATTTTTTTGGATTAGGGAGGAATGTTAAAATATGATAATCCAAAAAAATCTGGATTATCTTGCATGTAACAAAACGAAGACGGCAAAAAAAAATCTAGATGCAAGTTGGCAAATTGCATAAGTCAGTAGCAGAAAAATTAAATTCATGAAATTGCGGCATGAGGGCAACGTTCCTGCAAATGGGCTATATTCATGCATGATAAAATGCAGCGGTAAGGTCGGTTAATATTGTGGCTAAATCAACCTGTCCAGAAATTTCTATGGGTTAAATGTCAGAAAATTCGGCTAGATTTTTTAATATTAACTGAATAAAGTAAGATTATAAAAGGGGATAACCCCCTTTGATTGTGTACACATGTAAAAATTCATATTTTTCAGGTCAATAAAGTTTTTTCTCTCTTGTTCATTTTCTCTCCCATATATATTTCTATTATTCCATCCCATTTAAAAATCCATCACAACCATGGCAGTCGCCATCCCCTTTTGATCGATCACAGTAAATAACATATCTCTACATTGAAAATCAGAGGTACGAATGATGATGTTTCGTTATTTCACCCATGGCTAATGGCCCAACTAACGAGATACTGACGACATTGGTACAAGAGGTATTTTTAAAAGTTGATGGGTAAAATGAAATCAGCAATAAAAGTTGTGGGTAAATATGAAATTTGCCCATAACATTCAATATATATTTATAACTCATATAAAATTCATCTCTTTCCCTAAGCTTTTGTCTCTAACTCCCCCTCCCACTTCTATTAAATCATAACAACACCGTTAGCCAGCATTCATTATCATCGTAATTTCTTCCAAGTGGCAATTGTTGCCATTATAGGCCTATTTGGTCACAAATCTTCTTCTCCAAGCTCCATGATGACTCCATGACAAGAAGGAAATTATAATAAGGTTGTAATCTTATACTCCAATTTGTAGCAAGCCTATTTTGCTTTCTCCTTCCTCATTTCTAGCATCTGTTGGGGCGGGCTTCTTCTCTAGCAAGCTACTCTTCCCTTATTCTTCTAACCGTAACATTATTCGACCCGTAGCTACCCAGGTTTGTTTCCCTTTTTAATAATCTAAAATCCCCTTTTGTTTTTCATTTAATCTCTTCATTAGCTATTCATTTTACACATTTTTGTTTATTTTAGACATAGAGGTTGTCAATTCTTTTGAATATTTCTTATTCTTCCATCAATTGCATATTAGGGGTTTGAATATTTCTTATTCTTCCATCAATTGCATAGTAGGGGTTTGAATATTTCTTATTCTTCCATCAATTGCATATTAGGGGTTCATCTTTTGTCACTCCGACCATCAGATACACATGAAAAGATCTTCACTTCATCATTTTCAATAAGGTAACAGTCTTTCTATTTCTTCATTAGATGTTCAAATGCTTGCATTCCAAAGATTTATGCCATTATGTCCTATTTGTATTTATAAGCATTGATTACTATTTCGATTTAATTTAGTTGTTCATGAAATATGGTTAGAAGTGTTGAACTTTACACATGAATCTCTAACTATGTTTATAGGGTTAGGATTTACATTTACAAATAGGTTTAGAGTTAGAATTGAGAGTTTAGAAATATAGTTAAAGTTATGATTGAGGTGAACTAGAGTGTTATAAGCCCGAGTTGGACCCTTATGAACAAGGGGTGAGATGGGATAAAAGTCCCACCAAGCATTAAAGGTGAAGAAAAATTACCTTTTAGGACAATACTTTGTAAATAATTTTATGGGTTGAATTCCATAGAAAAATTTTAAAGAAAAAGTAAAAAAGTGCCAAGTTAGGCAGGGTGTTTACAAAAAGGAAGTTCGATTGTGAAGACAATCACTAATTGAGTGTAAAATTAGAAGGAATAAAGAGTTTGCCTTCTAAGGTGCCCAATGGTGTGAGAACAGTTCAACTAGCGAAAGACATGGTCTTAAGAATCAACAAAAGCTCGGGTCACTGGTTCAAGCGCACAAATGTGAAATATTGAATAAATATAACAAGAAATACAATATCTGAGTTATGGACACCATTTGGGATAGATGGAAAGTCCTCACATCATTGAAGCCCCAGACGACCAGGATGTAACATTATTAACGTAGTCAGGAAATTGAACGAAGTTGAGTTATAATACATAAAAAGAGAAGTCATATTGAAAATGAAAAATTGTATTATTGAAAAGAAGAAAAGCACAGTTGTTGTAAATTAGAAAATGAAAATTTATATAATTTTTTTTTAATTTCAGAATAAGAAATCTCGTCTCATGCACGTGCATTCCATCCCCTAGTGTGCTCTTGAGGAACCCTATAAGCAAATGTTAGGGTGGTTTCTATTGCACGATGCATGTTTCCCGTTGAATATGAGAATTTTTACATCTATACCTACAAAATTTAAGCAAAAATACAAACATACCCTATGTGTACTAATTTGCGTACATTAGATAAAAGGTTTGCTTGCAATTGAAGGCCTCTAACTCTAAAGTCTAAACTCTCTTTAGAAATGACAAAATGCCCATATAAATAATAATTAAAAAATACATGAAAATGCCTTTAAAATACTAAAAAGCTCTATTTTCAAAAAATAATTTTCGCATTAAATAAATTTATTTGATATGAGGAATATTTTCTTCTGGAGAATTTGGAACCTTAGTAACCAAGCAAGGGAAATGGGATAACAACCAAATTTTGACAATATTATTGATGGTGCCAATCATACCTGGATGGCCTCAACGTGGTGATGGCTATGGGGGACACTTTTAACCTCGATAGGGAGTTGATCCCTAGATGGAGACTATGGTATGGACATTACAAGATTACCGTCGATGGAAAGAGGAATGTGATTGGTAACTAAATGGGGCTTGGAAGGAACAAATGGGGAATTCTTAGCCGCAGCAGGGAAGAACGTGAGGGCAACACTGATACTGTAAATATGGAAGATATGGCTTTGTGTTTTGGAACGGAATAGGGAGCACAGATGATGATGAAACACCTGGAATTCGAAACCGACTTGCTCTTGATGATCGACTTACTAAAGGAGACTGGCCTGATTTTGTCAATTTTAGGTTGTTGTATACAAGAGATGGCCTCAATTGCTAAAAAGTTTCTTTCAGTCACTATCTTGCATGTGTTAAGGATAGGCAACAGATGTGTGCACTTGATTGCAAATACGGCTGGTAAAGCAATGACTCCAAATCTAGTGTGTTGGGGAAGCCCACCTAGATTTCTTGTACGTCCAATCTGAACTGATTTTTTGTATTCTGGCTCTTTGTGATTTAATACAATTAGCACTCAGATATCAAAAAAAGTATTTTGTTTTTATTTCTTCATTTATTAAAATACATAATTCTTTAAAATACTAGAAAATTTTGGTTTTTATGAATGTTCCTCATACTAAATGGATCATTTAAAGTGCAAAATTTTTTCAAAAATTAATTTTTAGAAGTATTTTCTTATATTTTATTTTATTGTTTATTTATAAGAGCTTTTTCGTCTTTTAAAAAACGTTTAGGGTTTGTATGCATTTTTTCAATTTTAAGCAAACCTTAGAGGATACGGATTTTATAAAAGTCATGACAGATGCAATTTTGCTCGAAATCTTGTAGGCTTGGCTGCAAACATCACATGGAAGTAAGACCGAACAATGCTTTAAAAGAAAAAAATTATATGGAGAACATTTTTGTAATAAATTTTAAAATAATTATATGGAGAACATTTCTATGATAAATTTAAAAATGTAAGTTTCAAAATAATTACATAGAGAATGTTTCGACAATAAATTTAAAATGGTGATTTCTTGGAATACTATGTGATATTAAAAATACAGGTAAAAGTGATCTTTTATTGTATTTCATTGAGAGTTGAATATATCTTTTTGCATAGGGTAATTTGTATATATACCTACATAGATTAACGTTAATTATATATATACTTACATAGTTTCACGAATTGCAATTTTTGTTAAACTATATGATTGTAATATGCAATTCATGAAATTACGCAGGTATATTTGCAATTATCATCAGATTGTGTAAATATATCTGTAATTAGCGTCAAACTATATAAGTATATATGCAAATTACCTACAAGGATATTTTCACTATTTTCCAAAATATCGGGCAAGATATTAATGACAAGTAACGACATTAGGGGTAATACGCAATTTTAGTGAAATTACATAGAGTAATATGCAATTCGTAAAACTATATAGATATATCCGCAATTAACATTAAACTATATAGATATATTGACAAATTATTCTATTCCATATACGAAACCCTCAACACGTAAGAGTGGATCAACAATGTCGTTGCTTGGCATGAACCAGCTCGTATGAATCCGGAATGCAAAAATGGCGGAAGAACGGGATTCCCAGATCCAAACCAGTGGTCATGGACCACCCCTGATGATAATTAGAGAAAAGAAGAGAAGTTTTGTTGTGAGTTCTTCAAGTAGGATCACCACCTCTATTTGTTTTGTAACGAATTGACAGGAATTTATGAGTTAATTTGTTGTTACAAGAGGACCTATTATATTTTTAATTGAAATTCAATCATTTTTGTCCCATTGATGCATGCTCATGTATTTTTCCCAATTTTACCGAGCTATGGTGGAAAATTAGTAATATTCTTTAGTTGGATACATTATTTGTAAATAAATTGTGGAATTTTTTTATTTTGAAAATAAAATATCGATATACTATAAAAATTCAATTATGATTTTGAGGATTGACTCCTTGTAAACTTATTACTTAGTTTTTATTTTATTACTTCACTTTTTTGTGGATATTTATATATTACATCATCCCAACCGTTATTTTAATCATGTCTCCCGAGATATTCTTATAATTTTCTAACAATATTTTATCAATATTCTTTACCGTATTTTTTAAAATATCCTAGGTAGTGGACACTCCCACTGCTCCACAAGCAATGCTGCGCTGCTGAGTACTGATATACTGATATAGCAACAGTCTTAAACTTGGTGAGATATCGGTGGCAATCGCTTTTCAAGATACAGCCACATGGACATCATTGCCTCAGCTTTCCTCTCTCTGCAGCCATTGTTGACCAATAGGAAGGGAGCGACTGGCTAGGCTCTTAAGTTTTTGTTTCAAATCTTGTCCCTGCGTAGGGGACTGGAATGTGAATTTTCAAACAAAGAATGATGTATAGGACGAATAATGTACTATCTATGATGCATAACACCTATTAAAGAATTAAATGAAGACCAACACAAATCTTCTAAGTTCTACTTCTTCAAATCTTATCCATGGGACAAAAGATGATGATGCGCTACAATACAAGCATTATAAATCATCCAAAATAACCGAATAAACGATCCTACTGATCTGATATCGAATAACTGCACAACTCAGATTTAATTAGGTTATTCAACCATCTCATTAAATTTAATTCCATAAATTCGTAAATAAAATATTCCCATGATGTCTATCAGATATCCATAAATAATTCACCAGATATCCACAAATAATATATACTAAGTTATGCCCAGTAGATATCCATAATTAATATTATTTACATTATTAGTCTACGTGAAAATAATTCTCACTTGCACTTCTCGCTGAATACAATATAACTCACACGTATTCACAAATAAAATATTTATACTCAAATAACTGAATATCCACAAATATAATTTGAATGATTAAACAACAATTAAAATAATAATTCATTTTGCATATCATACTGAATTTTATTATAGCTTACATATTTTTCACAATTAGTATAAATGGTCGAACGGTTTAATAATTGAAGCAACAATATAAACTTGAACCAATTCATCGTACTAATTCAAAATAATTTCTATACTAGCAAAATTATACTTCTAGCTCTTGTAATAATTTAATGTGAAATCTCGCTTAATGAATATCATTTGAATAACCAACAAACTAGGGAAATGACTGCTAAAATTTAATCAAACATTCACAAGTCCATCTTCTATCAATAAATTATAAATTAATTTATTTTTCTTGGTATTCTATATCATGATCACTGGATCAAAAAATTTCTACTTGTAAATAATAATAATAATAATAATCACATGACTTGTTTTTATATTAAAAATGAGGTGTTGTACAATGTTAAATATTTAATTTGTATTAAATAAATTAATTATATAATTGCAAAAAAATATAAAAATTTTAATACTTTTATATATCAACAAATATTTAACACGCCAAACGAGCTCTACTCGTCTCGTCACCGGCTACTGAACGGAATTTACGTTCACAGCAGGTGCGTGGTTCGAATCACTCGTGGAATTTTGAATCATATTTATGGTGGAGGCATGTGGTACCCCTTTATACTAGATAGGAGGTAGTGGTCTTCTCACTTACTATGTGGAAGCTTGTTGTCGTCTTCCATTGTAAGCTTGTTAGAATTGTCTCACGGTTTGAATATAATATGAATTGAGATATGATGTAAAATTATTCTCCAATTAAGAAAACAAATATTTAACAAGCACAATAACCCATTCATAAGTCCAATTTTTTCTTAGTAAATTATTTATTAACTTAATATCCCGTGTCATGCCCACTGGACCCAAAATGTCCACTAATATAATTATATAATTTATATTAATTTCAATCACAAGAAAGATTTTATAACAACAAATAATTAATTTATATTGCATAAATTAATTAAACAACCAATAACATAAATATATTATTAATATATCATTCCACAGTCAATGATATTACATCAAATAATTAATTTATATTATGTAAAGTAATTGTAGATCAATTAACATAAATATGTAAACTTTAATATTCATATACATATATATCCATAAATATTAATCCAACATTAAATCACATTCACGAATTCAACCTTCTGCTAATAATTATTTATTAATTTATTAACTTTAATATCTCATGATATGACCACTGAACCTAAAATGTGTGTCTAACATAACAATGATTATAATTAATTTTATGTGCTAAGATATTATGTAATATCAAGTGATTAATTTATACATATAAATTAATTATAAACTGCTCACATAAATATATAATTCTATATGTTCTTGTATACATCCTTAAATCGAATTGTAATCCTGTTTGTTCCAGCAATCTTTATCATTTGAGCTACTATTTTCTGAATAATTTAGCGCTTGTTTGTTCCAGCAATCTTTATCAAAATCAGTGACCTTCTTGCACCTTGTGCATTTATAGTGGCAATTATTTATTTCATGAACAATTTTATTGCATAATTTGCAATAAGAAGAAAATTTTGCATTTTCTCTATTTTCTTGATTTTGAATTTTTGCCTCTCCCCTTGCCATGGTTATTTAGTGGGCTTTTTTGAAATGTAGCTTCATGGTTGTTTCATCATTTTTCTTGAATTTTCTTTTCTCCATCTCTATTTCAAATATTGAATTTTGACCGGAAAGCCTACTCCAGTGGTTATAATGAAAATCTATGCATTCTTTCTTCATAGGCTTGAAGAGATCCCATTAATTCAACTAAGGAAAGTGTAGATAAATCTTTGAATTCTTTTATAACAGCCATCACATAATCGAATTTATGAGGAAGGCTTCTCAATATTTTTGAAATAATTTTTTTTTATCTTTGATTGCATCCTCATAGCTTCTAACCTGATTTATAATATTCGAAACATAGGAGAAAAATGCTTGTACTGTTTTGCCTTCCCTCATTAATATGGTATCAAAATCTTTCCATAATGATTGGAGCTTGATAGAAATTACTCTATCATGGCTTTTAAATTCATTTTTCAAAAATATTCTAGGCTCCATTTGATGCTGTAGACATCATGATTCTTGGATATATTGTCTTGCCAACTCCTTGTTGAATATATAACAATGTTTTGGTATCTTGCATTTGATTTTCATAATATTTCATTTTTTTATTTTCATCCTAGGATGCAAGTTTTGCGTAATCCTTGAGTTGCACGTAGCCATATTGGACTAAGTCTCATAATTCTCGTGATATAAACAGGGTATTCATCTGGATATTCCAAAAATCATAGGCTTCACCTTCAAATATGGAGACCGATGTTTGGGTGTAATTAACTATGGTAATGGAGGTCATTCACAGCGTACCTTATCATATCTTCTTGCAACAGCAACCTAGTAGCGAAATAAGCGGGGATGATGTAGCTTTGATACCATTGATGGATATTTGATGAAATAATAAGAAGAAAAGAATAAATATGTATAGGCTGCTTGAATAAGAAAGGCCAGGAGGAAAGATACTTTTTTTTCTTTTTTTTCTTTTTTTTTTTTTGAAAATTTTTAACAATATGAGATTGAGTACACAGGATCGTTTCATCTGCAAAGCTCCTTATATACAGTGCATATGTCAGTTTGCATAGCCAAATATTTCACATGCATTTGATGAATGGATGTATGGCTGTTGATTTTGCTGAAATGCGCAGCTGTTACTTGCCCTTTTTCTTGTCTCTAGACAACCTGAAATATCTAGAAAAATCTTGAAGGTATCCAAAAATATCTGCGTACATGAACAGCTAGCTTGCTTGAATTTTTTTTATTATTTTTTATGACGACATGCTGCCATCCAGATTTTTCCAGATTAACTTTTAACAATTAACGAGAGTCATAATTCTTGATGGCTGGTAATGTACTTATTTTGCTTTGATGGGTTTCTGCCAGCAGGATTTGGAGGAAACTGGAAAAAATGCTTTGCCAAATTAATTGACTCATATCTAAGTTTTCTAGTAGTCCTATCTGCTGTTGTTATCGGGGGACTGATGGACGTGATGATAGAATCAAAACAAGGTAGGACGCTATTGAATTGGATGAGGACTGTTGTTTCCAGATTACCAATATTGCAGAGAGGGATGACATCATGGTTGGCGAGCAGCTCTAGCAATGGTCACAATGGTCTCATGTCTAGCATGCAGAATCAACAACGGCAGTCCATTTTCTTTGTATTCCTAATCTAGTAGCCGTAGTGCACTAACCATCCATCTCATCTACTTGCAAAAGTTCCCTCCAGGCATTCATCCAGCGTTGGCAGCGAGCCCATGTGAAAATCAGCAATAATAAATTGGCAAATTTGCATATGTCCAGAAATTTCTATGGGTTGAATGTCAGAAATTCGGCTAGATTTTTAAATGTTAACCGACTAAAGAAAGAGTATAAAAGGGGACTACCCCCTTGATTGTGTACACTTGTAATGATTCATATTTTTCTGCCAATAAAGTATTTTCTTTTACTTGTTCATTTTCTCTCTCCCATATATATATATTATAATTCCATTTAAAGATCCATCAGTGGTATTAGAGCGACATTGTCCAAAAGCCATGGAAGCTGCTATTTTGCAACTACGTCGCTATTGCAAAGAGATACTATAAGGTTCGCCTATCAATAGCCTTCATCGCCACATTTAATTATATTCAAACGTCAATCCCCATATTTGAAGAAGAGGCCTGTGATTTTTAGACTAACCAAAATGAAGACCCTAATTATATCATAAGGATTATGGCACTTAGTCCAAAATGGCCATGAGCAACCCAAGGATAATATAGAAATTGCATCCTGGGATGAAAACATGAAAAATAAATATTATGAAAATCAAATGCAAGATGCAAACGTCTCATTGTATATTCAACAATGAGTAGGCAAGGCAGCATATCTAAGAATCATGGCGTCCACAACATCAAATGGGGCATGGAATATTTTGAAAAATGAATTTAAATACCATGATAGAGTAATTTCCTTTAAACTCCAGTTGTTATGGAAAGATTTTGATACTCTATTAATGAAGTAATTAGAAACCACAACAAGTATTTTTCTCCCATGTTTCTAATACTATAAATCATATTAGAAGCTATGGGGATACAATAGAAGATAAGAGAATTATTTCAAAAATATTAAGAAGTCTTCCTCATAAATTTGACCATGTTGTGGCTGCTATAGA
The DNA here is from genome assembly GCA_035584095.1 of Annona squamosa. Lineage (NCBI taxonomy): Eukaryota > Viridiplantae > Streptophyta > Magnoliopsida > Magnoliales > Annonaceae > Annona > Annona squamosa. Next base: position 7,372,767 of record JAXCLR010000063.1, on the reverse strand, counting down.
AGAACCAAAGATTTATCTAAGCTCTCTTTAGTTGAATTAATTGATTTTTTTCAACCCATGAGGAAAGAATGAATGATTTTCATAACAGCCACTAGAGCAAGCTTTCTAGTCAAAATTCAATATTCAAAAGAAATGGAGAAAAGAAAATTCAGGTAAAAGGAAAAAAGTAGCTATGGAGCTAAATTTCAAAAAAGGCCATCGAATAAACTTGGTAAGAGGAGAGGAAGATTGCAAAATCAAGAAAATAAAGAAAATGCTAAATTTTCTTTTTATTGCAAACTATGTAATAAAAGTGATCACGACACCAATAATTGTCGCTACAAGTGCATAACGTGCAAGAGTGTCACTCATTTTGATAAAGACAGTTGGTATAAACAAGAGGTAAATTATTCAGAAAATGATGGCTCAAATGATCAAGTATTTATCTCTTGCTTACATCTCCAAAAAGAGTCTTGTGATGCATGGTATTTTGATAATGGTTGTTCCAACCACATGACTGACAATAAAAATTATTTTGTTAAAATCGATGAAAATATGAAGTCCAAGGTGATTCTTGGAGATGGTAAATCCCAAAATGTTGAAGGAAAAGATATTATTATTATGAAATCAAAAGATAGAAATTCTAGATTTATTCATGATGTTTGTTACGCTCGACTAGCCCAAAATTTATAAAACATAGACCAACTAGGCCAGAAAGGCTATATGGTGAAATTCAAAGATGGAAAATACCTCATTATTGATAAGCAAAAGAGGCAATTAATTGCTGTAATGAAGATGACTCTAAACGATGTATTTCCTCTTATTATGCCTCCTGCTCAACCATATGCATTAAATTGTAAAAATGTAGATAAATCCACATTATGGCATCTAATTTTGGGCACTTGAACTTTAATAGTATGAACATACTCAGACAAAAGGATATAGTTATTGGACTTCCATCTATTACTATGGAGAATAAGGTATGTGAAGGCTGCATATATGGGAAAACACATATATTGCAATTTCCCTAGTCATTTTGGAGAGCTAAAGCATCATTGGAGCTTGTTCATGTTGATATATGGGGGCCTTCTCAAAATTTTTCTCTCGATGGCAAAAGTTACTTCCTTCTTTTTGTTGATGATTTTACACATATAATGTGGGTATATTTTCTTGAGCAAAAGTTAGAAGTCTTTTATTATTTTATTCAATTCAATGCCCTTGTTGAAAGAGTAAAGTGGGCATTATCTGAACATTCTAATAAATGATCGTGAGGAGAATTTACAAGTTATCAGTTTGATAAATATTGCAAAGTACATGGTATAAAAAGAGAGCTCATAGTTCAACACACTACACCACAACAAAATGGTATGGCGAAAAGAAAAATAGAATAATTATTGAAATAGGCCGTAGTATGATGCAAAGTAAAAATATGCCAAAATCTTTTTGGCTCAAGGCTACTTACATAACCATATATTCTCAACAGATCCCCCCACAAGGCAGTTCCTAATATGACACCTTATGGGGCTTGATACAAAAGATAGTTAAACATTTCAAAATCTTTTAGTGCGTAGCATATGCACACATACCAAATGAAAATAAAAAGAAAATATATGAAAAAGGAGAAAAGTGTATTTTTATTGACTATGGTGATGAATCTAAGAGCTATCATCTCTGTAAGCCTAATACTAAGTAGTTAATTATCTCAAGGGATGCCATCTTCAATGAAATAGAATCTTGGCCTTGGAATGAGAAAAAAAAAGACGGGCCCCAATTGCATCAAGAAGATGAGAAGAAAAATGACCGCAACTGCATCAAGAAGCTGAGAAGAAAAATGATCAAGGTCCAAGTTCTCAATAAGCATCTCTAAGGGCTGATTCAAGCCCCAGTACTTAATCTTCAGACTCATCTTTTCTAAGGAAGCGACGATCCTTAAAAGATATTTATCAACATTAAGATGTGTCATTCTTTACATTTGAGCCACAAAAATTTCAAGATGCTATAAAAAAAGCATTGGATTGATGCTATGAATGAGGAGATAAAAATTATCAAAAAAATTAAACTTGAATGTTGGTGGACAAACCAAAAGATAAGAAAAGTATTAGACTAAAATGGTTATATAAACTAAATATAATGAATATGACTTTATTCAAAAATAAAAAGCCAAGTTGGTTGCCATAGACTATTCTCAATTATCCAAAATTGATTGTCCAGAAACATTTTCCCGGTTGTCCATAAAAAAATTATTAGAACAATGCTTGCTCTTACTTCACAGTTAAAATTGCAGGTATTTCAACTGCATATCAAATCAACTTTTCTTAATTGAAAAATAGATAAGAAATATATGTTGAGCAATCAGGAGGTTATATTGTTGAAGGCAAAGAGGACAAAGTATATAAATTGCACAAAGTGTTATATGGTCTAAAGCAAGCTTCAGGAACTTAGAATAGCAATATCAATAATTATCTTCTTTGACATGACTTTATGAGAAGCCCAAATGAGACATCACTCTATATAAAAACATAAGTGGCTCGAGATTTTCTTATTCTATGTCTATATGTGAATGATCTTATATACATGGGCACCAATCCACAAGTGATTGAAAATTTTAAGAAGGCTATGATGCAAGAATATGAGATGACAAATCTTGGTATTATTAGATATTTTCTCGGTATTTAGGTACAAAAATATTTAGTTATGATATTTATTTCCAAGAAGAATATGCGGATGATATATTCAAGAAATTTAATATGAAGGACTATAAACCTAGGGCCACACCAATGGCCATAAATGAAAAATTATCTAAAAAAGATGGAAAAGAAAATGTGGACGAGACAATTTACTACAGCTTATTTGAATCTCTCATATATTTAACTAATACTAGGCCAGATATAGTTCATGCTATGAGCACTGTCTCCAAATATATGTCAAAGCCAAGCAAGGTTCAGTTTGCATCTATGAAGAGAATTTTAAGATATATCCAAGGTACGAAAAACCATGGTATTCTATATAAATCAGGAGAAGACTTCATCTTAACAAGTTTTACAGATAATGATTGGGCCAATTTTATTGACGATCAAAAAAGCACAAGCGATTATGTATTTTCTCTTGGATTAAATATTATCACCTAGTCATCAAAGAAGTAAAGTATAGTTGTACTATCTACAATGGAAGCAGAATACATCGCAGCAATATGTGCAGTACACGAAACACCATGGTTAAGAAGAATTCTACAAGATCTACATTTTGAAGTGAAGTCTCCTGTAATCATCTATTATGATAATATGTCCTCCATTGCTATGACCTAGAATCCTGTCTTCCGCAACTGTTCAAAGCATATTGATATTCACTATCACTTTATTCGAGAGCTCATGACGAAAGGAAAAATTCAGCTACAATTTTGTAGGATAGATGAGCAACTTGCAGATATCTTCACTAAAGTTATTCCAATAGAGAAATTTTTACAATTCATAGAAGAAATTGGAGTTATAGATTTTTTTGGATTAAGGAGGAATGTTAAAATATGATAATCCAAAAAAATCTGGATTATCTTGCATGTAACAAAACGAAGACAACAAGCAAAATTTAGATGCAAGTTGGCAAATTGCATCAGTCAGGAGCAGAAAAATTAAATTCATGAAATTGAAGCACGTCGGCAACGTTCCTGCAAATGGGCTCTATTCATGCATTATAAAATGCAGCAGTAAGGTCGGTTAATATTGTGGCTAAATCAACTTGTCCAGATATTTCTATGGGTTAAATGCCATAAAATTCGGCTAGATTTTTTTAATATTAACTGAATAAAGTAAGATTATAAAAGGGGACAACCCCCTTTGATAGTGTACACATGCAAAAATTCATATTTTTCTGCTCAATAAAGTTTTTTCTCTCTTGTTCATTTTCTCCCCCATATATATTTCCATTATTCCATCCCATTTAAAAATTCATCAAAACCATGGCAATCGCTATCCCCTTTTGATCGATCACAGTAAATAACATATCTCTACATTGAAAATTAGAGGTACGAATGATGATGTTTTGTTGTTTGACCAATGGCTAATGGCCCAACTAACGAGATACTGACGACATTGGCATAAGAAGTATTTTTAAAAGTTCATGGGTAAAATGAAATGAGAAATAAAAGTTGTGGGTATTTATGAAATTTGCCCATAACATTCAATATATATTTATAACTCATATAAAATTCATCTCTTTCCCCAAGCTTAGGTTTCTAACTCCCTCTCCCACTTCTATTAAATCATAACAACACTGTTAGCTAGCATTCATTATCATCGTAATTTCTTCCAAGTGGCAATGTTACCATTATAGGCCTATTTGGTCACAAATCTTCTCCTCCAAGTTCCATGATGACTCCATGACAAGAAGGAAATTACAATAAGGTTGTAATCTTATACTCCAATTTGTAGCAAGCCTATTTTGCTTTCTCCTTCCTCATTTCTAGCATCTGTTGCAGCAGGCTTCTTCTTTAGTAACCTGCTCTTCCTTTGTTCTTCTAATGGTAGCATTATTCAACCCGTAGCTACCCAGGTTTGTTTCCCTTTTTAATAATCTAAAATCCCCTTTTATTTTTCATTTAATCTCTTCATTAGCTATTCATTTTACACATTTTTGTTTATTTTAGAACTAGAGGTTGTCAATTCTTTTGAATATTTCTTATTCTTCCATCGATTGCATATTAGGGGTTCATCTTTTGTCACTCCGACCATCAGATACACATGAAAAGATCTTCACTTCATCATTTTCAATAAGGTAACAGTCTTTCTATTTCTTCATTTGATGTTCAAATGCTTGCATTCCAAAGATTTATGCCATTGTATCCTATTTGTATTTATAAGCATTGATTACTATTTTGATTTAATTTAGTTGTTCATGAAATATGGTTAGAAGTGTTGAACTTTACACACGAATCTCTAACTATGTTTATAGGGTTAGGATTTACATTTATAAATAGGTTTAGAGTTAGAATTGAGAGTTTAGAAATAGAGTTAGAGTTATGATTGAGGTGAACTAGAGTGTTATAAGCCCGAGTTGGACCCTTATGAACAAGGGGTGAGATGGGATAAAAGTCCCACCAAGCATTAAAGGTGAAGAAAAATTACCTTTTAGGACAATACTTTGTTAATAATTTTATGGGTTGAATTCCATAGAAAAATTTTAAAGCAAAAGTAAAAAAGTGCCAAGTTAGGTAGGGTGTTTACAAAAAGGAAGTTCGATTGTGAAGACAATCACTAATTGAGTGTAAAATTAGAAGGAATGAAGAGTTTGCCTTCTAAGGTGCCCAATGGTGTGAGAACAGTTCAACTAAAGAGATGGTCTTAAGAACCAACAAAAGCTAGGGTCACTGGTTCAATCTCACAAATGTGAAATATTGAATAAATATAACAAGAAAGATAATATCTGAGTTATGGACACCATTTAGGATAGATGGAAAGTCCTCACATCATTGAGGCCCCAGAGGATCAGGATGTAACATTATTAACGTAATCAGGAAATTGAACGAAGTTGAGTTATAATATATAAAAAGAGAAGTCATATTGAAAATGAAAAATTGTATTATTGAAAATATGAAAAGCACAGATGTTGTATATTAGAAAATGAAAATTTATATAAAAATTTTTTTTTTAAAAAGTCAGAATAAGAAATCTCGTCTCATGCACATGCATTCCATCCCCCTGTGTGCTCTTGAGGAATCCTAAAAGCAAATGTTAAGGTGTTTTCTATTGCACGATGCATGTTTCCCGTCGAATATGAGAATTTTTACATCTATACCTACAAAATTTAGGCAAAAATACAAACCTACCATACGTGTACTAATTTGCATACATTAGATAAAAGGTTTGCTTGCAATCGAAGGCCTATAACTCTAAAGTCTAAACTCTCTTTAGAAATGACAAAATGCTCATATAAATAATAAATTAAAAAATACAGGAAAATGCCTTAAAATTAGTAAAAATCTTTATTTTCAAAAAATAATTTTCGCATTAAATAAATTTATTTAATGTGAGGACTATTTTCTACTGGAGGATTTGGTACCTTAGGAACCAAGCAAGAGAAATAGGATAGCAACCAAATTTTGACAATATTATTGATTGGTGCCAATCATACCTGGATGGCCTCAATCGTGTTGATGGCTATGGGGAACACTTTTAACCTCGATAGGGAGTTGATCCCTAGATGGAGGAGACTAGGGTATGGACATTACAAGATTACCGTCGATGGAAAGAGGAATGTGATTGGTAACTAAATCAGGATTGGGAGGAACAGATGGGGAATTCTTAGCAGCAGCAGCAGGGAAGAAGGTGAGGGCAACAGTTGTACTGTAAATATGGAAGCTATGGCTTTGTGTTTTGGAATGGAATGGGGAGCACAGATGATGATGAAACACCTGGAATTCGAAACTGACTTGCTTTTGGTGATCGACTTACTAAAGGAGACTGGCCTGGCCTGATTTTGTCAATTGTAGGTTGATGTATACAAGAGATGGCCTCAATTGCTAAAAAGTTTCTCTCGGTCACTATCTTGCATGTGTTAAGTATAGGCAACAGATGTGTGCACTTGATTGCAAATACGGCCGGTAAAGCAATGACTCCAAATCTAGTGTGTTGGGGAAGCCTACCGAGATTTCTTGTACATCCAATCTGAACTGATTTTTTGTATTCTGGCTCTTTGTGATTTAATACAATTAGCACTTAGATATCAAAAAAAGTATTTTGTTTTTATTTCTTCATTTATTAAAATACATAATTCTTTAAAATACTAGAAAATTTTGTTTTTATGAATGTTCCTCATACTAAATGGATCATTTAAAGTGCAAAATTTTTTCAAAAATTAATTTTTAAAAGTATTTTCTTATATTTTATTTTATTGTTTATTTATAAGAGCTTTTTCGTCATTTAAAAAACGTTTAGGGTTTGTATGTATTTTTTCAATTTTAAGCAAACCTTAGAGGATACGGATTTTATAAAAGTCATGACAGATGCAATTTTGCCCGAAATCTTGTAGGCTTGGCTGCAAACATCACATGGAAGTAAGACCGAACAATGCTTTAAAAGAAAGCTTCGAGGCCAAACTCAGCCTAAATATTTCCGTTTTCTTACACAAAACACTATTAAATTATAGCCGTTAATTAGTTCCCTTTATAATCCAATAGGCCAATACAAGTAGCGCATGGTAAAAAAGATCATCCCTATTAATGTTACACAGATATTAATTGTCAGTGCTATCATTTCGAATACATATTATAGTTAAAATAAAATTTCTATTGCTACTTCAAAATTGCATGATAATATGAAGTTAAAAATACAAATTCAATATTTTATTCTTATAAATTAAATGAAAGAATTTTTTGAAGGGTAAATTAAATGAAAGAATTGACATCATTCATTTTTTTAACCCATAATATTAAGTTCTGGATAAAAGAAAATAAATAAACTCGGATATTTTAAAATATATAATTTATTATTTTTTAAATCAACTCGACTTATGATAGAACAGGATGTTGTGTACCTGATCACCATCAGATATCAAAAAAAATGGTAAAACTTAGTTTATATGTTAAATATAGTTAGATAAATATGTGTATGAAGAAAAAGTAAAAAAAAAATTAAGATTTTTTAAGTGGGATAAGAGAAGTATTTGCTTAGCCCGGGCTAACAGGATCATTTCTCAAATATAAATTTAAAATAATTATATGGAGAACATTTCAACAATAAATTTAAAACAATTTTATGGAGAATATTTTTACAATCAATATTAAAAAAATTATATGGAAAATATTTTTGCAATAAATTTTAAAATAACTATATGGAGAACATTTCTATGATAAATTTAAAAATGTAAGTTTCAAAATAATTATATAGAGAATGTTTCTAAAATAAATTTAAATTTGTGATTTCTTGGAATACTATGTGATATTAAAAATACAGGTAAAAGTGATCTTTTATTGTATTTCGTTGATGAGTTGAATATATCTTTTTGCATAGGGTAATTTGTATATATACCTACATAGTTTAACGTTAATTATATATATACTCACATAGTTTCACGAATTGCAATTTTTGTGAAACTATATGAGCGTAATATGCGATTCATGAAATTATGCAAGTATATTTGCAATTATCGTCAGATTATATGAATATATCTGTAATTAGTGTCAGACTATATAAGTATATATGCAAATTGCCTACAAGGATATTTTCACTATTTTCCAAAATATCGGGAAAGATATTAATGACAAGTAACGATATTAGGGGTAATACACAATTTTGGTGAAATTACATGGAGTAATATACAATTCGTAAAACTATATAGATATATCTGCAATTAACGTCAAATTGTGTAGATATATTGACAAATTATTCTATTCCATATATGAAATCCTGAACACGTAAGAGTGGATCAACAATGTCGTCGCTTGGCATGAACCAGCTCGTATGAATCCGGAGTGCAAAAATGGCGGAAGAACGGGATTCCCAGATCCAAACCAGTGGTCATGGACCACCCCTGATGATAATTAGAGAAAAGAAAGGAAGTTTTGTTGTGAGTCCTTCAAGTAGGATCACCACCTCTATTTGTTTTGTAACGACTTGATAGGAATTTATTAGTTAATTTGTTGTTACAGGAGGACTTGTTACATTTTTAATTGAAATTCAATCATTTTTGTCCCATTTATGCATGATCATGTAGTTTTCCCAATTTTACCGAGCTATGGTGGAAAATTAGTAATAATCTTTAGTTGGATACATCATTTGTAAATAAATTATGGTTTTTTTTGGATATTTTGAAAATAAAATATCGATGTACTATAAAAATTCAATTATGATTTTGAGGATTGACTTTTTGTCATTTGGTTTTTATTTTCCTACTTCACTTTTTTATCGATATTTATATATTGCATCATCCCAACCGTTATTATAATCATGTCTCCCGAGATATTCTTATAATTTTCTAAAAATATTTTATCAATATTCTTTACCGTATTTTTTAAAATATCCTAAGTGGTAGACACTCCCACTGCTCCACAACCAATGCTGCGCTGCTCAGTATTGATATAGGGACAGTCTTAAACTTGGTGAGATATCGGTGGCAATCGCTTTTCAAGATACAACCACATGGACATCATTGCCTCAGCTTTCCTCTCTCTGCAGCCATTGTTGACTAATAGGAACGGAGCGACTGGCTAGGCTCTTTAGTTTATGTTTCAAATCTTGACCCTGCGTAGGGAACTGGAAAGTGAATTTTCAAACAAAGAATGATGTATAGGACGAATAATGTACTATCTATGGTGCATAACACCCATTAAAGAAATAAATGAAGACAAACACAAATCTTCTAAGTTCCACTTCTTCAAATCTTATCTATGGGACAAAAGATGATGATGCGCTACAATATATACAATCAAGCATTACAAATCAGCCAAAATAACCCAATACACGATCCTACTATATCTTACATTCAATAAGTACACAACTCTAGTTTAATTAGGTTATTCAACCACCACTGAGATGTTGCCTAAGTGGTCAAGGATTTTGCCCAGTGAATTGGCATCCTTAATTCGAAGCTTGGCCGATACGTTTTTAGAAGAATTTAGTAGTGGCGTATAGTCTCCTCGAATTTTCTGTGGGGGCGTCCACTAAGTGAGTAGTTTAGGATTTATTGTTACAAATATTAGATTTTTAGTTAGACCATTGTTAGAATATCTCAGAGCTTGATTGTACTGCCACTTAAGATACTATAGTATCAAAAAAATTAGGTTATTCAACCATCTCAATAACTACACAACTCAAGTTTAATTAGGTTATTCAACCACCGCTGAAGTGTTGCCTCAGTGGTCAAGGACTTTGACCAGTGAATTGGTGTCCTTGGTTCGAAGCTTGGTCGACACATTTTTAGAAGAATTTAGTAGTAGCGTATAGTCTCCCCGAATTTTCTATGGGAGCGTCCACTAAGTGAGTAGTTTAGGATTTATTATTACCAATATTAGATTTTTAATTAGACTATTGTTAAAATATCTCAGAGCTTGATTGTACTACCACTTAAGATACTATAATATCAAAAAAATTAGGTTATTCAACCATCTCATTAAATTAATGCTATAAATTCATAAATAAAATATTCCCATCATGTCTATTAGATATCCATAAATAATTCACCAGATATCCACAAATAATATATACTACATTATGCCTAATAGATATCCATAATTAGCATTATTTACATTATTAGTCTACGTGAAAATAATTCTCAAAATAATTCCCACTTACACTTCTCACTGAATACGTTATAACTCACATGTATTCATAAATAAAATATTTACATTCAAATAACTAAATATCCACAAATATAATTTGAATGATTAAACAACATTTAAAATAATAATGCATGTTGCATATCATACTGAATTTTAGTATAGCTCGCATATTTTTCACAATTATAAATGGTCAAATCGTTTAATAATTGAAGCAACAATATAAACTTGAACCAACTTCTCATACTGATTCAAAATAACTCCAATACTAGCAAAATTATACTTATAGCTCTTATAATAATTTAACGTGAAATCTCGCTTAATGAATATCATTTGAATAACCAACATACTAGGGAAATGTACTGCTAAAATTAATCAAACATTCACAAGTCCATCTTCTATCAATAAATTATAAATTAATTTATTTTTATAAATTATAAATTAATTTATTTTTATAAATTATAAATTAATTTATTTTTATAAATTATAAATTAATTTATTTTTCTTAGTATTCTATATCATGATTACTGGATCAAAAAATACCTACTTGTAAATAATAAGAATAATCGCAAGACTTATTTTTATATTAAATATGAGGTGTTGTACAATGTTAAATAATTAATTTGTAGTAAATAAATTAATTATATAATTGCAAAAATATAAAAATTTTAATACTTTTATATATCAACAAATATTCAACAGGTGCAATAACCCATTCGTAAGTCCAACTTTTTGTTAATAAATTATTTATTAACTTAATATCCCGTGCCATGCTCTCTAGACCCGAAATGTCCACTAATATAAATATATAATTTATATTAATTTCAATCACAAAAAAGATTTTATAACACCAAATAATTAATTAATATGGCATAAATTAATTGTAAAACCAATAACATAAATATATCATTAATATATTAATTCCACAATCAATGATATTACATTAAATAATTAATTTATATTATATAAATTAATTATAAAACAACTAACGTAAATATATAAACTTTAATCTTCGTATATACCCATAAATATTCATCCAACATTAAATCACATTCATAAACTCAACCTTCTGCTAATAATTACTTATTAATTTATTAACTTTAATATCTCATGTTATGGCCGCTGAACCTAAAATTTGCGTCTAACATAACAACAATTATTATTAATTTTATGTGCTAAGATATTATCTAATATCAAGTAATTAATTTATACATATAAATTAATTATAAACTGCTCACATAAATATCTAATTCTATATGTTCTTGTATACATCCTTAAATCTACATATAGGTTAATCTAGTCTAAAATATATTTAGATATACATACGCACGTGATGTACATTCAATAATTCTCATGAATACCACATATTCATTGTTTGTATTTTTAACAAAATTATACACATCATAGTAATGAATATCAAATAAGTATTATTATATGCCTTCAATTTTCAATTCATCGAATTCTAGCGTGAGTAGAAATTAATTAAAATTTTATGATATAAAATTTATACGAGCATAGGTTTTCCCCTATTCTATAATTATGTAAATTATAATTAAGGTTTAATTATATATCATGATGTATTTCAGGCTAAAATACAACATTCATTTATTTTTATTATTAATTATATTTTTTGATTTTTTATAAGCATGTTATCTAAGTGTATCCATTATGTATACAATTTTTTTCAATTTATAATATTTTTTATTTTTATTTTTTATTTTTAAAAATCAATTTCTAAGGGAAAAAATGACTTAAATGCCCTTAAAATTAATGATTTTTAAAAATAAAAAATAAATAGGTAAAGTATTGTAAAATCATAAAAATTTGTATATAAATTAAATATACTTAGGAAAATAAGTTTACAAAGAAAAAATAAAAAATAAAAAATACAACTAATTGTGAAAAAATAAATGTTATATTTTTACCTAAAATACATCATGATGTATATAATCATGTACCATTACAGTCACATTAAGCGACATTGTCATAAGATACAGGTTGAATTTGACTTGCTTATCATAGCAAAATTTCTATTCATAAGTATGGTAACGTCCTTAGCAACCATTATTCATTGCAAACAAGAGTCAAATCCATATAATGCATGCAATGGAAATGGCGCCACTTGTAATTAATTAAAATACACAACATAATCACTTCTATAATGATTCTATTCAATTAGCAATGACATAAAAATATATGTTGTATATCTTAAGCCAACTCGATTCAATATCCAATCCAAGTATATATATAACATCATATCCAGGAACTAGTCTAAGTAGTCAACATCTAATAGCCTTATATATATAATATTATAGATTAATCTCGAATTACATTCTTAAATCATCCATTAAGTATGGTTTCAATATAATCTTTCTACTTCTAATATATTAATATACATTTTATCCCAAACATTTCCTTCCAATAAATATCAATAAGTTTCACAATATACAATCCCCAAAATGTTGAGTACACAACTCCACATTAGCCAATCTAATTAATATATAGACAATCAATTCGACGCATCCAATGGTCAACAAGTCAATGATCAAAATATCAAACATGCCATCCAAGTAAAAATCAACTATCTAAATCAAAAAGTTATTGATCAACATTTTCAAGTCCCAATAATTACACGGGCACTTAGCAAACACATATGATCAGTTCTCTTATTATATTACCCAAAGGTGCACCATATGAATCCCCAATAAAATTGTAGGAAATCGAAAACAGGCTCCAATAGTTAAGCGATTATTCAAAAAATTGTTACCCGCATATCTTTAGCTATAAATCAGTATCGCTTGCTATTATAATATGAGTGGATTTAGGTGTTTCGAAGATACCGTTGGCAAGAAGGTTTTTAATACTTACAAGAAATAAAAGTTCTAATTAAAATTTTAATATCCATATAATATTAAAATAATCTTAATATATTTAATTGACCTATTTAAACATTTGATCTACTTTTCGATTATAAGTAAGAAAAATTATTATAAACAAATGGAACGGCTAATGTTTTGATTAATTATCATAATGGGCTCAAACCGAGTGATACGTCCATCAAAAATAGGCCCGCACAAGATCAAGTTAATTTTATTTGTGGCCTCGATGATCTGATCGGATGGCAGGCCGCATGCAATTGGAATTCCAAAGTGCAATGAAAGGTAAGTCCCTCCTTGCTTTCATCCCAAAAAAAAAAAAAAAAAAAAAAACTCCCTCCTTTCTTCGTCAGGACTCCCCAAGGAGGTCTCTTTCTCCGCC
>JAXCLR010000063.1:7313645-7336374 GCA_035584095.1 Annona squamosa | reverse complement strand
TTAGTTTCAAAAATGATAATTTTTCCTTCCTCTATGTTATTGTATTTTTTGTATAAATTATCATTTTTGAAACTAACAGAAAAAAATATAAAAAATACAACAACATAGACGCCAGGGGTAATTTGGGCATTTTTAAAAAATTATTAACCACTGTGTAACGATTCTGTCACTTAACGTAACGGTCACTAACGGCGTGGGCTTATTTGGGATTTTGGCAAAACATAGTAGGTATATTTGGGATTTTTGATACGAGTGGGCATATTTGTAAATATGGTCAAACGTAATGGGTATATTTGGGAAAAGCCCTACAACTTAACACATATGCGGTTTTCGTAATCCGCATATAAATTTTCGAGTCAGAGAGATCCGGAAGTATATATATCCTGTCCGTTGTATAATACATATGCGGTTTTCATAATCCACACGCTGATTTTGAAATTTGAAAAATTCAAAAATATATTAAGATATAATCTGTATGCGAATTTTTGAGTTAGAGATATCCGGAAGTATACATATATCCTGTTCATTTCATAATACGCATGTGGTTTTCATAATCTGCATGCGGATTGTCGAGTCAAAAGAATCTGAAAGTATATATATCCTGTCCATTTTATAATACGCATGCGGTTTTCATAATCTGCACGCTGATTCTGAAGTTTGAAAAATCTGGATATATATTTAAGATATAATATGCATGCAGATTTCATAATACGCATACGGATTTTCAAGTCAGAAAAATTCGGATATACATATTGGTTATAATATGCATGTGGTTTTCATAATCTGCATGTTGATTTTTAAGTCTGAAAAATCCGAGAATAGATTAAGATATAATACGCATGCAGTTTTCATAATTCGCATACTGATTCTCAAGTATGAAAAATCCGGGTACACATTCAAGTTATAATACATCCGCATATTGATTTTCAAGTCAGAGAGAATTCACAAGTATATATATCCTGTCGAAGTTATAATACGCATGTTGATTCTCATGTAGGAAAAATCTGAGTATATATTCAAGTTATAATACGCATGTGGATTCTATAATCCACATTCTGATTTTCGAGTCAGAGAATTCAGATGTATATATATCCTGTCGAAGTTATAATACGCATGCGGATTACCCGCATGCTAATTCTCAAGTATGAAAAATCTGGGGGTACCTGAGGCAATCTATTCAACATTACACATACTCCATTAACATTTCTGTCATTCATTCAATCCATGCATCTGAGTCTAGTAGTTTATAAAACATGCAATCATACTAAAGTTATACATCAGTATCAAAATATATAATGTGAAACAAGAAAATATGTTAGAATGCAACAAATTTCATAGAGCTAAACGCCATGATCTTCTCTAGCACCATCATTCACACCATCATTTGCTGAATGTTTGCATCTCAGCTCCTCTAAGCACGTCTCAAACACATCCATGCGTTGCCGCATGTGTTCCACCTCTCTAATCAATCTTTCAATACTTCCTGTAAGAAACATGTTATGTCTTGTTATTTGAAGCACACTTGTTAGAATATTAGAAGGCGAGGAAGGTGCCGGTAAAGGAGGGAAGGGGAAAATAGTTAGATCATAGAATGGAGCACTAGCTTGCCCTACTTCAAAAAGAAAATCAACAAGGGATGGAGATGAAGTAGTAGGATGGGCAAACGAGAAAGTTGACTGCAATGTAGGTGGATGCTGACTCATACCACTACGTGAATGTGAATGGACTGTCGTTGGAGTATCTACGACACTAGTAGGAGTATATGTTGGCATAACCAAATAATTGGAAGTTGGTGGACTCAAATATAGTGTGAAGATGAAAAAATAGAAGTGGATGGCTTGATTGGTTGTGACATGAATGAAGCTATGTGCTTCATGATATCTTCCCAAAACTGCAGTAACTATGAAGAGAGATCTGGGTGAGTTTGCGTAGAAACAACTTCTTGGCTCCTTCCCTTCGTGTCTGGAAATGATTGCTCATGATCTCCTTTATTCTGCACATCGCCTTGTCACAATCCCATATCCTCAAAGTTAGCTTCAACCTGATCTTCTTCATCTTGGCTTGAAACCTTAATGTCATGCCTTGGTTTCCACTCTTGTTCTTGCTCATCAAATAAATAACTAAATCTAGTCAAGACAGATTCATCAATCATATCAGCCTTTTGTACTTTTGGTGCTCCTCTTCACTAAGATTAACGCCATGATATTGTAGGATTCTTGTTATGATCATTCCATATGGCAAAGATCCATTCTTCCTAACACGACTCTTATTCATATGTTGGAATATACGGTAAGCGAAGTTGAAATGGTTGTCTCTTGCGTGATCATACAACAAGTGTGCATCTTGGGTTGCGACCTCTATATAAGATCCACTCATAGGGAATAAGTGGTATACAGAAACGTAATGGAAAAGCTTCAGGTCCATAGTTTTCAACTGAGTACATGACACTCTTTAAACTCTCATCTTTGGATTTTCGCAAACCATAGAAAATATATCCTGTTTTGTCTCTACAAAACCTATATACATCACATGATCATAAAGGATCCCAAAAACCTTCTCCAACATCCCTGTACTGATTTCTATTTTCACACCTTTTACACGTGTAAAACCATTAGCACCCCAACTAGAATAAATGTGTCTCACAAGGACTGGATAAATGTGACACTCAACATTAGCAAATGGAGCAAACCCGTGTCCATGCAACCACTTAGCAAAGGGAAAATCAGTAAACTCATCTATCAGAAATCTTCTAGACTTGACCAAGGGTCGATCCTCAAATTTGTTGAAGTAAATTTTCTCATCCATAGCACGATGAAAATATGTGGATGGGTAATCATACACTTTGGGTGCGGTCGTTCTTTTTTCTTGGGTTCTTCCTCTGCCTTCCTTGTTTTTTGGTTGCCCTTTTTAACTATTGTATATACTTCATCTTTTTTTCCCTCATCAACTGTAGTGTCTTCCTCAATAGTCTCTATTACTTTCCGTTTCCCCCTTTTGGTAGCTGCCTCACTTGCCGTCTTTCCTTTTCCTTCCTTAACGATGGTCATTACCTCACTTGCTGTGTTTGTATCGTTAGTCTCTTTAGGTTTTTGTTTGCCCTTTCTAGTTGTTGCCTCCTCCTCCTCTTCTTCTTCCTCATTCCCTTCATCAACTTTATCGACTTTCTCAACAGTTTCATTTACTTTCCTTTTCCCTTTTCCAGTTGCTTTATCTCCTACTTCCTTTTCTTTTCATCCTTCCTCATCAATCTCTATTGTTTTCCTCTTTTTCTTTTTTCTTGCGTCATCATTGGCTCATTTACTTTTTACTTTGTCGTCTATTGCCATCACTTCCTCATTGTCCTTTGTTATTTTCTTTTTTCCTTGTCTGGTTGCTACTTCTTAGGCTATATTTGCTGCTTCTTTCACATTTTTTCTCTTTCCTTTGCCCTTTATCCCTGCCATGAAAAATATTTGAATGTTAAAAAACATGACACGTCGCATATGTATGTTAAGTTGAAATAAGAAATCAAGTCAA
This sequence comes from Annona squamosa, assembly GCA_035584095.1. Taxonomy (NCBI): domain Eukaryota; kingdom Viridiplantae; phylum Streptophyta; class Magnoliopsida; order Magnoliales; family Annonaceae; genus Annona; species Annona squamosa. The sequence goes on along the minus strand of JAXCLR010000063.1, from coordinate 7,332,858 downwards.
GTTGACACATCGCATATGCATGTTGTAAGCTATAGGCTGTTTTTATGGAATATTATATGCTAACAACTTAAAAAATGAGTAATTGTGTTAATAGAGAAAGCAAATGTGATTTCTTCTGTTGGTCAAATCTACATGCTGATTTCATATGCATATGAATTCTTAAAATGCATACTCTCAATTTTCATAAGTGTATGCTCCTAATTTTAGTTTTCACGTTAGAATAAATCATAGTTATTAAAAGTACAAGGCACATTAAGACATGCTCCTAATTCCAAAATTGCATGAAATCACAGATATCTGCATGCGTATTATGTCATAAATTGCATGAAAGAAAAAAAAGCTTTTTTCATACTTAGGAATTCGCATACGAAACATGCAATGAACATGCTGAATATGAAATGAATATGCAGAATAAGATAAAATTAGTAGTTTTTTCAAAAATCAGTCCCCTGGACATATGAATTGGCATGCAAAATATTACATCAACAAACATGGAGTACAAATATGGGCTATTCATAAATTATCACTAGGCATGAGTCCGTATGCAAATTCTAAAATTAGCATGCATATTCTACCACTAAAATTAGAAATATGGAAAAGGGTTGTCAATTACTCAGAATTAGCATGTGGATTATGTTACAGAGAGTGAGAATGTGAAGAAGGATTGTTACTAACTTAGAATTAGTATGCGAAATATAAAATTAGCATGCAGATTCTACTATAAAGGGAAAAAAAAGTAAAAAAGGGATGTCACTAATCAGAATCAGTATGCAGAATATAAAATTAATATGTGGATTCTACCACACTTGAAACATGATTTGTGAAATTCCAATTCAATATATGAAAAGTGAAAATAACATGAAGAATTTGCTACAGTCAGTAGATATTTGAAAAATAATAGTTTAGACATTAAAATTAGCATGCGAAATATAAATTAGCAAGTGAAATTAGCAGGAATGTGAACAAGACTCAAAATCAACATGCAGCATATAAAATTAGCATGCGAAATCTATCATAAAGAGATGCGGATGCAGATATTTGCATCAGAGAGATGCGGATGGGAGGTACTTTTGCTACACAGTTATAATCCGCATGCGGATTTTTAGAGAAGACCCACGTGAAAATAAACACTGTACCTTCCATCGCTGCAGAACTTTAAAATTGACGAAGATCTTCAAAATCTCGACAGAGAAGGAGAAATCGACGGAGAAGGAGATTTAGGAGCAGCGACGGCGGCAACAGTAGTAGCATCTCCGTTTTCGAAATGGGAGGGTTGAGTGGGCTCCCAAACGCTATTCTGCTTTCGGCAAGATGAAAGAAGAAATATTTCGGTAGTTTTTATGGATTTTCAATCTACTGAGCGGGAAAATGTGAGAAAATGCATCTCTGGGTTAGGGCGAATGTGAGAGAGGAGGCGTGGGCGAGATGGAGGTCTTGGGACCTTCAGCTAGGTTTTTTTGCTACTGAGTGGGAAAATGCATCCTCTGAATTTTTAGTGCATGTACGTGTAGTCTCGTTTGGATCGTCGTCTCCCTCTACACGCACAATCGAACAAGCGGCACAAATTTCGGCCGCTGAAATGAACGGGCAGATGGGGCATCTGCAGGGTAATTCGCGTATAGTCTGAATGCACGTGAATAAATCCCTATATATATGTTGCAACACCCTAGCTCTGGTATGCCACGATGAAATGAGGCTTATGTTGATGATGAAATTGCATGTAAATCAAGGATCTCTAGGCTTCCGCAAATGTGTCCCAGCTTCCAATCCTGCTGCTAGTGGGTGGGTTTTTCACATTTCTCATCTTCTTGAGAGTTTAATAGATTTCTCCAAGCATAAGAGTATTTAGGAAAAAAAATTATCTCCTTAAGTTGAGGGTTGTGAATGTACTTGATCGTAATATTAGATTTCACATTATATAAACACCAATAAAAAAAGATGTTTTGACATGTAAAAGGTGTACAATCATAATATATTTAATTGATTTTTTATAGAAACCTTTAAACTATTTAAGATAATATTCTTATATGAATAAATAATTTTACTAAGTATCGTGACATTGTAATGTATCTTCGAATAAATTCAAATATTTTTAATCATTACACATAGTTATATGTGTTTTTAAACAAATTTGCCCATCTAAAATTCTTTTTCCCAATTGTATCGAAACTTTAACATGATTGGATGCAAAACTCATTTTTAAAAAAAAAATTTTAAAATTTTTACTGTGAAGGTGTGTTTGGTACTAATAAAAAGTTGTCAATTTAAAACTTTTCAATCTAAAACTTTTCACTCTCGACAACTAATTTATTTTTTAATTATTTCTTAACATTTTTCTATATAACTACCCTACTTTTCAATCATTTTTACATAACTATCAACACAACAAACCTATCTATTTTAACTTTATCATATTTATTCCTCATCATTAACCCTATCATATTACATCATTTGACAACTTTTCATCTTTATAACTTTTCATCAAAAGTTTTATCCATTCCCAAACACACCCTAAATGTATTTAATTTATACATTAAGCTTTACCATATTGGAGATGTGCACATATATATTTCTATTTTAAAAATAATGGTATATATGTCCATATGTTTAGAATTTTAAATAACTAAAATGCCCCTATTTTTAAAAGTTAAAAATGTATGTACCTATTTTTAAAAATGATAAAACTAAATACATAAGCTAAATGTCATAAGCTAAATGTGCCTCAATTAATAATTTTTGTAAAATTAAAAAATGAATTTTTGTGATTGGTTGCACTAAAATTTTAGTGCAACTGGGTACATTAAATTGAGACTCACCCACCTAAGATTACATAAGGCTGATTTTTATGTGATGTGTTGCATGTTAGCTAAATATACTTTTTTATTTTTTATTTTTTATAAACATCTTTTTTAGGCATATTTTACTCATAAACTAAGTTTATCATTTTACAAGACTTTTTGAATTCTCTAAAAATTAAAATTTAAGGTTAAAAATGACTTAAATACTCCAAAAATTGATGATTTTTAAAAATAAAAAAATAAATATATAAAATTATTATAAAATTATAAAACTTAGTACAGGGGTTAAATATAAATAAGAAAATATATTTATGAAAAAATAGTAAGAAAACAAGTAGAATGATGTATCACATGTTTGGTTAAAATGTGACGGGCCTCATAAAGTTGCCAGTGAAGATTAGGATTAGATTTATTATTAGCACTATGATAAAAAAAAATGTTATATTAAATAATAGTTAGATTTTGATTTTGTAATTAAAGTGGGCCTCATTTTCATCGTAAAAAACCCTAGTATATCATTATATGAATTATCTAAGAAGATGAACCGGCATATAATTAACCATATAAAAAATAAATAATTAATTGAAATCTAATCAGAAATGTCATTATAAGCTCTGCAAATGTTTCCCTTGATTTGGGTAAATGTAATCTCATTTAAGGCTATTTTCACTTCAAGATGGTTTGGTTTAAAAAAATTACTCATAGTAATGTTACATAGGTGAGCCTAGATTGAACACAAGCCCATAAGGAAGCTTTCAAATCTGATGTGGCCCATACAAATACGCAATTATGGTGATTTTGTTTTAAAAAAAGAAGGTGAAAATATATATGTGAAAATAACTTATTTAAGGCTACTTACGATTTGACCATAATTATAAATGTATCTATATAATTTGATCATAATTGCAATTATATTCATATAGTTTTAAAAATTGTAAATAATTCTTACATCAATTGACCATAATTGCAAATTTACCAATGCCATCAAGAATCCATCACTGCGTCATGACAGCATGGGTATATTGATAAACACATGCAAATTATATAAGTGTATTTGCAAAAAATAAATACACCCTCTGAGTTTTCGCAATTGAAACTAGGACAACATAGATTGTATATATTTGCAAATATACCCATGTTATGACATTGTAGTGTCGGAGTCATAGTGTAGATATATTTGTAATTATTGTCAAACTATTAAGATTATTTGCAAATTTTGAAACTACATGAATATTATGAGGATTATTTTACCACGTGGCCCAACTGCAATCACTTTGGAACAAAAGAATTGTATGATTTTGTTCCATTTAAGGTGTGTTTGGGAAGTAATAAGACTTCTGATGAAAAAAAATTTTAGTGCAAAAGTTTTTGAAATGAGAGAAAATGATAGGATAAGATAGGGGTAATGATGAGGAGTATAGAAAATAAAATTAAAATAAACATGTTAAATGTATAGATAGTTGTGTAAAAATGACTAAAAAGTAAAGCAGTTGCATGAGAAGAAGTGAAAAAATAATTAAAAAATAATAGTTGTGGAGAGTGAAAAATTTTACATTGAAAAGTTTTAAGGGTATATTTGGGAAGTGATAAAACTTTTATTTTTTAGTATAAAAGTTTTTAAATTGATTTAAAATGATGTGATATGATAAGGGTGATCATGAAGAGTAAAAAGAATAAAATTAAAATAGATACGTTAGTTGTATAAATAATTGTGTAGAAATAATTGAAAAGTAGAGTAGTTTGTATGGAAAAATGTGAATAAATAATTAAAAAATACGATAACCGTAGAGAGTGAAAAAGTTTTATATGAAACATTTTAGATTAAAAGTTTTATAACGGTTATAGCTAAGGTCACATCGTAATGGGCTACCTAAGCACATCCCCAAGGCCCAAAATACAAAGAAGGGTACGTGCGATTCGGTGCCCCTGTGGAGCACCATAACAAAGTGGTCATCTACATTCTACCCCAACAAACCAAGTGGCATGGCTACCATAGTGAGCCGCTGCCTGGTGGAAAGTAGAGCATTTGCAGAAAGCCTCGAGAATCCGACCGAAATCGCCTGCAGCAAATCAAAGTAAAAGTCCAACGAGTCAAGCTCATCGCTGCTATTAACTAAGGAAGACCCAGGATCTACTTTTGATTTGGTGATGAAGATTGTCGCGTGAAGCTATCAGAGTCTGTGATAAGCTCGGAGTGTCGGTGTAGATCACCTCCTAAGAGCAAGATATTAGTATTTTTAGTAATTTATATGCAAATATATATTTGTATGGAGATACAACTAGCACAATACATTTTATTATTATTATACATCACATCTCAAGCTGATATATAGTCAAGTTGCAAGATAATTCTTATAATGTACTAAAAGAATACTATAAACTCTCAAATATTAACTTGAAAGATCATAGATTTCTAAATGTCAATGAGTAGGCACAACTACCAAATAACCGACACCCGAATTTGAAATCAGAACATGAGTGAAACAGAGGCTCTACCTCTCACCATCTACTATAATAGAATAATGTTCTGAACGAATGTTTTTGGGAAGTGATAAAATTTTTAAATAAAAAATTTTAATATAAAAATTTTTGAATTGGAAGAAAATGAGATAATATGATAAGAGTAATGATCAGGAATAAAGAAAATTAAGTTAAAATAGATATGTCAGTTTATGACTAATTATGTATAAATAATAAAAAAAGGGTAGTTATATAAGAAGATATGAAAAAAATAATTAAAAAATTGAATAGTTGTGAAGAGTGAAAAATTTTAAATTAAAGAATTATTATGTACAAAGTTTTATATTTATCCAAATACACTTATAACTAGTTTGAAGTTTAATTTTGATTTTTTATAATTAAAGTGGGGCCCATCTGAAATGTTTTCATCTATGCCTCTACCTTAGTGCTAGTGAGTTGATTTTAGAAAAATAATAAATCATACATTTTAAGTGTGTTTTGGAAGTAATAAAACTTCTGATGAGAAATTTTTTACATAAAAGTTTTTGGATTAGTAGAAAATAATATGATATAACAGAAGTAATGATAAAAAGTAAAAAAGGTAAAGATAAAATAGATAGGTTAATTGTATAGGTAGTTGTGTAGAAATGATTGAAAAGTACGGTAATTGTATAGTAAGATATGAAAAAATGATTAAAAATATTATAGTTACAAAAAGTGAAAAGTTTTATATTGAAAATTTTTATGAAAATTTCTATTAATTTTTATTTTTATGTTTTGTTGTGATAATTATTCTAATATACAGATTTAGGAGTTATAAATATATAATTTTACCAATATATATAATTAATTAAAAATAATTAAATATTTATGACATCATAAATATGTCATGATAATATCATTAGTTCAAAGTACAAACCGATTCGAACTCGGTAGAACTCAAACCCAACCAATTACTTAATTCGATGACCGATACGGTTCAATAACATTGAAGTTTTCTCAGAAATTGGATGAGTTTTTTGCAATTTGGACTCTCTAAATTTTCGTATTTTCTTTTTATACCTTGAAGTTTACATATTTACTTTTTGAACCATCTTAGGGTGTGTTTGGGAAGTTGTAAAATTTTTAATGAAAAATTTTTTTATATAAAAGTTGTTAAATTAGTAGAAAATGATGTGGTATTGTAGGGGTAATGACGAGGAGTAAAGAAAATAAATTTAAAATAAATAGGTTAGTTGTATTGGTAATTGTATAGAAATGATTAAAAAGTAGGGTTGTTGTATAGAAAAATATGTTAAAAATAATTAAAAATGAGTAGTTATGGAGAGTGAAATATTTTAGATTGAAAAGTTTTAACTTGATAACTTTTGCAAATTGCCAAACGCACCTTTAGTTTCATTCTTTTTCTTTTAACACCCTATACTTTTCTAACATTAGAAAACCCAAGGAACATCCATCTCCAGCATTTGAAAATACTAAAATACTCTTCTACCAACCCATCCTTAAGAGTAGAAATTATTCTATGAATTATTAATATTGAAGGAATATTTACAAGAATTTTTATTAACCCATCTACCCAAAAAGTTGATTTTCAATCAATCTATCCATAAAGTTGATTTTCAATCAATTTTTTAAGAAAATATTTTAAAAGAAATCGATTATTTCAAAAAAAAAGGAAAATTTTTTAAGTCAACCCCAGTTCATGAACTCTCAAGATATTATTTTAACAAACCCCATCTATTTGAATATAATCAAATGTAAATAGAGACGATGCTTTTAAAGAAACATCAAATTTTAAAAAATAATTTAGTTTATAAGGCAGATTTAATAAAATTCTTAGACTTAAAAAAATAAAAAAAATGGAACCTAGAATTTTTAAAAAAAAATGCACTTGCAATAGTTCCTGATAAATTAAAAAATAAAAAAGAAATAATTATTCTCAACAAAAGCTTAAAAATGGGAGATAACACACATTTTGTGCAATAATAACAAAAAAATTAACTAAAAGACCGGTATGTCTTTTTGTATTTAGTAGGAAATAACAAAAATGACTTAGATTCTTGGTATAATTAACCACGTAGCAGCTATAAATCTTGTGATAATTACATAATTTAACTGTTTAAATGCTCTATTGAAGAGCATTATGGTGATTTTAAAATATGAACTGCCCTTGCTAGCGTAGATTCTGTCAAATCATGTGCTTAACTTAATAACAAGGTTTTAAAAGCAAAAGAATGACCATATGTGACTAGCACAGGTGGTCAAAGGCAATGCCTTTGTTAGTGAATGTCACAGTATTGAATTTGGGTTTTTGCAACATGGGAGTTTTATCTCCTCATTAATATTTGAGATCTTGTGATCTCTCCATTGTTATTTGGGAACTCATAGTTTGCATCGAAAATTTTTTATTCTTCATGACTACTCTATTTTTTTAATTATTTGTTTGGAGAGAAGGTTAAAGAAATTAATGAATTCAAATTATGACATATAGAAAAAGATGGTAATAAAAATGATGTAGGGATAATTGTGAAAAATAAATTCATAAATAAAGTTGTAGATGTCAATAGAGTAAATAATATAATTATTCAAATAAAACTTGTATTAGGTGTAAAGGTCATAATTATGATTAGTATTTATGCACCACAAGTAGGATTAGATTATAGAATAAAAAATTAGGATCACTTATATAGTATAATGCAAAGGATACCTAACCAAGAAAATGTTGTGATAGGTGGAGATTTAAATGCACATGTAGGAAAAAAGAATGTGGGATACAAGAGAAGTCATAAAGGTTTCAGCTTTGAAATAAGGAATAAAATGGGGAATGTCATTTTGGATTCTGTTATAGCATATGATTTGGTTATAGCAAATATCTTATTTCAAAAATGAGATGAACACTGGATAACTTTCAAAAGTGAGACCAATTCCAGCCAAATAGATTTCTTTTTTATAAGAAAATTATATAGATATCTTTGTATTAATTGTAAGATTATCCCAGGTGAGAACTTAGCTATGCAACATAAATTATTAGTAATGGATATATATACACAAAAAGAGTCAACAAAAACTAAATGCAATATAATTTCAAAAATTAAATGGTGGAATTTAAAGGGAAACATAATGAAACTTTTTAGTAAAAGAATGACAGAAGAAGGAAAATGATATATACGAGAAAATGGAGTAGAATCAATGTGAGATAAAATGACAATTAATATAAAATAAATAGGACAAAGTATTATAGGGTATATAAAAATCGTAAATCCTTACATAGGAAAACTTGTTGGTGGAATGAGGATGTACAAAAAGGTATAAAAGATGAACAAGAAAAGTTTAAAACATGGTAGAGAAATAAAAATGAAACAAACATACAACAATACAAACTATCAAAAAAAGTTACTAAAAAGATTATTAGTGATGCTAAACACAAAACTTATGACAACTTATATAACAAATTAGCACATGTTAGGTGTATTAAAAGTGAAGACCAAAGAGTTTTAGTTAAAGATGATAAAATTAAAGAAAAATAAAAAATTTATTTTTATGGTTTACTAAATGATACCCCACACGAACATTTAACATTAGATGTTAGTTTAAATAGAGAAGAAAATAGGAACATTAGTTATGTTCTAAAAATTTGAATATCTGAAGTAAATGAAGCTTTAAAGAAAATAAAAACAGCGAAAGCCTTAAGACCCAGATAATATACCAATTTAGGCATGAAAGTGCATGAGAGATGTAGGTGCAACATGATTAACAAATTTTTTTAATAAGATTATAAAAACAAAGTTAATGCCAAGTAAACGGAGGAAAAACACTATAGTCTAAATTTATAAAAATAAGAAAGATATTCAAAATTGTACAAATTGTGTAAATTATCGTGAAATAAAACCAATGAGTCATATTATGAAACTATAGAAAAGAGTAATTGAACATAAACTAAGACGGAAAACTAATGTATTTAAAAATTAATTTGGTTTTATGCCAAGAAGATCAACTACTGTAATTTAGACAACTATTTAAAAGTATAGGGAGAAGAAAAAGAATTTATACATAATTTTTATTAATTTAGAAAAAGTATATGATCAAGTATCAAGAAAGTTAATATGACAAGTGATGAAAAAGAAAGAAATTAATAACAGATACATTGATGTTATTAAAGATATGTATGAAGAGATTGTTACAAATGTGAAGACCATAAGTGGAGATACTACTATTTTTTCAATTAAAATAAGTTTACATCAAGAGTCAGCCTTGAGTCCTTACCTTTTTACATTAGTGATAGATGAAATTACTAGATATCTACAAGAAGAAGTACTTTGGTGTATGTTATTTGCATATGACATCATTCTAATAGATGAAACTAGAGAAGAACTAAATTTGAAATGAATAGATGCTTTAGAATCTAATGGTTTTAAAATTAGACGTATAAAAACTAAATATATGAAATACAATTTTAATAATAATGAGAACCCGAATGAAGAACTAATTAAAATTTTATATCAATTAGTAACAAGAACTAATCATTTTTGGTACCTAGGATCAATAGTCCAAGAGAATGGGAAAATTGAGAAACATATAATACATAGAATTTAAGCAGGATGGAAGAAATGACGAAATATGTTAAGAATTTTATATGATCATTGAGTTCTATTCAAATTAAAAAGAAAATTTTGTAAGACTATGTGGCGCCCCAACCTGAGTGTCACATCATTAGCTTACTCCGGGATTGTTCGTGATTGGTAAACGTGATTGGGATTGTCGCCTTATCACACGACGGAATTTATTAGATATTTATCCACTTAATCTTGACTCATTAGGAGTTAATGTCATTAAACATATTTGAATTTCCATTATGTGCCCATTTAGGCCATTCTTAAACCTTGTTATATACATGTTAAATCATATAACTCATATTCAATCATAATATAATAAATCATACCTTAGCACTTATCTATAAAAAAATTTCTCTATCTGTAGCCACATATCATGGAATACTTTTCATACAACATCAAGATAGTCACATAAGTTTATAATACGACCATTCATTCACAAATTCATATACAGGAAATCTTAAAAATTCATCATTCTTCCAAGCTCAACCTGTGCTCCTTGTCTCATTCTTTTTTTCACTTGTCTTTGAGTTTGGAAAATAAAACGTGAGTCGAAACTCAATAAGCAAACTATAAGGTTTTCAGGCAATTCATTTTGCAGGCAATATTTTCATTTAAAACATTTTAAAAAGCAGTTATTATACCCTCTTGAGGGTATGTCATGAAAACATAATCTTTATACCTATCGTGGGTATATCATAAATAATGTAATATATCATTTTAAAACGTGATATCATAGGATGGAAGCTAGCTAGACAACCATCCGTCTCTAACTTCTCTCCCAATCCAGGGAGGCGTCACCAGCCCGAGGCCTATCTTAGAGACTTGGCCGCACCAAAGGGGAACAATCAGTTCGGTTATACCTTTGAAATGGACCTCAAACTTTGTGCATATGAACCTTTCATAAACATCATTTTTGACATGCTAGTATGATTTTTCATTCATAAATTCATGTAGCATCATTTGTCATAAACAATTGAGAAAGTACATACAAGTCATTTATCATAATGGAAATATCATTTTAATACATATTGAGATAAAAGAATGACCATCCTTAAACACCTTAGAAGGAATTTAAATAAATCATTTGTTAAACCATTCAAATAGTTAGAACATTATTAGCAAATATTTTATCATATTTTGATAAAACAAGAAGTATTTAGAAAATCGCTTGCTTACCTGTTTCGCCTTAGCTTTCCGAATTAATTTTCTTTTTGCGTTTGCCGATATATAAGAATGATATTGCATTCATTAAACTTTCATTTGCTTGCATAGACTTAGTTTTCCAACCCATAATTCATTACATACACAACCAACTTGAATTCCAAGTCAGGTATACATTCATAGTATCTACTTGTTTATCATACCATTCAATCCTTATCATTTTCTAAATCCATATGTAGGGTATTCATTCATACACAAAATAACCATTCATTTATCATCAATGGAGGTTCATACCTCCCATTTATTATTTTTCATTCATTTTTCACATTTCATACGTCGGTGCTCATTTTAGACACATATTCGATGTCTTAGGCTTCATATATTAATCTTAAAATTTGATAATATCATTAATCATCAAAATCGAAACATAATCATGCATTTTACCATTATTTCATGCATTTTTGCATTTTAGTAAATCGCATAAGTCATTCATTACTTATCCATGTTTATCCATGTTTAACCTTCCATATACGCTCATCTTATAACACATATCTTATGTGTTTCTTAAATTTTTTCAAAATAACAACTTGTATTTTAATTCAGCATGATTAAACCTTTAAATAACATCTAATTTAGGGTTTATTTCTGAAATTTTAATCCATTTATCATAGGGTTCCAAAATAACAACTTTGAGACCCGTTTTTCATCATTTCAACGTTTCTTTTGATACTTAAATCAAAATAGATTTTTAATCCATAAATTTCAGCAAGTAATCATGCTTTTCTTAACCCAAATTTAGGGTAAGATCATATATTTAAAATTCATATATTGGTTGCTTCCAAAATAACAACTTTCACACCTATTTTAGGTACCTTTTGCACCCCTTGGACATCCCTTTGCATACCTTAAAAATCAAATTTAGGGCATACCTTTCCAACTTATTTTGGCTGTTGAAAGTACCCTAATCCTAGGGTATTTTATCCTCTAAAATATCCATAATTTAATTATTTACAAAATAGCAACATGTTATACATGTAGGGTACCCATTTAGCCTCATTTGGACATCCCTTTGTACATGCCCATAAAATCAAATTTAGGGTAATCTCTTCCACCCTATGTAGGATGTCACAAGGGTCCTTAATTTATGGTACTTTACCCTACAATTCATCCATATATCAATTAGGCTAATCCTTACATCATATTTAACATAAAAAGTGAAAAATTGGGTCAAACATGCCCTAAGTTCCATCCTTTCTGAAATCTGTAGCTTATGCCCAAATCAACCTATATAATCCATAAGAACATGAATCATGTCCTAATCATGGTGCTTAAACAAAACAACAACTTATCGTAGGCATTTAAGAAAGTTCGAGATAGCTTCTTATCCCAAAATCAACCCTAGCTTCCAATTTTTCCCTCTTGAACCTTTGATTTCATATATATCATTCAATCCCCATTCAACACCCTAATTAAGGGCATCATAAATAATCCTTGAAAGGTTCTTTATGAATCATATTCATGACCCATAATTAGAGGTAGGGAACTTGGGTTTAAATGATTCAAAACTCAAGATATACTTGAATCGAATCAAACTTGAATCCATTTCTTTCCTCCCCTCTTTCCTTCTTTTTTTCTCTTCTTTTTCTCCTCCTTTGTTGTTGGTCTTGGGCACGTTCAAGGGCTGCTCTCTTGAGATTTTTTTTCCCTTTGAATTTTACCCAAATGGACGTCCCTACCTTACTCCAGGTATACATTTATATATTGATATTTTTTAACCACCTTGTGGGACCCACTTGCCACATCATGAATAGGATAAATTATGTCCCACTTATCTAATGATGAGTTTGCACATCCACATCTAAGTAAAATGGCTAATTATCATATTTTTAAAATTCCAAATCTTAGCTCATAAGAGAGCTACTTAGCTCCTCACCTTTGGACATCCACAAGGCTGCATCTTATGGCTTTGCTTGGCCACCAATTCAACACCCATTTATGTGCATTTGCATCCCCCTCTCATTTAGATTAGCTATGTTTTGAGTTGGGTATATAAAAAATCAAAAATCCAAGCATATGCCCCCCCTGGACGTCCCCACTTGAGCCACCTCCATGGCCTCCTTGAGGCTAGCTCATTAGCCCCTTAACTAAAGCATAAATGCATGAGATTTATCATGAATTTTGTGATTTAGAATAATTCACAAAATTAAGCCAAAAAAACCCTTGGTTGACACCTCATACGAGGCATTAATTCAAGTCATTAAGTCACTTGCTTTTTTATAAATGTTTGTTGCAAAAGTCAAAGTTACTTTGTTCTTTTGTGATTAAGCATGTTTTCATAGTAATTAGCTTAATCAAATTCTCTTATAATATTCACCATATAGTTTTATTCATTCATCTCGAATTTCATCTCAAGATGACTTTTCTATCTGAAATTATAGTCATTTAAAATTAACTTTTGGATTTAGGAAGAAAATAAATAATTATCATCCTAATCTTATCACAATTTCCTTAATCCAATCCGTCCATAAGACTAGGCACAAAATCATGTACTTACCTTTCAAATTTCATTTCAATCTGCCTTGTAGGCGTCAAGTTATGAATTTTTTAGCATTTTCACTTTAATTTCATAATTATCATTCTAATTTTCATTAATCAAATCATGATAATTAAAATAATTATTCATGATACATTAACATTTCTCAATCCTTACTAAGCCACTTTAGTCATATTGACTCGCATTAGGCTACGACGATTAATTTTAATCATCATGCTTAATCACAATTCTAATTGCAAAATATCATTAAATCATAAAATCATTCATAAATCAATAAAATCATAAATGAATCATAATTACAAGTCAAATGTATCTATATGAGTCCTATTTGGGTTTGAGTATTACAGATTATGATTAGAATTGCTATGTGTTATAGAACAGAATGTTGATCAGTTAAAAAACAACAGAAACATAAAATGAACATAGAGGAAATGAGAATGTTATGATGGATGAGTGGTAAAACAAGAAAAGATAAAATTATGAACGAAATAATTCAAAAAAATCTAAAAATAAGACCAATTGATGATAAAATGAGAGAAAATAGATTATGATGGTTTTGTTATGTTAAAAGAAAGCTTAAAACGACACTGGTTAAGAGGATAGAATCTATCCAAGTAGAAGGCAGTAAAAGAATGAAATGAAGACCCAAAAAAAATATTGATGGATGTAATTAAATAAGATTTTAAAATATTAGAAATGATTGAAAATTTAGTATTAAGTCGCCAAGAATTGTGCAATAAAATCCTTACAACCAACCCCGCCTAGATGAGAAATAGGTTATTATGATAATGATGATCTTTCTATACAACAACCTTATTTTTTAATTACTTCTATATAACTACTTATGTAATTAACCTATCTATTTTAATTTTATTTTTTTCTACTCCTCGTCATTACCCCTACCATTTCATATTATTTTCTACCAATTTAACAACTTTTACACAAAAACTTTCCATCAAAAGTTTTATAACTTCCTAAATACATCAAAAAAAATAAAAGAGTGAAACTTAGAGGGTTCAAAAAGTAAATACTTAAATTTGGAATTTAAAAGGTGGATACGTAAATTTAGAGATACGAAATGCAAAAAAAACCCATAATTGGACAGTTGAAACTTTAAACTTATTTAGTAATGTAAAAATTGTAGAAAATGTATGATGTGGTGGGAAGTGAAAAGTAAAATATTTTAGAAATTATATGATTAATATAAAATAATATAAATAAAAATAGAATAAATAAGATCCTTGAAGTATAAGGTGTGTTTGTTTGAGGCCAAAAATATATCAACTAAAACTTTTTAATTCAAAACTTTTCACTTTTCATAACTACTTTATTTTTAATTATTTTTTCATATTTTTCTATATAAACTACCCTATATTTGAATCATTTGTACACAACTACCTATACAACTAATATAACTATTTTAATTTTATTCTCTTTATTCCACGTCATTATTCTTATTATATCATATTTTCTTTTATGTTAATTTTACAACTTCTGCCGCTGTAAACTTTTTACCTTCCACCTAGTACAAACGTACCAGAAAAGAAAAATCATTAAAATGTTTGGATAAAAATATAAATTATTACCCAGGCGTAGAATCCGTAATCCCATGATTGATGTGACTTCTCTTCGATGGAGTGAGTGAGAACGTGAGATACGTGCATTGGGAGGTCATGTATGGACAAAATATTGCTCTCTAC
Source organism: Annona squamosa (assembly GCA_035584095.1). Classification (NCBI taxonomy): domain Eukaryota; kingdom Viridiplantae; phylum Streptophyta; class Magnoliopsida; order Magnoliales; family Annonaceae; genus Annona; species Annona squamosa. The sequence continues at coordinate 7,317,572 of JAXCLR010000063.1, read as the reverse complement.
AAGACGACGACCAGCTTATGTGGTGCTTTCTTCGAGGTACAGTGGAGGTACTTCGGCCATGTGAGGCGGGCAACTCCTCCATTTAGGTCGACAGGGTGCCGACTTGCCCAAGGTAAAAAATGGTCGCCCATGGTGTGCGCCTTACGATTTCCGGCGTTGACGCTTCTCCGGAACTCAATACAACCCACCTGCAGCCAAGATCGAAATCGCTCATTTTTTAGGGGAGAAAGAAACGGCATTTGTGCAATCATTCGCGCTAGCTTCTCGACTCTTACAGCTTTCATGGGGTCAGAAGTGCATCATCATCTCCATGTATTCTGCATTCCTTTCATCGCTCAGGGCCACATGATCCCCATGGTAGACCTTGCCAAGCTGTTTGCAAGCCATGGGTCGGACGTCAGCCTCATTGTCATGACCCTCGATTCCGCCTCCTACGAAAAGGTCGTCGATCAAACACGCCCATATGGTTCCCAGATCAAAACCCACCTCCTCGAATTCCCTGACACATTCAAGAGTCTTGATTCCCTTGCCACCCTCGACGACACCCTCAACTTCGTAATCTCCCTCGCCGTGTTCCAAGAGCTGATCACGCTGCTTGTCCAGAAACACCGGCCGGACTGCATCATCTCTAGTTATTTTTTGCCGTGGACGATGGAAATCGCGGCCCAGTTCGGGATTCCAAGATTGGTATTCACAGGGAGCAGTTTCTTCTCGCACTGCGCCACCAACAGCCTCCGGCGTCATCGGCCACACGACGGCACGGTTTCGGACAGTGAGACCTTCCTACTTCCCGGTCTACCACACCGCATAGAGCTCACCCGATCCCAGTTGTCCGAGGACCTCAAAACGCAGCAGGGCAGTCTCACTGAGTTTTGGAAGCGAGTCGAAGAAGCTGACAGCCGCAGCTTTGGCGTGGTCACGAACAGCTTTCACGGGCTGGAGTGGCATTACATCGAACATTTTAAGGAGATTGAGATGGGGAAGAAGGCGTGGGCGGTGGGTCCCCTGTCTCTCAGCAACAGAACCACAGCCGACATGGCGGACAGAGGGAAGAGAGCTTCCATCAGCGCAGAGGATTGCTTGAAGTGGCTCAACACGAAGACGGCGGGGTCGGTGGTGTATGTTTGTTTCGGGAGCATGAGCCGGTTGGGCTCTAGTCAGTTGCTGGAGATTGCGCAGGCGCTCGAATCGGCGGGTCGCCCTTTCATTTGGGTCGTGGGCGAGAACACGAGCAAGCTCCTCCAGAACGAATGGCTGCCGGAGGGATTGGAGGAGAGGTTGAAAGAGACGGGGCTCATCATCGGAGGGTGGGCCCCACAAGTCGTGATCCTCAACCATCCGGCCGTCGGGGCTTTCGTCACCCACTGCGGCTGGAATTCGGTGCTGGAAGGCGTCAGCGCCGGGGTGGCCATGATCACCTGGCCCATCTTCGCGGAGCAGTTCTACAACGAGAAGCTTATCACGCAGGTGCTGAGGATCGGCATCCCCATCGGGTCCAAAGTGTGGGTGTCGTGGGAGAACCCAGACAGGCCGTTGATAAAAAGGGACAAGATCGAGAAAGCGATCGCGGCGTTGATGGACGGTGGAGATGAAGCGGAAGGCATGCGGAAGAGAGCCCAGGTGCTGGGCGAGATGGCCTGGAGAGCTGTGAAAGTGGGCGGATCTTCGTATAAAGACATGAGCCGTCTGATCAACGAGATAAAGATGTACGGTGGAGATGGAGAACCCTTTGGAAAGTCCTGAAGAAGGGATAAGGGACTTCATTTTCCTGCATTTCGGATTGAATGCGGGCTTGCCATATGATCTGATAAGATCATCGAGTCCAAAAATCAGTCGACCTTGTGCTGTCCCATCTGTGGTGGACGGATCAGAATTAAGTAAGTACATCTGAATCGATCTTGTTCTCTTGTAACCTATTGGCTTGACTTTGAGCCCATCATGATAATTAATCAAAATCTAAGCCGGCCAATGTTGTTCATAATAATTTCCCTAACTTATAATTCAAAACGTAAATCAAATGTTTACATATGGTCAATATAAATATATCAAATAGCATGTCATAATACTTTTCTTTCTTATGAAACATGTCATAATAATTTATACAAAAGATATACAGATATCATATTTTTTGAATGATCGCGTGACAATGAGGAGTCCTCGGAGCCTGCTTCCAACGGACCATCGGATTTTTTTTTTTTTTTTTTTTTCGAAATTAGATGTCCTAGGTGGCCATCGGGCCACCCCTTAGCGTTTGGGAGATGGCCGAGCACGCTCTTGAGATCCCAATGAATTCGTCATATCAAATATTCAAAAAAAAAAAATTTACAATCATATTCAAGGGATTTCCCACCACATCTGAATCTGCACTTCACTTGCGTCTATGAGCTATCTAATTGCTTTGCGAAATACATGGTGGAAGGTAGCAGAAGTTACATGTGTGAATCTCATCCGGGATATGTTCAACATTTGAGCAAAAGATAACATCCTCCAAAAGAGAGTTGATGAGAACCAGTTAATTATTATTAACTTCAATTCTTCTAAGCCCAAGCTTCATTACTCATTTGATTGCCAAAAAAAGGGTTTTGGCTTCCATCCAAACAGGATCGGAGAACCCCACTTCACTGCAGCAGGTGGTTGCGATGAAAGTGCTGATACAATCTCTAGCCACAGCATCGTACCCAATGACATTGTCATCTTTTTTTCTTCCTGCATCCACGCTAATCTTGAAAGCACCCAGCGTTGGGTTAGCCCACTTTGGGTGGCTTACTGTGACGTTTAGACCTCCTTGCTAGAGCTGATTGGTGGAGTTGTATGTGTCCTGGAATTCTACACACTAGTTTGTTGTTCCATCCAGCTTGTACTTCTTGCCCTTTCTCTATACCTTAGTTCCTTGCGTACCATATTTTTCAGTCAAGGAGGACGTAGAAAATGAACAAGGCCTTATCTTCACCTGTTGCCAATTGATGCAATACATCCCCGAATTGCTGCGAGGATCGAGTGATCGACTGCTCTCCTTATGAGGATCCTTTTTACCCTTGCACAGATTTAGAAAATATACTCCGGGCCCTCACACTGGGTTAGCATTGATCCCCCGCAGTTGGAGGTTTATTTTCTATTGAAAGGGCTTCGGTTGTTATCTTATCCGCCACTTGATTTCCTATTATTTTACTCGGTGGATGCACTAGTCGCTAGGTGGAGCATATACGTTGCAACACCCTACTTTGGGTATTCCGCGGTATGCCGCGATGAAATGAGGTTCATGTTGACGATAAAATCACATGTAAATCAAGGATGTGTTGACCTCTAAAAGGTGGAAAATCATAATGCATTGTTTGATTTATATATAAACCTTTAAACTATCTAAGATAATATTCTTATGTGGATAAATAATTTTACTTAGTATTGTGACATTCTAATGTATCTATGAATAAATTTAAATATTTTTTTATCATTTTCAGATGGTTATATCAGTATTGTTAAAACCGAATCGGACCAGCCGGTCCGATCGGGAACCAGTCCAAAATGCAGTTCGTATACATGCAGTTCGGTTTAATTCTAATAAACCGTTCAAACCATTAAACCGGCGATCGAACCTAATGCCACGGTTGGACCGCATGCGACCGGTTTGGCGAATACAAAAAAAAAAAATTGTCCTCATCCCATCAGTCGTCGTCCTCCCTCGCCCCCAAATTAGTGACCAGCAGTCCAGCACCCTAGCTGATTCCTCATCACCCATTCTCGTTTTTTCTTTTTCCAATTCAACGCAGCAACCATGAACAACCTTGCGAGGAGAAGGGGAAAAAAATTTTTGGTGGTCCAGCGGACCATTAAATTCGTGTATACGCAAATTGTTATTTGCAATATAGAGCATTCAAAATAATTTTATAAAAATTCCTCAATAATCTAATAGAATCTCCCAAATTATGT
>JAXCLR010000063.1:7295960-7308294 GCA_035584095.1 Annona squamosa | reverse complement strand
TTTATGAAAAATGAAAATATAATTTTATCAATATATTTATTTAAAATTTATAATATCATAAATATAAAATATGTCATTCTGACGTCACCGGTTCGAACCAGTTCGAACCAGACCAGTTTCTTTACTGGTTCAATGACCGGTTCGGTTCTAACAACATTGATTAGTATATTGTAACTCAGAGTTTAAGTGGAAAATATCTTGTTAAGATGATAGTAAAATACTAATAAAAAAAAGAAGTGTTTTGAAAATTGTGTGAACAATATGATATGAGAGGAATAAAGTTCAAATAAATAAGATAGTTGTAAGAAAAAATAATTAAAGTATGGAGGTAAAGTAAGAAAAAGTAAAATGGCAGATAGTAAAATATATTTATGAGAGAATGTGTAGAAAAGAAAAAAATTATGAAAAATATTTACCCAATATTATGAAATGTGGCATAGTCAGTGCTATTTAAGGGCCCGTTAGGCTTGCTTAATTAATAACTGTTAAAAAATTTGGAAGTGTTTTGACTTATATTTTAAAAGATGTTTTTAACAATATTTTGATACTTGACCTAAAAGATAAAGGTTCTTTTAGCACGTAAAATGAAAAAAAATGCACCATTATTTCTAAAAGGTCAAAATACTATCTATCTCTGAAAGGGATAACCCCTAGGAGGAAGATACAGTTTCACTGAGTCATCTTAGCGTATGAAAAGATACAGGTTCTTATAAAGAATTATGGGTATTGATCTCGCGCGCCCCGTGCTTACCCTATTTTTAAAATTTGTTTATACCATTATGTAAGCACATGGTATTTTTATATTTTAGACATTTTATTTAGAATTTAAATATAAAAATAAGGAATTTCTTATGTGGAAAATGTGTTATTTTTATTTTTAAAATTATAAATAAAATATCTTAAGTATAAAAATGTAAAAAATATACATGTATAAAAACACTGTACTTTTTTTTGTTTAAAATAATCTCAATTGGTATCATAATCAAGCCGTACGACATTCTAACAAATTTCATATAACATTCTTATAAATTTATAATGATATCCTTGCAAATTTTCTTATTCTTTGGACACTCCTATAAATTAAAGAGACTATATATCACCAGTAGCATTCGAACTAGCGTCCTGTGGCAACTTTGCTCGCCCGCTGTACTGCGACACCAGCGAAAACACTATTCTTTTTTTTATGAAAAAAAAAAAACACTATACTTGAGCCCAATATGAAATTGAAAATTTTCTTAGAAAAAAATGATTGGGCACAAGGTGCATTGGATGATTACCTAAAAATTATTCGTATTATATATGATATTATTGTGCCTATTTTCTCCATTGATGTACCCTTTCCATAGAAGAAAAGGTGATATTTTTCCTATACATGAAAGAGTACTTTTAATGGCATTATCGTCTTTTTCTTAAGAAATATGAATGATCGAAACAAGGATTATAATAGTGTGGGCACTGGAGTTTGGGCCCATAGATGCCCTCCATATCTTTGGTACTGGAGTAGTTTTTCCCAAGGGCAAGATGCCCTGTATTTACAATGCTTTGGTAGTTAAGGGTTGAGATACTATCGATCAGCAAATAGTCATGACTTGTGAGGTACAACAATTATTAGGAAATAACCAAGTTAAAGTGTAGCTATGGGTGCTAGTGGCGGTCTAATGAGAGGAATGAAGGTGATTAACATGGGAGCCCCTCTACGTGTTCCAGTTGGTGGGGCTACTCCCTTGGACAAATTTTCAATGTTCTTGGGGGAGCTTGTTGATAATTTAGGGCCCATAGATACTCACACAACATCCCCTATTCATAGATCCGCACCTGCTTTTACTCAACTAGATACCAAATTATCAATCTTTGAAATGGGAATCAAAGTGGCGGATCTTTTAGCTCCTTATCACCGTAGAGGAAAAATCGGACCATTCGAGGGGATTAAGGTGGGTAAAACAATAATGATCATGGAATTGATCAACAGCATTGCAAAAGCTCATGAGGGTGTATCTGTATTTGGCGGAGTAGGTGAATGTACTCATGAAGGAAATGATCTTTCATGGAAATGAAAGAATCTGGAGTGATTAATGAATAAAATATTACAGAATCAAAAGTAGCTCTAGTCTATGGGCAAATGAATGAACCGCTGGAGCTTGTATGAGAGGTGGTTTGACTGCCTTAATCATGGCGAAATATTTCCGAGATGTTAATGGACAAAACGTACTTTTATTTATAAACAATATCTTCTGTTTCATCCAAGCAAGGTCGAAAGTGTTTGCCTTATTAGGTAGAATGCCTTCTGTTGTGGGTTATCAACACATCCTTAGTATAGAAATGGGTTCTTTACAAAAAAGAATTACTTTTAGCAAAAAGGGATCTATAATTTTCATTCAAGCAGTTTATGTACCTAGAGACGATTTGGTCGACCCTAACCTTACAACGACATTTGCACATTTGTATGCTACTACCGTACTCTAAAGAGGATTAGCTGCTAAAGGTATCTATCCAACAATAAATCCTTTAGATTCAACATCCACTATGCTCCAACCTATGAATGTTGGAGGGGAACATTATGAAACTGCACAAGGAAGTTTCATAATGAGTTAAGTAAACTTCACAACATTATAAAGAACTTCAAGATATTATAGTTATCCTTGGGTTGGACGAATTATCAAAAGAAGATCATTTAACCGTAGTAAGAGCATGAAAAATTGAGCATTTCTTATCACAACCCTTCTTCGTAGCATGAGTATTTATTGGTTCTCCAGGAAAATATGTTAGTCTTGTAGAAACCATTAGGGGGTTTTGATTGATCTTTTTCGGAGAATTAGATGGTCTTCCTAAGCAGGCCTTTTATTTGATTCGTAACATCGACAAAGCTACCAAGAAGGCTATGACAAAGCTACCAAGAAGGCCATGAACTTAGAAGTAGAGAGCAAATTGAAGAAATCACTTTAAATCTTTGTGTATTGACTCCTAATCGAATTATTTGGGATTCAGAAGTAAAAGAAATTATTTTATTGACTAATTGTAGCTAAATCGGCATATTAACAAACCCGCTCCTATTGCCATAGCGGTAGATATAGGTATCTTGAGAATACACCCCAATGATCAATGATTAGCGATGGCTCTGATGAGCGGTTTTGCTCGAATAGGTAATAATGAGATCATTGTTTTAGTAAATGATGCAGAGAAGGGTAGTGACATTGATCTAGAAGAAGCTTAGTGAACTCTTGAAATAGCTTAAACTAACTCGACTAAGGTTGACGGTAAGAGATAAGCAATTGAGGCAAATCTAGCTGAGCTAGGATATGAGTAGAAGTTATTAATGTTAGTTTACGCTAGCTGTTTGTTCCATCTGAATAACCAAAAGAAGTTTTGTTTATGTTTCTAAGCCATATTTAGGTTTTTTCATACAATTAGATACAATCAATTATAATCTAATGCAATGAGCAAAAACAAAACAAAACAAATATGAGTAGAGGGAGAGATAATAGGGAAGGGATACAATTACAATACAAAAAAGAAGGAATAGATTCTTAGGTTCCATACCTTGTTATAGAATTCATGCTCCAAAGAAATATTGGATCAGATACAAATATAATCAATTAGCAAATGAAGTAAAATGAGTTCATTAACAATTCACAGAATATATTCAACGTGACAAAAAATAAAGCATTGATTCCCCTTTCATGTCTTGCATCTATGAACTTTTTGCCTAGATATATTTCTCTCTTTTAATAAAAGCTTAGAACCTTGAGTTACTAATTGGTGGAATACCAAGAAATCCAAAACTTTTTTGAACGATATTCAAGAGAAGAACGTTCTAGAAAGATTTATAGAATTAGAAGAACTATTCCTGTTTGACGAAATGATAAAGCAATACCTAGAAACAAAGATATCAGGAAATTTAGTAGATGAAATTATTCACAAGTAGGGTATTTTTGTATGTGATTTAGATAGTTGGATAAATAATTATATAAATTATTTATTGTATAATTTATTAGATGGAATAATTTGCACGTAGAGTTTTGTAATTTATTTGGTGGAGTTTATATTATATTTATTTGATAAAATCTATTTGGTACAAATTATTTTGTGGGATGTATTTATGGATTATTTATTTTGGTGTATTATCGATCATGTAATTGTTTATATTTGGGAAGAGGAACTAGAACCAAAAAAATAATTTAATTATGCAAACATAGTATTTTTTATGCATATTAGAATGTCGGATAAATAATTATTTAAGTTATTTATCATTAAATTTATTTGATCGAATTATTTGCAAGTGGAGGTATTTTCATTTTTATATAGTTTAATTTCATTATGGAAATTATTGCAATTATTATGGAAAGAAGGTTAATGGGAAATATGTTCTTGTCAGTTATATAAATCATGCAAAATAAATTATTTAAGAGGTGAATTGCATACATTATTTTAGTAAGTTGATTTTGAATTTGTGCTACATTAGAAAGGAATGATTAGAATGAAATATATGATGGATATCATATATATATATATATTATAAATGTGGTGTATATATATATTAAATGTGGTTTGATTGGAGATTTTATTTATATGATATGACACTACTTCTATTTATGCAACATGATGCACATACATATATATATCATGGTAGGCGGATAGTTAGTATATGTTAAATGTGATTTTATTTATTTAACCATGAGTATATATGTCCATCAGGAGGAATTTTGTGTAATAGCTAATATGTTAATATTAGAATGGACTGTAGATTGAATTCAATTGATATATGTGACATAAATATGTTTCAGAAAGGAATTGAATTGATATATATATATATATAACGAGTGAAGTAATTTTATATAATACTAGTATATTTACTAGTTGACCAAATTAAATGATTTTGAGGCTACTATTGAAATTATTTAATTATTTTATTCATATGCTCATGTTGGATGTTTTACATATGAGAACTAATGGTGATATCGTTGCAGCATATGATGGGGTGATTTATAAAAATTAATTAATAATATTAATTAATATTTAAATGATGTACATTCTCATAGTTATATAATTTCTGTTAAGAAGATGCATGAAGGTGTAAGACACATGTTAATATTGGATGCATATCCCCATAAAATATATTTTGGATTGAATTGATTTATATGCGAATTTATGGAGCATATGAGAATATATAAAATTATATATTTTGTGAGCAGTGTATAATTAATTTATATGATATAAATTAGTTAGTCGGTGTTATATAATATGTCAGTACATAAAGTTAATAACAATTGAGGTTACATAAATTATATATTTATACAAATAGATATTTTATGTCAAGTGGCTATAATAGGAAATATTAAAGTTAATAAATTAATGAATTTATTAAGAAAAATTTGAATTTATGAATGTGATTTGATGTTGGATAAATATTTGTGGACATACAGATATTGAAATTTTTAATTCGTATTAGTAATTGTATAATTAATTTATAGAATATAAATTAATTATTTGTTATAATACTAATGGTTATGAAATAAACTAAATATTTATGATAGTAATTATATAATTAATTTATATGAAAAATAAATTAATTATTTGGTGTTATAAGATTTTGGTGTGATGAAAGTCAATATAAATTTTTATATTTATATTTGAGGACGTTTCCGATGCAATGGGCATGACACTAGATATTAAGGTTAGTAAAAATATTATTATCTGATGCCAAGTTGAATATGTAAGGATAAATAAAAATATTAAAAAATTTTATTCTCGATAGCCATTAAATAATTAATTTATTTTATATAAATTAATTATTTGATTCTATATCATACCTTGTGTTGGAATTAATATAAAATAATTCTTGTGATTTATAAGTGGACATTTTGACCTAGTGGTCATGTTATAGAATGCCAAGGAAGATAAATTAATATATAATTCATTGATGGAGAATGCAATTGTGCTTAAATAGATTTTAATATTTTATTTTCTTGGTATGTTCAGTATTTAGATAAAATTAATTATGTGAGATTTGCCATTAAATTATTATACGAGTAGTGAAGTACAATTTTGATTGGATTTGGAGTTGTTTTGGATTAGTATGAGGAACTGGTTTAGGCTAGATGTGTTGCTTAAATTATATGTCTTGACCAATTATATTAATTGTGTAAATATGTGAATTATCATTATGTGCAGCACAAATTATTATTCTAAAGTGGGTGGATCTTCTTATAAAGACATGAGCCGTCTGATCAACGAGGTAAAGATGTACATTGAATGTGGAGAACCCTTTCAAAAGTCCTGAAGAAGGGATAAGGGACTTCCCTTTCTTGCATTTCGGATTGTATGTGGGTCTGCCATATGCTCTGATCAGATCTTCGAGTCTAAAAATCAGTAGACCTTGCGTGTTATCATTTGGGGTGGGCATATCAGAATTAAGAAAGTACATTTGAAGCGATTTTTTACTAGTATTTTTCTACAATTTGTACAATCAAACTCTTTCACAATGCTCATACCATGGAAAAAATCTTTTTAAAATACTCACATCTTAAGAGAGAAATCTACAAAACCACCACTTTTCCCAGGGGACAATGCAAATACTACACTCACATTAGGTGGGTTCCGATCACACACTGACAACAAGAACACTAATAGTTTGTACCACCAGGCAGTACTCGGGTGGCACATTTGAAGTGATCTTGGTCTCTTTTAACTTCCTGGCTTGACTTTGAGCCCATCATGATAAGTAATCAAAATTCAAGAAGTTCGATTGTGTACATAATAATTTCCCTAACTTATAATTTAAAAAGTAAATCATATGTTTACATAAGGTCAATATAAATACGTCAAATAGCATATCATAATAATTTATACAAAAGATGTACAGGTATTAGAGTTTTGAATGATCACGTGACTGTGAGGAGTCTTTGGAGCTTGTTTCCAACCGGCCGTAAGCTTTCTTTTTTTCTTTTTGATTATGAGATCCCAACAAATTTATCGAATCAAATATAAAAAACTTGCAATCATATTTAGGGGAGTTTCGCACAACATTTGATTCTGCATTCTATTAAGAGTTGTCCATTTCGCTTGGATATGAGCTACCCAATTGTTTTGCTAAATACATGGTGGAAGACAACAATGTCAAAAAAGTTACAACATATTCTAATCTCATCTAGAATATGTAAGAAACAATTGTTAAAATCAAATGCAAAATATCCAAAGTATGTGTTTTGATAATTAACAACACAATTTGAGTAAAGTCTTAGCTACTAATATGTTTTGTGCAATGTTTAAGGTTATAAAGTAAAAAATACAAAATAGAACAAGTCAAGTAGAAACTCACGTCGACTTAGACATCGACTTGGACCAAGTCGATTTCCCAAGTCGACTCCATCTTTGACTTCAAAAGTCATCCTCTGTGCAGAGTTGAAATTAGAAGCAAGAATTCTCAAAGTTGCAGACAAAGTCGACTCCACTTGCGACTTGGGCGAAGTTCCAGACCAAGTCGACTCCAGTATCTACTTCACATAACACTTGCCTTCCAGCGTTAAAATTGGGGAGCAGAGCTGCCGAAGTCGAACATCAAGTCGACTCCACTTGCGACTTGGGTAAAGTCGCAGACCAAGTCGACTCCAACATCGACTTCAGGTTGGCAGTGCAGATTTTCACAAATTCAAGACGAAGGCCAAGTCGATTTCCAGATAGACATGAGTCAAGTTGAAGACCAAGTCAACTTAAATTTTTCAACTTGGAATATATGAAGATTAATCCAAGTCCAAAGCAAATCAGATACATAAATTTAACTATTTAAATCAAAATTTGACTTGTTCATGCATACAAAGATTCAAGTTTTTTTTTTGGCTCTAGACTTAAAACTAAAGAGATTTTGTATAGATGAACTTCAAGTATTGAAAATCAAAAGAAGAACACTTTTGAAGAAGAAGTTAAGCCAGCAAGAGATAATTAAAGAAAGATTAAGCAGACTTGGCAAGAGAAAGAAGTCAAATCGCACCCGAAGTCGACTCCAAGATCGACTTGGGGTCAAGTATTAGACCAAGTCGACCCAGAAGACAAATTTGAAAACTAGAGTACAGCTGAAGTCGCACCCGAAGTCGACTCTAGCATGCGATTTGGGTGAAGTCACACGCGAAGTTGACTCCACATATGACTTGGAGAATAACGTTCAAATTTTTGAACGTTGGAACATTTATTACGCACCAACCAACTCTATAACATTCAAAATTCTCCCTCCTCTATATATAGACACTAAAGCAAACGTAGAAACATACAAGTAAGAGATAAAAAAGAGAAAAGAAGTACTACCAAGAGTTTCAATCCATTTTTCTCTATAATTGAGTGATCTATACACTTTCAAATAAAGAACAAGCTTCAAAGTTACTGTTTTCTTCAACATTGAACGATTCGTCGCTTCTATGAATTCTTCCTTGAGCTAAAATGGCCTACACAAATCTGTAAAGTGTAGATTTCTTTCATTTTATCTTATTATTTATTTTTTATGCTTGTTTGATTTTGGTGTTTCAAACCAAGCTATAGCAAAGTAGGGTTGTGATCAGAGTGGAACTCGTCACCTACTTATGTTATTTGTTGTACACGCCCCCTAGAGCTAGAATCTAGAAGAGAGCGAAGGCTCTGGTTGTATATGCCCCCTAGAGCTAGAATCTAGAAGAGAGTGGAGACTCTAGTTATATTCGAGGAATACATAGTAGAACCCAAGTCACAAGGAAGTATGAGCTTGGAAGAGTGGAGTAGGGAAGGCCATCCGAACCACTATAAACCTTATCTACTATTTTTCATTTCCACTTTCATCATCTTACTGCTTTCTAATTGTTTTATTAAAAATAGATCAAACTAAATCGGAGAAAAATCTCTAACTTTAGTTTTAAATTTTTTAAATACTCAATTCATCCCTCCCCTCTTAGGTAATTGCCATCAACTCGGGAATAACGGGATATGTTTAACATTTGATTAGAAGCTAACATCCTTAAAAAGAGAGTTGATGAAAACTAGTGAATCAATCTTACCTTTCATCCTTAATCTAAGCCCAAGCTCCACTGCTCATTTGATTCGTAAAAGAAGGGTTTTGGCTTCCATCCAAAGAGGATCAAAGAACCCCACCTCATCATAGCAGGTGGTTGCCATGAAAGTGCTAATACAATCTCTAACCACTGATAAGGTTGTTAATGGTCATGGTCAACTCGTCAACTCGGTCATGCGACCCGTTTATAAATGGATTTTGGTTGATATTTTTGAATAAGTGGGTTATAATCCGTCAACTCATTTTACCATTCGAGTAAATAAACGGATTAGGGTTGAGCTTTTATCGCCCATCAACCCATTTAGTAATCCGTTTAACTCATTGAACCAATATAACTCTTTAAATTCATTTAACTCATTTAACCATTAAAGTCTGATATATATGTAAACTTCTTGATTATTTTTCTCTACTAAGCCTTACTCCCACCACTTAATTTTTATTTTCCCACTACTACCCTAATTTTATTTTTCTATTATTACCCTATTTCTATCTCTCCTGTATATAAAACACCATCTTACCTCTCTTTGCAAAATCATGAGTCTAAGCCTTCAAGTCATCTGCTATACAACCCGTTAACAACCCGCCACCACATTTATTGGAGTTGAATTTTTTAAAATGGGTTAATAAATATATTAAGGTTGAGATTTTTAAATAAATTAAGATTAGGATTAGGCTCCAACCTGTCGAACCCGATCTGTTAACACCTCTAGCCACGACACCGTGCCCAACAACATTGTCATGTTCTCTTCTTCTTGCATCCATGTTAATCTTGAAAACACCTAGCGTTGGTTTAGCCCACTTTGTGAGGCTTCTTGTGATGTTTAAACGTCCCTAAAGAGCTAATTAGAAGAGTTAAATGCGTTCAGGAAATCTACACAACAGTATGTTGCTTCATCTATTTCCTCCCCTTTCTCTAAACCTTTGTTCCTTGTGTACCATATATTTTAGCAAAGAAGGATGTAAAAGTGAATAAGGCTTTGGCCACATTTGGTAACTGGTGGTGGGAAATGATAGGAACAAATTTCAACTAATCATCATATTTTTCACTTTTACCTTATATTTCAACTATTTTTCTTATCAACTACCTTGCAATGATCTTATTTATTCCAACTTTACCCCTATCATTTTATATCAATTATATAAATTTTAAAATATTTCATTTTCTACTTCCACCTCATACTACGTTTCTCACAACTTTCACTTTTCCAAATGTCACCTTTATCTTCACCTATTTCTATTTGATATAATACATCCCTGAATTGCTGTTAGGATTGATTGCTCACCCTTTGAGATCCTTTTCACCCTTGGATAGCTTTAGAAAACATGCTCTGGGCCCTCACATATGTCTTCCAGTTTACAGAAAGACACACTGAGTTCCTCTCCTGCTATTGGAGGTTTACTTTTAAATGAAATGGTGTCGGTTGTTATTTTCTATTCAAAGATTTGTATCTTTCTTGGGAGCTTGAGCGATAGGTCATAAGATTTTACATTATTTTACGTGGTGGATACACTAGTCGTTAGCTGGAGTATATATCTATATATAGGGATATAATTGTGTGCATTCTGTCTGTAAATTAGCTATTGTGTAGACGACCCATCCAACCGTTTATTTTGATGGGCAAAATATGAACTATTAATATTAGGTGCAAGTATGAGTAAGAGAAATCTGTATGTGAATGGATACTCGCAACTATAAATCTTTTCAAGTTGCTAACTTTTTTTACTTTCAAAATTGAAGAGGAAGGGAGCGGCAGAAAAATTCTGAGGAAAAACCAAGTTCAAAAGAGAGAAAAGAGAGGCAACCTTCATTTATCGTCTTCATCTTGGGCTTAATTGTTTTCTCCGTTGATTTTCATTGATTTTCGTTGATTTTCCATCTGCAGTTTCATCTCCAGCTAGCTTCCTTTACCATCATCATATTCATATGTTTCTCTCTCTTGGCCACTAAGTAGCCAAAGGTTGTAGCACAAAATCCCTAAAAATCTTAGCTTGTAGAGTGATGCTTGGACTGGCTTCAATCACGTCGGAAGAAATGTTTCATTTATAAAAGAAAATAAATTAAACAAATGATATGAAATACAATCACATGATTAGATTTTACCTTCTAATTGTCTGCAGCAAAATCAGCATGTTGATTCGGCTATCAATGACAATCCTACATCACATTCTACTTATTTGCAGCAAAATCCGCATGCTAACTAAAAAATCCACATGTTGATTCTATATTTGTGACGACCTTATATGCAGAATTCGCACGCTAACTTCAAACCCCGCATGCGGATTCTATATCAGTGAGAACTTTGCATCGCATTTAGTTGTTTGCAGCATAATCAACTTGCTATTTTCAAAATTGGCATGTTGATCCTATATTATTGATAACCTTGCATCATATTTTAGCTGCATGTGATAGAGTGAGCGTGCTGATTTCAATATCCACATGTTGATCACATGTATAGACAGCCTGTATGCTGATTCACGTCACATATTCACTTTAGATATTCATTAGAATGAGAAAAAAGGTATAACATGATTACAATTATAATATGGTATGTTAATTGTGACTGAAATCAGCATGCTAAATTTAGCACTCAGCATGGTTAGTTAAGAAGCCAACATATAAGAATTTTTAGTATAAGAAAAGAGGTATTCAACATGTAAGGTTATAAAAATTGAACTTGAATTGCATGATCCATCATTATTTTAGAATGAATCTGCTAAGTATGTTTCCACCTAAAATCAACATCCAAAATATAATGTAACATTCTGAATATAATATTTAGCATGTTGAATGTTATATTTAGTAATCAGGGGCATGCATTTGTCATGTTGTTCTCTAATATTAGTTGAGAATATAGAATGTACATAATGCGATTCTTTTTATGTTATTCTTTTGGCCATTGAATGATATATATAATTTTTTAATGCAATGAGATGACAATATCAAATAGTATGGCCCAAAATATATTCAGAATGTCATCTAAAGAATATGAACGGAGCTATCTATTTTTTCGCATTTTTCTATACAACTACCCTACTTTTCAATCACTTATACACAACTATCCACACAAATAATCTATCTATTTTAACTTTATCCTCTTTACTACTCATCATTACTCCTATTATATCACATTATTTGACAACTTTTACTCTATAAAACTTTTCATAAAAAATTTATTTATTACTAAACACGCCCATAATTACAGTATCTAATGGAAATGCTATGTGAAGGAAGGAAAAAGCACAAGGAATAAATAGAAACAATACTTGGTGATCGAACTTGTACATCTACCACTACAAGTGCACCTG
>JAXCLR010000063.1:7282630-7295860 GCA_035584095.1 Annona squamosa | reverse complement strand
ATAAATTTTATTTTAAAATTAGATTTTATCTTAATAAATCTTATCTATGATAATTCTTATCTCATCATATCTTATCCTGCGGAGATAATTTGTTTCAAAATTAAATTCTATCTTAATTATCCTATCTAGGAGAGTTCTTATCTCATCCTATCTTATCCCGAGGGGCCCACATGTCTGGAGAGGAAAAAATACAAAAATTAATTGTTATTATTTTCAATATTTTACAATTATGTTGTTATTTACATCTGTTGGTCAAAAATAACAGATTAATATAAAGCAATACTCAAAGTAAAAGTGCTAGAAACAGATTAGTTAATTGATGAAAACCAAGCCAGTAATGACTAGTGACAGATTAAACTAATAAAAGCAAACCCAGTAGTGCAAATTGAATTAACAGACTAATAACACAACAAAAAGGGTATCCCATCAAAACATCAAGTGTTTGATTACATACAATATACAACATTAAGCACAACATTAATTTCAACATCATTGCATATGCATAGGCAGACAAATTGTGGAAGATATATAGGAAGAATTATTATAATTTTAGATTTATTACATAGAAAATCATTTGTCAAAATTTGAGTATTCTATTTCTACAATTAGAATTGAAAAACTAAGCTAATGAACTGAGTACAACAATCTCAAGACTTGAGAAAGAGAGAAGGAAATACCTAAGTATTGGAAACAATGTTTAAAACAAAACAAAATTGACCAAAGCATGAGTTTTGATGATTAACAATGTTAAATTTGAATATAAGATGATTACTGATGATTTCATTTAATGATTTAAGGAATGAAATAGCCAAGTCGATATCCAAGTCGACTTGGACTTCAACTTAGGGTGAAGTCGATCCCAAAGTCGACTCCATATTCGACTTCAAATCAAACTACACAGCTAAATTTGAAAATAGAAGGAAAGCAGGTGAAGTCGCAGGCCAAGTCGACTCCACTTGCTACTTGGGAAGCCAAGTCGCAAACGAAGTCGACTCCAACATCGACTTGAGACGTGAAAAATACTCCAGAGCTGATTTTGGGGCACAAAAATGCCGAAGTCGCAGACGAAGTCGACTCCAGTTGCGACTTGGGTGAAGTCGACCCCAAGATCAACTTGAGGCTTTCAAAGTTCAAAGATGCAGATTCAAGCCCATTTTCAAGATCAACTTGAGATTTCTCAAGTCCAAATCAAGGGTACAAGTTCACTAGCAACTTAAGTTTCTCAAGTTCATATTATAACATGCGTAAATAGTAGAATGCACCCTAATTTCCGCTGCCTTAAATAATATCGAAGCCTCATTCACCGATTGTATTGAAATCATTTATTTTGGTAAATATGAGATAGTCTCATCTTAAAATGGTGCACAATTCATATAACAAATTAGTTCGAATTAAATACCAATTTTGAAAATTTACATTCATGTGAGAATAGATAATTATTACATTCTAATATACTATTAAATAGATTTAAGTATTTTTCATATTTTACACATAAATACATACATTTTTTAAGAAAATGTAGCTAATTTAAGGCTTAATTAGGATAATATTTGGTGCTAAAGTAAAACAAATGATTTTACGTGATACGACCTGTGAAATTTTAATTTTGTGATCGATATGGGCCCAATTTGCAACTTGCAGCACCCTAAGAAGCAACTAGCACATCTCTATAATATATATAGTTTTCAAATGTTTTAAAAAATATTTGGTCATCCAAATCTATTATGGCAAGGTACTTTTAGAATTCTTAAAAGCTGAGTAAGTAATCTGACTCGATTCATTTTTGTGATGGGTAGTTTTCATAGATTCGGTTTGAAGAAGAATATATTCGTGACAGTTCTGGATTATTTTAAAATCACTTGGTCTAAAATAAAATTTTCTTAGAAAAATGCAAATTTTTCGAGTTTTGAGGAAGATTCTACTCCGACCAAGAAGTGAAAAGGCTAAATGGTTAAGATTTTAGGGAATATTTGGCAATAAACAAAAAATGTCAAAGCTAAAACTTTTCATTCTTTATGACTATCTTATTTTTTAATTATTTATTCACATCTTTTGATACAACTACCTTACTTCTCGATCACTAAAAAAAAAAAAAAAAAAAAAAACCTTAAGTAACATTTGGTAATTTAGAAGTTATGGAAGTTGTAGGATGGGGAAGTGAGAAATATAATATTTTAAAAAGTGTATAATTGATATGAAATTATAAGGGTAAAAATAGAATAAATAGAATAATAGTTGGAGTGCAACGGGAAAAAGAAATGATTAAAATATAGTGGTAAAATGGTAAAAACATGATTATTAATTGAGCTTGGAAATTCTTAATTCCATGGATTCCCATCTCACGTTTCCTATATAGATTAATAAACATGCATTAACCTATCTATTTTAACTTTATTCTCTTTACTTTTTATCATTACTACTATCCTTCACATCATTTTCGTCCAATTTAAAAAACTTCTATACCAAAAACTCTTCATGTAAGAATTTTATCACTTTCCACGCCCTTTAAATTAAAGTATTTTTTTAAAGAATTGAGACTTGAGAGAAAAACTTAAAAGAAAATAATATTTTAAAAGGATTTGCGAACTCAGCAATTGTTTGAGTTCTGATTGGGCTTTAAAAGTTTACAAGCTGAAAGAAAATCTAGAATTATACCTGAAAAATATTTTATAATTAAAAAAGAAATTTTAAATGTATCGTATGCACAAGTTTTTTTTTTTTTTTTTTTTGCCGATTCCTACAATTTGGACGAAATTTCAAGCATCACATGATACTTGAGAAATTGCGTCTTCACCTGTGGTTTGAACGAAATCATACACGTATCATATCCGGTCACGTGGCTTACAACGTTCCTTGGCACAATATTTGGTGAGGAATAAACGATAAAATTACTCCTAAAATTGATTAGGGCACAATCTGGGGAAAATTGCCCTCATTTTGACCTGGGCAACTACCAAACGATTCTGTCCATATCGTTCTTCCTCCAAGCTGAGCATCGAATGCCGAACACCAAACTGTACAATATCTTCTTACATCACTAGCCCAAATTAGTCAAGGAAGATTTTCTATTATACCCACAAAGATTACCCTGATTCTTAATATAACACCAACTTTATCTATCTAGTTCCAAATTTTATTAATTTAAACAATTTAGCCCTAATATAAACTCATTTGAATCATTTGATGCCCGCAAAATAATAATTTAGGATTATGAAGTGTAAATTCTTTTAATCTACTAAAGCCACTACTCAATGGCATATATGTTGAACAAAGGAATCGAATCCAATAGCTGGGCATCAAGCCCACATGTGAAACCAACTGCCCTACAGCAGGTCTAAGAAAGTGTACATTAAAACTGAATTATTTCAATAGGAAAATTTTAGATGTACAAATCTATTCTTTTAGTAAGATAGGCAACAAAAGCTGGTTATATTGTTGATTCCATAGATATAAAAGGAACTTAGGATAAATGTTATGAGTAATTGGAAATTGGCATATGATAAATTTTTTCATTAATGAACATATGCAAAGTTTTTTTAGTCCTCTCTCTCTCTCTACCACAATTCTTAAACTATTTTTTGAAATTTCCTCTTTTGTTTCAATATTTTAATTACTTCTTTTCAATTATTATTATTCAACTTTTCATATAAAAACTAAACCTTTATTCATTTTATTTTTTACTCCTTTTCAGATTGCTACTTTTTTATCATTTGGAATGACACTCGCCACGGAGGAATAGAGAAATAAGAAACACTAAGGATAAACAACAGCTCAACTCCAGAATACTCTTTTAATTCAAAATTGGTAACCGTCATGCCACACTCCAAAATGTCCCACTTTGGCGGTTTTCATGTTTGCTCCTTTGTAGGAGGTATTTGTAATTTTCCTTCTGAGGTGTTATTGAAAATTTTCCTCCATTGTGAGAGGGTTATAAATATACTTGAATATAATATGAGTTGTCATAATGTATATATATATATCCATAAAAAAATTTGGTAACCATTGTGCCACACTCCAAAATATCCAAGGGCCCATTTTTGCATCCAAAAAAGAAAGAACCGAACCCTGCCCCCGCCCCCCCAAAAACACAAACAAAAAAAATCTATTTATGTATACTTATGTGAAACAGGAAGTCTATACGCCTTCTATAAATAAACGATGATAGACAACTTTATTGGTCCCATCACCTGCTTTCGGCGACAAAAGAGAACCTTAAAATGAAATAAATATCAAGAAAATAAAATGATTATGGGAAAAATTTAACTATAATGGGAAATTTGGAGCTACCATGGTCATAAGAACAACTTGCACGAGTCCAGCGTCCGTTGATGGATGATAAGGACGACTAATTGAAGAAGTTTGCAGCAGCTGCATAGACGGATTCCAATTATGGAACTGTAAAATTTCAAATTTGATTAGTATATTAATAAAAATAAGCACCAATTTAAAGTGATTCATATTATAAAAAAAAAAAAAAATTAATCTATGCAAGCACATGCAAGAGTGCTTTTCATAGCTGTGCCTGTTTGTCAAGTCATTGACTGCTACCTGTTAGTTAAAACCTCCCATGCTATCTTTTTCACTTAAGAGGTGTGACTTAGGGCAATTAGTTAAAACCCCACATGCTATCTTTTTTGCTTAAGAGGTGTGATTTAGGGGCACGTTATCTTAGGTTAAAAAAACTTTTATAACATTGAAAGTGTTGGGCTAAATCCAGAAGTGTCGTGTCCCCTAGAAATTAGACTAATTTTAGTAAAAATTCTTACGTCTGTAGGAAGCTGGTGGTTGAAGCTTCCCACAAAAGTACTGGGGTAGTATTTTGCTACCAACGAACATGTGGCCAAATAGGCCTTTAGCGCATTTGTAGTGCGCGTGCATATGCTAAAAACTGGAAGCAACGAGCACTCCAGTGGAGATGACTTGAGTAGTGATTCCAGTGAATACCAGAAAAATAGAATCCAACAGAATTTGACGTCAGATGCTATATCACAGACATCATTTTGACCTCCCATCGCCAGATTTCAGCATCCATCCATTGCCGCTTCTGGTACAAAGCTCACTCATGACCTGCATGACAAACAACAAAGCTTAAGCATGATTATGAAAACCCATAGATGACCCGTACCAGTGTGAGCATTGAGCTGTAGCTGTTCGCAACCAAACTTGTGTTGATCTGTGTCCATCGAATTACTGACTATTAAAAAAATTATACAAGGTGATCATTAACTAATAAAAATATTCGGATAATCATTATTTATAGATTTATCTTTTTTAGATTTTAATTTCATCACCACCAGATTTTATCTTTATTATAATTAAAATTGGAGTTCTACTTCTGTGAAACCCTTTTTTCCATATAACCTCATCAATTTTTCCACCTTAATGATTTATGGGAAATCCGAAATCCACTTCACCTAACGTATCTAACATCATCATTTATATTATCATGAAAACTCCAGTATTTATCTAGTATCATTGTGCATGAGCCCCATTTGCAAGCGAATAAAATTAACATAATAAAGTGGTTTGACGCTAAATGTCAACTTTAAAGTTGTATTTTCAATATCTAAACAATCTAAAATATTTTTATTATGTGGATAAATGATTCTATAAAGACTGGTATATTCTAACGCATATATGAGAGTATCTAAGCATTCTCATAATTTACACAAATATATATTTTCAAACAAATGTGGCTCATGCATATCTTTGATTTAGATGAATCTTAGCCTCATAGCTAAACAAATAATATTAAATACAATGAATAGAGTGGATTTCTCATCAAACATTAAATTAAAAAAAATTAAAAAGTTGCATGAAATCACTTCATTATAACCTGGTTACACCAATGTGACTCTTAAAATTGATCTCACCATTATGTTGAGTTGATTTACATATTCAGCTGTAGACAATGTTCACATCAAATGGGTGTGTAATTATGAGAGATCAAATTTTATAGATGCCACGAAGGAAAAAATAATTGTGGTAAGGTATCACTGACACCGTGAAGCCTGGTGTCACTGCCACTTTGGAAAAACCAGTTTGGACGGATAATTGCTATCACATGGAATTTCATGTGCCAAAAAGCCTATAAAATATTGTTAAGGACACCATTTGAAACTGCTTTCCTACTACTGATCTACTCAACTGCAAGGGCCCAAAGGAAGCCTAAGACATTATCATCAAGCTGCATGCAGAGAGCAGTTCCATATATGATACCCAAATTCACATTCAAGTTTCAAAAACTAAAATGAACCAATTTATGAACAACATCTTCCTCTACAAGAAACATTAACTGTGCAGGCCTTGAAGGAATTATATAAAACTAACCTATCAAATGCAAGCAATCATCAATGGAAATGAGCAAAATAATCATTTTCCTTATACTGACCGCTTGATATTCTGCGGTAATAACTTCTCTTCTAAGTGCAATTTTAGCAGCTTCTAGAATTTCTGCTTTCACCAGCTTCTCATTTGGTTTCTTGGCCATAAGAAGATTAATGACGACAGTCCTGCTCAGTAAAAGCATGAGTTAAACATGATATTAAAAAAAAAGAAAGCCAGTTTAGATAGATCTGGCCATCAGCCCATCATAGTTAAAGCATGGTCAAACTTTCTGAATGGCAGTAAGGTGAACAACCTTAATGGATCAAGTTTGGCATTGCCAAGTGACTTCAAAACATAGACACCATGAATATTTACGGCAACTTCACTCAAAACAGACTGGAGCTCAGACAAAGGGGCACTGGCACCACGGGCTGCAGCTGCTGCTACCTTCGGATCTGCTTTTGGATTAGTAGATTTGGCTATAGCCATATCTTTTAAACTTTGGGAAATCAATTGTAAGCTGCCATTGCAGAAATTGTGTCATGTTAGATTCTACACCAGCACACAGGTAAAAAGGAAGTTAAAGGCATAATAAGATCAGCATGCATCAGATATAGAAAAGCCCAAACTAAGCCAAACATAAAGCCAATGGGTCCAATCAACCCTATAAAAGGGGGAAGGCAAGATCAAGTAAGGGGTGTATTGTAAGTCAGTTCTTGTGTAATGAGAAAGGCACATCCCCACTATTCTACGGATAGGGATCTTTCCAAGCGCCCTTGGCAGTTGGGTAAGTAGATGCCATCAACACTCAAACCAGCCAAGAATTAGATTGGTTTCTACCTTATAACAGTGTCAGATTGAGAGGAAAAAGAAACAAACAACGAAACCCTCGTTATTCACAATATGAAGCATTCTGGCATTTATTTATGCAAAAGTAAATCATGAGATTTACTGTCCTTAAAACATTCTGTAATTAGTGATGAAAGAGTAATCAACACAAACAAATGAAACATCAGAATGGAGTACAATGTCATTTTTTCTGAAACTTAATTAATATCAGTAATCTATACTGTACTTATCTCATCTCAAGATTACAGGGTATCATTTACCAATGACAAATGGCTTTACAGAGGCATCAGTAAAAGAATATCATTCTGCCGAATTTCTCTCGTAAAAATGTCAATGGTAATGCATGCAATTTTCATTGTTAACTATAAGTTTTCCTGCACATTTACAACATTCACCGGTATAAAATTCTACGAAGTAGGAGCTTGAGCAGAAATAGGAATTTAGCTGTTTAAAGGTTGGGGCCAAACTCATTGACTCGTGCAAAAAAGTTAACTCCAATTTTGAAGCTATATACTAAAATTGAATGTAAAAGGAAAGTGCATCAAGGTTATTAGTGTTTTCCTTCTCTAAGCTTCTTGATTGTAAATGATCTGCAACTTAAACAATAAGTTACAAAAACTGCACAAATCGAAGGCAATTGAATGATAGTCTAGTCAACTTCTAAACATCTCGTAAACACTTAAAGCAGGAACTATGTTAACACTGCCAAATAAGCATAATAAGGCTGCGTTTAGGCAGTGATAAAAATTTCGAATGAAAAATTTTTGGTATAGAAGTTTTGAAACGGAATAAAAATAATGTGATATGATAGGGATAATGATGAGAATTAGGTTAGTTTTATAGATAATTGTGAAGGAATGGTCAAAAATTAGGGTAGTTAAATAGAAAAATGGGAAGAAATAATTAAAAATAGGTTAGTTATGGAGGATGAAAAGTTTTTAATTGAAAAGTTCGGGTTTGAAAACTTTTACCCATTACCAAACATGGCCGAAGTAAAATAGAAAATTCATGCATTTACCTGCAGACTTTTTGAAGATGAAAGACTTCCATAAGGGCCTTAGGAAGAGCTGCCCTAATTTCAGAAGGTATGGTAGCTCGCCTAGAACTCAGGTTCCCATCTATACCACCCGTAACTCTCTGATTACTGGAAGCAGCACCCTTATCACCAATGCTTGGGTTTAAAGGATTCTTTGGTGCTGCTGCCATACCTTTCCTTCCCGCCCCATAAACAGCCTCCGTGATATACTTCTCACGATGTGACCAAGCTAATTTTTGTGCCTCAACTATATCTGGATGAGCTTTTATAAATGAGACATCTTCCGATTCCTTGAACTTCCAATCTCTAAAGGTAGTTCTTTCAACAGCCAATGAACAGAGGATGTTTTTCATAATTTCATTTGGAACTTTTAGAACCCTCAACTGGTCACGGTGAACAAATTGGTTCTTGGTAAACAAGAGTAGAATATAATCTCTTGCTAAAGCTTGTACTCCTTCACATCGCAGAGAGGTTTTGGAAACCCACAATCCTTTCACTAGGACAGCAAACTGCTGAAGAGCCTTCAGAACATTTTCCACAGAGCATTCAGGAGCAAGATGCAAAACAGCAGCATAACGATGGATGTGAGGGCCCTGTCAAGAAAAAATTGAACAGATTTACAACAAGGCTCAAGTTATGGGAAATGAAATGGATAAGAAGGAATTCAGCCCATGATGATCATGTGTTGGTGACATACGACGTAGAGTTACAAGAAGGAAAAGAAATCAGAAAAAGAAGCAAGAAAGAAGGTTTCTCTCAACTCTCAAGGGAATGAGAAGATAACAAAAAGGAGCAAAATAGACAATTTTAGGGAAAATAAAAGTTTTTTAAAAACTAAAAAATTGGAATCTAAATCATCCATCAATTTAACCTATATTTATATCATTTTGTGCTTATATCAAATCCCAATCAGTGGTTTTAAGGTATCTGAAATTCTAATCAAAATATATATGTAAAATAAACAAACATTAATAAACTCCAAACATTATGCATTAAACTAGAATGCTGAGATTACATAGTCCATCAGTTTGTTGAATTCTTTATAAACATGATTACAATGAGAGGAACTCCATGCAGGCCTTCATTGTCTGGCAACTAAGCAACACAACTGACAACATTATTAAACAAAGACGATGTGTATAAATAGGCAAAATCATCTCACACAAGAAGCAGGGGAACCAAAGTGTGAAGAAGTATATTGGAAGTACCCTACCACATTACTGTTCTAAATTTTCTAGATGACAAGTGAGGTAACAGCATAGCCCAAGACTATCCATGATTTAAAAAGCGACCAGGAATAATATATCCTGATGGGAAAAAGTAGATTTGAGCATTTTGGCAACATATGATGTAATGCCCTAATCTGAACCCTGTACAGATTGGCCAAAGGCTATTTTCGTACTGCAAGATCACTATTTCTTTTACAGGACAGATAAACCCAAACAGCTTACAAACTAAAATAGATCTTACTGATTATATGAATTTATATGATTATAATTGATAACATAGCAGTCATACTAGAAAACAAAATATCATATTCAAACTTCAATTATTCTGAATTTCCGATTTTTGATTGGACCTTTAACTTTGACTCTAAATGCAAAAAGTGAAAATACTAAAATATTGTAGGAGAGCTCAACACCCACCAAGTCTAATCCACTCAACAAGCAGACACTATACTTTCCATCTCGAAATAAAATTATTCTGCAATACTTTTTTATATACATGATCATGAAATGCAACTCGATCCTACCTGATCTCTTACACTCGTGTATTAGTCCACTCATGTTGTTGTTCTGTTCTACAGCCTGTCCTTTTGCACTAGTGTGTCTATTCTTGATGCACTGATGCATCCTATGTGTCTTAGGATGTGCCATTCATGCTTATGCACATGCCATACTGATAATTCTTATAAAATAAATTCAAAATAAATCAATAAATAACATTATCATCATCATATGTTCCACGTAATAAAATACGAAACCATCATCATACAACAATCATCATGGATAATTTAAAGGGATTTTCCCGAATATACTCACTATATTTGACCCTAATCCCAAATATACTAATAACGTTTCAAAAATCCTAAATATGTCATTACATTTAATCCCAAAAAAGTTCATTCTGTGAGTTAACACCATTTCTTAATATGTGAGATTATTAATGTACCTGTAAAATTTAGGATGAGATTGAAAAAATTAAACGTCATGACTAATTGATGCCCTAATTGCACATGAGTTCTAAATTTGTAGAGCCTTAATTTTATTTTCTTTCTATTTCATTTCATCTTTTCTTATTTCTATAATAGGGATATTTCGGACATTTACAAAAATTCAATTAACGGCTTTTGATGGGATATGCATTTTTTGGATAAAATGCAAATGTAATAGGTATAGTTGGGATTTAAAAAACGATGTAGATATATTTGGGATTAGGGCCAAATGTGGTGTGTATATTTGGGAAACGACCTAATTTAGATAAATTAAATAACTAGGAAAGTCAATTTCTATTTATCTCAAATTTAAATAAATAAATTAAAATAACTAATAGAGGCCAATCTCTAGATACCTTAAACCCAAAAACTGTTCGTTTTTTAACTTTTCTAAATTATATTTTGCTCGTTTTGGATTATTATGTATGATGATGATGACGATGATGACGATGATGACGATGATGACAACAACAATGACGAAAACATGAAAAATGATCAAATCAAATCAGACAACAATGATGAAAAATAACTAAATCAAATCATAATGGAAGGAAAAAATTGTCAAGGTGTAAACTTGACCAGTGATCCACATTAGAAAGAGCACCTACTGACCTCAGAGAACCATTTCTTGAATCTTTCTTCAAAGGGTAATTTAAGCAATGACCTGTTGGAAAATTGAACACTTAATTTCTCTAATAAGAACAGTTGAAAAGATAGCAAATTTGTCCAATTAGAAAAGTTCAGTCCTTTTTCCCTAGAAATGTTGCTAATAATGTGAGCCAAACAAGACATAATATGAGGTCGTAAGATCAGATGATAGATGGCAAAATGTTTATCTCCGCTCAAAATACAGTCAGAAAGACGATTGAATACACAACACCATTAGGCCATAAACAAAATTCCAGTTCCCAAGTACATCAAAGTTAAAAAGAAAGTAACTGAGGTAAATCAGTTAAGCACAAGAAACAAAAAGAAGATTGATCAGTTATGCTTGCATGTAGGGAGCAGCAACACTTGACTTGTTCTGTCATTTCATTTTCACTTGTCATATTTTTTGAATTCCCATTGTCCTATTTTCCCATCCCATTGTTAGTCTCATATGCATTATATCATAGTGAGAATTGCTTCACCAAATCATTAGCAATAAGGTATCATCCTACCAAAATGGTATTTGTAAACATGAATAATGGATAAAGCACTGTTTTGCTGTGGCCATGAGATCAGACATAGGTATGTCATATGTGAGTCCTAAGCTGAATTGACTTCAACAGAGTGTGGGCCTACAGCGCCAAGTATAAAGATGGCAAGATGATAAGGAAGACATCCAATGAAGTTGAACCTGTCAAATAGAGAATGATATCTGAATTTATATTCTATGAGTAACAATTTTATGATGTTCCAAAAGCCATCACAAGGTTTCATAAATATGCCATTTATAATACATCATGTGATATAAAGATCCGAGCTGGAAAAAGATATTGCACAGTAAAGAAACCAGATTCAAGGATTTTTTTTCCCCCCAAAACTTAGAGATGCTCATTGATGAGAAAATTGGAGGGCAAACTTGTCCAGAATCATAGTGCACACTGTATGAGTTCAACTTCTATGCATTTACTTAATTGTACAAACTTGCAATGAATATTTCCTCTGCCATACATAGCAAGAAAAAGAAAGGTGATCATCAAGTTCTCCTCCACTTTTGAATGTCTTCTCCTTTTCTTTCATTGTTCTGATTTCCCAGTATCATATAATCACTACAGTTTTCAAGTGATTAGCTACTTATGGTTGCAACACACTTTGGATCATGCAGGCCATTTGCAGTTTTTTATGAGAGAGATGTAGGCGCAATTACAAAATCCAAGCCAGTCATACAAATTTTATTATGTCATCTAGTAGCCAAAAGATCAAAAAAATAAGGGCCAGTGATTGAGTAGTTAGTCCTAAGAACAGAAAGAAGCAGCAAAATGTCAGATTCATTTTCTGGTTACCTTAATAATGGTGTAACTTAGGACTAGGCCTTAGCTGGAGAATACATGATACATCTACTCCAACAATCACTTATGGCCACTTGGTTTGCCATTGTGTCAAAGGATTTGTATATGATTAAAACCAACAGCATCCATAATCCAAATAATGACAGGTCTTCTACATTATGGCCCGGCCAAGGTTGACCACAACAAATTTTAGTCACAGCCAGAAAACAAGTGGCGGGTGCATTTTGTTGAAGGGGATGCCACCTATGCATCATGAACCTCAAAGAACATCTGCACGTCACATACACAAGGAAATACCGAATTCCTTTTAAGAGCTCAGTGAACGAGTAGCCGGATACCTTAATAATGAAGGACCTCTAGCACTTGTCCCATTGTTAAGTGTTCCCGGACATAAACAGTTCACATAATTGGATCTTCATGTAAGAAGAAAAAATAAGAAATGTCAGATATCATAATTCCATTAAAGGATGGATGCTAATCGAGATGCACAAATAGTTGCATAATGACAAGGATAAACATACAAGTTCATAGAAAATTGTAAGTTGGAACTTTCTCCTAGAGCTATTCTCTGCCGATATTTGCTTGAAATGGGGCTTTCGACATCATGATACTCCAGGTTAACCCATGACTGAAAAATAGCATTCCAAGCAACTGGTCAGATGGAATCACGAAGCAACTTGAAGAAAAAAAATCTATATAATTGCAGTATCTAATGGAAATGCTATGTGAAGTAAGGAAAAAGCACAAGGAATAAATAGAAACAATACTTGGTGATCGAACTTGTACATCTACCACTACAAGTGCACCTG
>JAXCLR010000063.1:7271610-7282424 GCA_035584095.1 Annona squamosa | reverse complement strand
GCCCATTAAGTGCCACATTTGTAGTTTTTCAAAATCCATGCGGATCTATTTTGTTGCATCAAATTCAAAAGTTTGACTCATGTGCTCTTTGAAGAAGTGATACTCTGTAATATTTATACCAAACACAAAAGCATGCATAGTGGAAATGATGGCAAAGTATTGCATGGAGCCATTGCTAGTCATACACATGGATAATAACAAGACATGGAACTGGGTGCTGGTAAATCTTGGGAATCAGCTGTTGACTGAAACAGCCTTCATCGAATATTCCCCAGCCAGCCAAACAATGGATTTTGTCACATATCTCAGCAATGTATTCTAGATGGCTCAAAATAAATTGATAGTTGAATAATCTTCTCGTCTTTTAGGGAGGGCATTGTTAGATTTAGATCCTACTACTCATCAGATTAATTTACCAAATATGGTATCAAACTAAATTCTGTAATTAGATCCTATAGCTAAATTATGTTATGGACAAAATCATGATGTTTTAGGATTTAAGATAATTTTCAAATATTTACCGAAATTTTGAAAAAAGAGAAGTTATGAATCTAAATAGAAAAAACATATGAGATGATTTAAAAGGATCTTTTTGTGTTGTACTTTTTTCAAAATGTATTGCCATGCTTTTTTATATGGGAAACACCCTCCTTGCAAAAACAAGGGCAAAGCTACATACATGGACACCCCACCCTAGACCCTACATTCTGCTAGAGCTCCATGCACCATGTCATACTTCTTTTTTTCCATGTTTTTATATAATTTTCTACATTTTAAATTTACAATATTTAGAAATAATTTTTGAGTTCTGAAAATCAACTACTATGACCATCACTTCTGTGTATAATAGGTTTCATTAAAAGTGTGTCAAATTCTATATTTATTGAACTTGAATATCTAAATTGAGTTGTAGCGTTTATTTATTGGTTATGAATAACTACAGACAAGCTTTTAAAATGTTTAAAAACTCTTGCTATTCATTTCATCAAACAATTTTAGTTTGAACTGTAGTAACTAACAGAAGCCAATTCGACAAGCAACAACAATTATTCTCTGAAAGAATGGGTTAATAAATATCAATATTAAGGGCAAACCTTGGGCCAGGTTGAGCCTGACCCAAAAAAGCAGCATTAAAACTTGCCTTTTTGGAACCCAAACCTAAGAACTTGATTTGTAAATGGGCTTGGGTTTGAACTAGCCCTTTTTTCAATTTTATATTTAATATAAAATATGTTATATACACGATATCTAAAAAATATTTTTTTCGTATTTTAGATATTTCACATTATTTATATTTATGTTTGAATACATTTTTGTCATGTTGAAATTATATTATTTTCATTTATGTCTATCTTTATGTTCATATTATTTACTTTAAAATTTATATCTTTATGTTCATATTATTTACTTTTAAGTTTATTAATTTTCTTCCTTTATCCTATTTTGAAAGGTTAAATTTTCTTCTAGAAATATATTATTTATTATTATATTTTTAAAAAATTAGTTAGCTTATGTAATACTATTTTTTGCTTGTATAATTTGTTGTTATTGTATATTTGTTCGAAAAACTCGTAACTCTTAAATCAAATGAAAATTTATCAACCTAAATTCCGACCTGAACCTAATTCTCATATATAGGATTAGGATTTAAATTCTATTAATAAGGTTCATGCTAGAGTTTAAGTTTTATAAATAAAATCAAGGTTAGGGTTAAGACAAACATAGGATTCATAAGCCCAAGTTGTACCCTTGTGTATCATTCAATCCAAAACATAAAGCAACTACATATTATTTGATATCTCAATTTTATTTTTCTAGAAATGTTTTCATACTTATTTTGGCCCCAAAACAAAATTATTTGATAATATCTCATCTAATCCTGATTTTTTTATCATGTTACCCACATTGGATGACCAGACAACTAACAGAGGTGCAATCTAGGGGAGGGTAAAAAACACAAATCTCTCAACCCAACTTTGAACCGTAGTCTACGAATCCACACACACCTTACATTCACTTATGTCAACTACTTGGTCATCCAAGTGGTGACAATCCTATCCTAATTTGTGTCATATCATATGTGATACCAAGATTAAAAACAAAGAATAAATATCATATATCGTACCTCACAATATAATACAAGAGTGAAACCCTCTCCAAAACCAAAACCTTTTACTTAGACATGATCTACAACAATGTACAGCCTTAAAAGATTACCTCAATCAACATTCCAACAATCAAATACCAAATGCATAAATAAATCATTACAAACATTCTAATCATCAAATACCAAATGCATAAATAAATCAACACAAGAAATATACCAATTTACACTAGAACTAAAAATTATATTGTGAAAAGTCTCGAAACTTTATTTTCCATGATGCATCTCTACAAGTGCACCACCATGCCGAGTAAAGCCCATTTACTCAACAATTAAAGAAAGAAGAGAATAATTATAACTAAGTGAATAAAATTAAAAAAGAAATAAAATGTTATATGCTTAATTTAAGGGGAATAAAATATTTAAAACAATGAAAGGGATTAACAAGATTCTAAATTTTCCGTTACATAAAAACTAAGTTTGTGTGTCCTACTTCAAAAGGTCTACCCATATTCTGCAACACTAGCAATCCAAAAGACATGAAGATGCTACCAATGCATCTTCTAACCACCAGTCCAAAGTCCTGTCCTCCATTACTATCCATTTTAGTCGATAATTTGAAAGCCATAATTTCCTAGAGCATAGTCCCGGAACAACAGGCAAAGTGAAGTGAAATGATCATCCAACCTCAACTTGCTTGCTTGATGCCTCCATTGCTAGCTTTCCCTGCACAAATGATGGTTTCAGCATCAAAATCTTAAGGCAATGATTTGGATAAAGAGCGTTACTTTAAAATATTTTTTTAGGTAATTGGTAAAATATGAAAAAAAAATTAAAAATATGAATATGGATACCCACAGGCAAATGCAATGGTTTTGTGGCTTCTTCTTTAATCACTTGGTCAGGTTTGGTTTCCCCTTGTGAATTCCCAGTAGCTTTAGACTTCTTAATCTTACCAGCATCCAGATATGCCATTGATGGCTGAAATTGCACAACTGCATTAATAGAATTCAAGTGCAATTGCAAAGCATAAAAGAAATCCCATCATGTATACATTATTTCAATAAATGGCTAGTTGTCTTTTCTATGCTTCATCAACATAATTTGATATCCTTATTTCACCAAAATCATATCATAGGAAATTTGCCAGCAGTTCTTTTTGAAGACTCATATTTCACTGCATCTGGATGCATTGAAATTTAAATGCACTAGGGTGCAAAACCAATTTTTTAATTTTTCTAACAAAATTTTATAAAATTTTTAATCTATGTATATTTATCTTATTTATTAATTTTGCCATTTTTTATATGTGTATACATATATATTTAAAATAGAGGGTTTTAGTTATTTAAAAATGATCGAAACCCCATTTTTTAAAAAAAATCAAATATATATACATATATCCAAAAATAATAAGACTTGATTTGTAGATTAAATACACCTGGATTGAGAGTTTTATAAAAAAAAAATTTCAAAAAAATTTAAAAAGTAGGTTTTGTACCAAGATCTGTTGAAATTTCAATACATCTGGATGCTTTGAAACATTTTGCTCCTATTTGAAAATCCATACTCTTTATTTTGAGAATGATCAAATGTATTAACAAACCACATTGGAGCAGTTCAAATTAGCTGTTGAATTCTTCTTTTCGTTATTTTGGGAGTATAGAAAAAAATTACTAACAGGGAGGGCGGTTGCTACTGTGTGTAGCCATTTAAAAACTTGGGTTTTGCTAGTATGAAACAGGGTGTAATATGCATTCCCTTTGGTTTCCCATTTTATGATTCTTGTTAAAGATCTAATCCAAGCATCATATTCGCTTCCACGAATATTTGAATCATATGAAAAATCATTTTAATTAGATTGGTATATAATCGTTTGAAAGAACAAATGCATAAGGTTCTTTATAGTCACATGTTTAATATTATAGATCATAAAAGTTTTCAGTCAAGTTGATTTTTATAATTAGGCTAAGCAAATAGTTTTAAACATAATCACGGATTGGATCTAAAAAATACTCAAAAACACGATGATTCTGTTCCAGCCATATATCTCATAGAGACACTCAAGCAAGGAAATCCATTTTAATACTTCCTGTTCTTGTGCCAACCGAGTCTCAATTGGTCAGCGCAGCTGCCGAAGAATCGCGGCTGCCTGTGGGTCGAGGGTTCAAATCCCATTTCGGCCAGAAATGTGTGTGAGAGCTATGGTCTCCCGTCTGGATGGTTGTGGGAGCAATGGTCCCGTTTAGTTGTTAGAAGTTGTGTCTTCCTGATTATTTGGTGGAGCAGTGTCTCCAGATATGTAAGAATGTCTCAAAGTCTTTAATGTAATATGTGTTAAGATGTATGTAAATATATTTCAATCAAAAAATACTTCCTGCTCTTGCAGAACATTGAGAAACTATAAGGAACGATGAATCAATAGTTGACATGATAACTGAATTTCAAATGTAATGAACAACGAATCACAGTAACTAGCTCTCTTTCAGATTATAAGAAATCAGGATATCAGATTCTGCCATGTATCAGCTGCTATGGAACTATGAAGAAACTCATATTCATGTAGATTAGTGAATTAAAATAAAAGCAACTAGTACGCTGGAAGTTTTAAGACTATAAGACAAAGTACAAACAGATACAAAGTGGTTCTAATAACCCAAGAAAAGAAGCTTTGTTTGGCCACATGTTTCACACCATGAACATAAAGCACTATTGCAGCATTTCTATCTAAAAATTGTTTGGCCAGAGTAATACTTTTTGCATGAAGTTCAAAAAACTTAATAGCTTGTAAAAGTACTGATCACCAAAGCAATTGAAACTGCTTTATCCCAGCAATCTACTCCACCAATAATGGCCGATACCAAATGAAGCCTAATTCATCACACCTCACACACAGAAATCCTTTAGAACTTGAAAGTTGCGATAATGCATGACCTCAAATTGCATAGATCACAAAATTTTGCAAGCCAAGACAGGACAAGCAAGGGAACAATTATAGATAAAAACATGATCAGATACTAAGTGGTTCCCAAAACATAAGCAAAGTTGTTTCCTAAATCAAATGAAATGGTGGCAAACATCAAATGAATCAGCACACAACGATCTAATCATCCTAAGTCATTGGACCTACAACACAGACATCCACTAAATTTTACAATAATCAAAACTCAAATTGCATTAACTACATACTCCTAAAACGAGAATCATAATTATGAACGGGGTGAAAACGAGAATCATATCAAAATTTTCATTCACAAATATATATATATATATATATGCACACTTTTCTCACTCCTAAAAAATAACAACCTATTTCTCATATTTCTTATACAACTGTTTCTACCATAATTATAGTGATACTTTTTCATCTCATTTTCATTTATCACGGCCGTTGGAGGCTTCGTTCGGTCTCACGTTTAACGGGAAATCAGCACGGTCCCCGCGCACGAGATTCTTATGCGTCCACCACAAATGGGCCACTGCAAGGTCTGGTTTCTTACATTGGATGATCCACCGTCCATCCTTCTCGATCTTCTCCTTTCTTATCAACTGTCTGTCCGGGTTCTTCCACGACACCCACACCTCGGACCCGACGGAAACGTCGATCTTTAGCACCTACGTGATCAGCTTCTCATTGTAGAACTGCCCAGCGAAGATGGACCACATGATCATGGCCACCCTATCGCTAATGCCTTCCAGGACTGAATTCCAGCCACAGTGGGTCGCGAACTCCCCGACAGCGGGATGGTTGAAGATCACGACTTGTGAGGCCCAATCTCTGATGATGAGCCCCATATCTTTCAACCTCTCCTCCAATCCAAAGGTTTGTATCATTCTCGGGAACTTAAGCCACAGGCCATAAGATTTCATATTATTTTACTTGATAGATACTAGGGATGTTAATGGTCATGGTTAACCCGTGAACTCGCTTGTCCAACCGTTTATCAATGAGTTTGTATTAGAATTTTTAAATAAATGAGTCATGATTCGTCAATTCATTTAACCATTTATTAAATAAACGGATAATTGTTGAGACTTTATAACTTGTCAACCCCTTTAGTAACTCGTTTAACCCATATAACTTTTTCAACCCATTTAACTCATTCAATCCACTTAACTTGTTTAATTTATTAAACTTTTATATATATATATATATAAACCCCTTGTTTATTTTCCTTTTCTCTCTCCTATCACCTAATTTTCATTTTTTCACTATTGCTCCAATTCCGTTTTTCTATTACTGCCTTATTTCTATTTTTCCTACACCGAAAACACATTCTCATCTCTCCCTGTGAAATCATCATCTATTAAAGTCTAGGTATTTAGGTCGTCTGCTATATAACTCATTAACTATCCGCCAACCCGTTTATTAAATGGGTTGTAAATGAGTTATGGTTAAAGTTTTTTAAATGGATTAATAAATGGATTAGGGTTGAGATATTTTAAATATGTTAGGATTAAGATTAGACTCTAACCCATCCAACCCGGTCCATTAACACCTCTAGTGGATGCAATAGTTGCTAGGTGGAGCATATATGTTGCAACACCCTAGCCAGGGTATGCCATGAAGAAATGAGGTTCATGTTGATGATGAAATCGCATGTAAATCAAAGATGTGCTGACCTCTAAAAGGTGTAAAATCATAATACACATAGTTGTATATATAAACTTTAAACTATTTAAGATAATATTCTTTTGTGGATAAATAATTTTACTAAGTATCACGACATTCTAATGTATCTATGAATAAATTTAAATATTTTCATCGTTTACACATGGTTATATGTTTTTAAACAAATGTGCCCTTCTAAAATTCTATTTCAATACACAGGTTGTATTGAAACTTTAATGCATTTGGATGCAAAATTCATTTTTCATTTTTTACAATTTTTTAAAGATGGTTAAACTAGATGTATTTAATTTATAAATTAAGTTTTACCATATTGGATATGTGTACATATATGATCTTATTTTTAAATATATACACATGTTTGACTTTTAAATAGCTAAAGTACTCCTGTTTTTTAGGTAAAAATGTATGCAACTATTTTTAAAAATAGTCGAACTTAATACGCAAGTTGAATGTACCTTGATTAATAATTTTGAAAAAAAATTAAAATAAATTTTTGCACTTTGCACTGAAATTTTAGTGCAACCAAGTGCGTTGAATTGAGACTCGGCCAACTAAGATTACAAAGGGCTGATATTTATTTATGTGTTTCATGTTGGCTAAACATGTGGTGCATCATTATACTTGTTGTTTATTATTTTTGTTTTTTATAAACATATTTTCTAGGTGTATTTAACTCATATACTAAGTTTATCATTTTACAATACTTTTATATATTTATTTTGAATTTTTAAAAATGAAATTTTAAGTGTTAAAAAGACTTAAGTACTCCAAAAATTGATGATTTTTAAAACTAAAAAATAAATATATATAAAAATATTATAAAATGGTAAAACTTAGTACATAAGTTAAATATACCTAAGAAAATATGTTTATGAAAAAATAGTAGTAAAACAAATAGAACGATGCATCATATGTTTGGTTAATATGCAATGCATCTCATAAAATTGCAACTGAAGATTCGATTGGATTGATTATTAGCTCTATGATAAAACAAATTCTATTAAATAATAGTTAGATTTTGATTTATCATTAAAATGGGGCTCATTTTCATCATAATAAACCCTAGCATATCGTTATATGAATTGTCTAAGAAGATGAACTAACATATAATTAAGCATTTAAAAAATAATTAATTAGTTGAAATCTAAGTGGAATTTGAGCTATAAACTCTTTAACTTTGCGTATTAGCATTTCAAACTTGAAGCTTGAATATTAGCATATTAGACCCTGCGAAGTTTTAATTCTTTATATTTTAAACTCTTGCCCCTTACAATGTTAGAAAAGCACCCTCAGCCCTGCGTATTGTCAAAAATACCCTTGCATTTATATACATATATTAAATAAATACAACTGCATATATATATGTGAAAATTAAAAATGAATACCATTTCATATATATGAAATTTAAAAATCAATTCGTATTTGAATAGTTTCTTGAATATTTTTTGAAATTCATTTTATAATGTTAAAAATTTTATTTATGAAGACGTAAACGTCATGGCGATTATTAATAATTATTTAATTTAAATGCTTGAAATAATTTCATACTTTTGCTTCTTAAAAGTAAATAAATATTTTTATGGAACCAGGCTCAAAATAATTTTGAACTATTTTTATTTGTTCAATACCATAATTTGGGTAAAATTACATATTTATTGAATTGCACGATTCCCGGATGCACCGCCGGAGCACAAAATACAGTGCTCCATCATCTTCATCAACAAGCGCGGCCGGGATCTACCACCGCCACCTCTTCTACATCTCCAGATTGTTGTTGCAAATGCACCCATTTGTCGAACAACAACCAATCTCTGCAATTTCGACAGATTCGGCAGCCAATCCACGCACCCTGAAAATGACCAGACTCAACTCCTGCAAAATCGATGGAAGGAAAAGCCCCATTTTCCACCAAATTGTGGTAGCCATAGGAAGAACCAATCTCCCTTGACTCACTAATGGCAGCAGCTTCTAATTAAAAGCACAGCAACAACCTTATGCCCCATTTCAGAAACCCATCCCTGAAATCAAACTCATCGGCAGCTGCAATTTACTTCCAATAGCTTGAAATTTGAGCCAAGAAATCGAGTAGCATTTCCGTTCAAACTTCAGCAATTGCAATCTAATCTCTAACACTGCAACTGGCATGCTCTAGCCACCACAAATCCAACTAAGTTAACGGAAATTCAACTCATCACCAACCAACGGCAGATATCAAAATCGAATTGCCTACTTTTCAAATCCATCTAGCCGACAGCCCATTCCAAATCCGAACCATAACCCCCTCCTCCCAAGGCATTGCAGTGCCAAGGAAGAGTTACTTCTTGTGTTAGAGTCTGCTAAGGTTGGCAGCATTGCATGATTGGATCAGGATTTTTGAGGACAGTAGGACGGAATGTCGGGCTTGGCAGAGATGGCATGGTTGGCAGATTTGATGGCTGCCCTGTTGGATCTGGTCGGCGCTGGAGGTTTGCTAGTTTTGCGGTGGGTTTTCACCACCAGTCATAGTGGTGGTTGTTGCCAAGTTCAGTGATGTCTGATGGGTTCCATCGGCTTAAAAGGAGGCAGCGGCGAGGTGTCCTCGTCTTTAAGCTTGCAGACACAACCAATTAGGGCGAGTAGTTTTTGAGCAGCGTGACTGCTGCAATGGCTTAATTCTGCAAAAGCAATGGTGGAAACGATGGACTTGAAGCAGGCGATGGATCTAGGGATGACAGCAACGCCGTGGATGGATTTTCGATGATGGGTTCTCGCTGGATCTGGGGATGATTAAGTAGTCCTTGCTAGAGACGGTGAGGAATTAAAGGATGCAAACAAGGCAAACCTGTTTTGTGGTTTGGCCTGCCGGAGCCGGAGATGGAGATCCATACGCCATCGTAGGGAAGCCATCGGGTGGGTGTATAATGATCTAGGGTACGTTTGACAATACACACGGGGCTGACGGTGCATCTCTAACGCTGTCAGGGGCAACAAACTTCACGGTCGAACATGCTAATGCCCAAAGTTAGAAACTTGATGGTGCAAATTCTCCTTAAATCTAATAAGAAATGTCGTCATAAACTCGATAAATATTTTTCTTGATTTGGATGGAGGTATTCCCTTTAAGGCTTGTCTATTTTCACTTCAAGATTGTTTGGTTTAAAAAAAAAAAATCACTCATAGCGATGATATGTAATCAAAAAAAAAAAAAAAACTCACGCATAGTCAAAAGTCACTAAAATACCACTGATTTTTAAAAATTAAAAATAAATATCTAAAATATTTCAAAAATGATAAAAATTGATCTACATATTAAATACGTTTTATATTAACGGTTGTATTAAAAAAAATTTAAAAATAAAAAAATGGGTTCAAATGGGTTAAATGCACTTGGTTGCATTGAAGCTAGGTGCACCCGGGTGCACGGGATCAGGTTCCTTGTATTTGGAAAATGATAAAAATTTTAAATAAAAAATTTTGTTAGAAAATTTTTTAAATTGAAAAAAATAATATGATATAACAGTAGTAACAATGAGAAGTAAAGGAAATTAAGTTAAAATAGATAAATAAGTTGTATAAGTAATTGTATAGAAATAATTGAAAAGTAGGCCAGCTATGAAAGAAAATATAAAAAAATAATAAGCAATTTGTGGTTTCACAACAAAATTCATTAACTACAAGGCCAAATGTTGTTTGTTCACTCGCTTGGTCAATTTATGTACTTCTTAGTGTTGGTCCCGAGTTAATGGCAAATGGGGTGAAGAATTTTATAAGAACCCAATTCACCCGAGGGGAGGGGTGAATTGGGTTCTTATAAAATCTTTTGGTAAATTAAAACTTAACCCCTTGAAAGCTTAATCCCTTTAATTTTAACAAATAGAGAGCAACGAAGTAATGAAAGCAATGAAGTAGACACTACGCAAGATTTATAGTGGTTCGGGCAACCTCTCCCTACTCCACTCTTCCAAGTTCACACAACGTTGTGACTTGAGTTCCACTATGTATTCCATGAATACACTTAGAATCTCCGCTCTCTTCTAGATTCTAGCTCTAGGGGGCTTATACAATTGATACAAGTAGATGATGAGTTCAACTCTAATC
>JAXCLR010000063.1:7219306-7233367 GCA_035584095.1 Annona squamosa | reverse complement strand
GCAATGTTATGAGGGTGGCACCCCAATCTAATGCTTTCTTTGATGAATTTAAATTATGGAAACAATCTGAAGAGAATATTGATGAGTGGAAAAATGAAGTGGATAGATATTTGGAGGAAGCTTCTGAAAAAAATGAACCAAATTTTGATGTGTTAGGATGGTGGAAAAATTGTTCAAAGTATAGAACATTATCCTTTTTAGCAAGAGATGTTTCAGCAATTCCAGTTTCAACAGTAGCTTCTGAGTCGGCATTTAGCACGGGTGGGCGTGTTCTTGATCAATATAGAAGTTCATTGACGCCCAAAGTAGTTGAATGTTTGATATGTGCACAAGATTGGCTTAGAGCTATACCTCGAATAACTGAAGATGAAGAGAAAGCTACTGAATTTAAGAGACTTATATCTGGTAATTATGTTTTTAGATACCATATTTTATATTCTAAAGTTATTTTTAATATTCTTATAATAATTTAAATTAAATGTTTCAGGAATTACTAACTCTAGTTGAGACAAATCACCCCTTCCTCCATTACCAAATCATGCTTGAGGTAACTTAATTTTTAAGATAATTTTTTGTGATTATTATCTTCTTATTGTTAACATTGCAAGAATTTTTTTTGTCTAGGTTGATGCATATTATTTTCGAAAATATAAATCGAGGAGGAATAACTTGACATTAAAAATGCAGATGGAAATCAACAGAGAAATTACTTGGAAGCCTTTGAATAGTTTTTTAGTTTTTTGGAAACTTTGGAAATATGAACTCATTTGTATTTTGAACTTGTTTAAAAGTGAATGTAAACTTATTTAAACTTGAGATTTGTTTCTTTGTCATTTTAAATTTGGATTGCACTTAAATTAGATTGGAATGTTGAACCATTATGCTTGGTGTATTTAGATTTAGTTGTTTTGAATAACTGTTATATGGATTATGTTTGAATTTGAGTTGGCATGATAAATCTATTTCATATTATACTTTCTGTTAGTATGAAAAATCTGTTAGTTTGAATTTCAGATTGTAGTATAAATTAGATTCATATTTTAAATTTATTGGTATGACAAGTGGTCAAATTCTATTTTAGCAATTTGTATGACAAATATTCAGTTTGAATTCAATTTCAGCAATTTGTATAATAATGTTCAGTTTCAACTACAATAGTTGGTATGATATGTTCATTTTCTATTTGCTACACTTGAGTCATTTTCATTAGTTACTAAATATAAATGACCAACTAGTCATAAAACTAACTAATTTGTCATTTATTTATGTCTATAGGATGTTGAAAAATTACAGGGTTCATTCAAAGAATATTGCAGAATTCAGCATGAAGTTGTAGAATTTTTTGAAAGGATGTTGCAGAATTCAGCGTAAGGCTTGACTTCATAAACACAAGTATATATATTACAATAATTTTCTTTTAGATTAGAATTAAATTTTAGAAAAACAGTTTATTCGTAACCCAAATTCTAACTCGAAACCAAACCAAAACCAATACTAACCCGGTCAGAACCCGGATTGAATTCATAGGGTTTGGGTTTGGGTTTACTCCAACCCGGTTGGCTTAGGGTTTGGGTTCACTCCAACCCGGTATAACCCGGTCCGAGTTGCACCCCTATTACGCATGCCTCACGATGATGTCATTGTCATTGAGGCTATTATATCAAATTGTATGATCTGTCGAATTATAGTTGACATAGGTAGCTCTACAGATATCCAATTCTCTAAAGTCTTTAACAGAATGAAGATGTCAAAGAAAAACTTGCGTCCCCACCTTAGATCATTGATTAGATTCACAGGAGATGAAGTATCTGTAGAAGAGTTAATCACACTTCCTTTTACAATTGGCACTGCTCCACAACAAACAATTATTGAAATTGACTTCTTGGTCGTCAATATCTCATCTACTTATAAGGTCATCATCGGACGCTCAACCCTTAAAACACTGTAGCCAGTATTTCTACTTATCATCTGTGTATTAAGTTCCTCACAACTATACGAGAAGGCATTACAAGAGGAGATCAAAAAATGCCTAGTTATTGCTACTTAGTAGCCTATAAAATGAAGCATCATGTGGATTGCACATCATCATCTAATGAAGTCGAACCTATGACTGTCATTAACATTGGAGACACCACACCTCACCTCAGCACATTATTATCGGTACTTCTATTGACCCTTCTTTTCAAATAACATTGATGAACTTTCTACATGCTAATATTGATGTATTTGCATGGAACGCCCTAACATTAATAGGTTTACATCCATCAATCCCCACCACAAACTAAACATAGACTTAGAAACCAAAGCAATAAAACAAAAGAAAAAAAAACTTCGCATTTGAAAGACAATGAATAATTGCACAAGAAATAAGCAAGCTCTTATTAGCTCATTTTATTAGAGAAGTTAAATACCATCAATGGTTATCCAATGTACTCTTAGTACCCAAGCCTAATGGCAAATGGCGCATGTGTGTTGACTACACCAACTTAAATACAGTCACACTAAAAGATAGATACCCACTGCCTAACATTGATCAATTAATTGATTCAATTATAGGTTACAATATTTTTTATTTTCATGGATGCCTTTTCTAGATACCATCAAATTAAGATGACCAAAGTGGATGAGGAAAAAACTTCTTTCATTACCCCTCGAAGGGAACATATTGTTATAGGCAATGCCCTTTGGGCTAAAAAATGCAGGTGCTACCTATCAAAGGGTAGTAAATAAAATCATTGCATAACAAATTGGCAAAAATATGAAGGTCTATGTTGATGACATAATAGTCAAAAGCAAAGATCCTATACAACGTATAAAAGATTTAGAAGAAACATTTACCCCTCTCTGACACTTTAATATAAAATTGAATTCAAAAATGTATATTTAGAGTAACCAAATGAAAATTTTTAGGAGTTATTATTTTTGAGAGGGTATTGAGGTAAACCCCACTAAGATAAAGGCCATTATAGATGTGGATATACTTAAAAATAAAAAAACATATACAAAAACTCATGATACATCTTGCTACATTGGATAGATTTATCT
The DNA here is from genome assembly GCA_035584095.1 of Annona squamosa. Classification (NCBI taxonomy): domain Eukaryota; kingdom Viridiplantae; phylum Streptophyta; class Magnoliopsida; order Magnoliales; family Annonaceae; genus Annona; species Annona squamosa. Next base: position 7,230,322 of record JAXCLR010000063.1, on the reverse strand, counting down.
CAAAATTTGCTAGCCATTATAGATGTAGATATACTTAAAAATAAAAAATATAAAAAAAATTCATGAGATATCTTGCTACATTGTGTAGATTTATCTCAAAATTTGTTGAAAGATCTTTACCTTTCTTTAAGATTTTGAAGAAAGATGAAGATTTCAAGTAGACGATAGAATGTGAATCCACTTTTCATGAATTGAAGCAGTATCTCTTGAAAGTATCACTACTAATCAAGCCGGAAACAGGAGAAACTCTTTTTATTTATTTATCAGCTTCAAACAATACCATTAGTGTTGTACTAATGGGGTTAAATAATAGGATTCAACATCCCTATATATTATGTTAGTCGAATTTTGCTTGATGTAGAAACTTGTTATTTTTTATTAGAGGAGCAAATGTTACTATTTTCAAGCTCATACTATCATTGTCTATGCTGACCATCCATTGCAACAACTTTTACACAAGCTTGAAATCTCGAGAAGATAGATGAAATGGGCATTGGAATGGTCACAATTTGACATACAATTTCAACCACTCAAAGCAATAAAGTGTAAACACTTGCTAGTATACAACCGAATTTACAAAGGCCCTCAATTGCCACGCTGACGCAAACAACTCCCTTTGCCGCAATTAAATCAATAAATATATTATTGCAAATGCCAGTATAGGATGACCAATGGGAACTATACAGTGATGGAACATCCAATAGATTAGGTAGCGGAATCGGTCTTCTCATACTTATCCCAGATAAAACTAAAATAGAAGTTGTCATTCGATTCACGTTCGATACTTCCAACAACGTCTTTGAATATGAAGTTCTTTACCAAGGATCGAATATCATCTCTTCCCTTAAAGTAAAACGTGCAAACATTTTATTCGATTCCAATTTAGTAGTCCATCAAATCAAAGGAGAAACAAAAGGCGATGACATAGTCTCTTATGCACAACTTTGTAAAACCTTCATCAAACAAATTCTCCATTTCTTCATACAAAAAATACCCCAACACTCATGCTAGCACCCTGGCCAAAATAGCTACTAACATCGTTTGACACACCAATACCTATTTGTCACTTCAAACAACCAAGTATCACCCCTAGCCAAGTCAACAACATAAACACATCAACTCCTTGCTGGAAAGACCCCATTATACAATACCTTGTCAATAATTACCTGCCCAATGATGACAAAGAGCAAAACACATAAGAAGATAAGTCATCCACTATATAATTATCGATGGAAAGCTTTACCCATGGAAGTCTTTATTATCCTAGAAGAATTGCATCAAGATTGTTGCGGCAACCACCTAAGATGACATACCTTAGCACACCAAATTCTCTAAGCAGGATTCTACTTGCCCTCCATTCAAAAGCATGCAAAAAGTTATGTCTGTAAATACATTGCATGCCAAAGGTACGCTCCTTTTTTCATATTCCTGCTACCCCATTGTAATCGATTTTCGAATCATGACCTTTCTAGCAATGGAGCATAGACCCAGTAGGACCCCTGCCTATAGCCCCAAAAAATCTTAAATTCCTAATTGTTATCATTAATTATTTTTCAAAATGGGTGATAGCCAAGGCCCTTAGATCCATTACCTCCAACCAAATAATTAATTTTGTATAGGATTAAATAATATACAGATTTGGTCTACCTCGATCCATTGTCATAAATAACGAAAAATAATTTGGTAATCAACACTTTAAAGAATTTTGCAATGGAAACAACATACACCACAAATTTGCTTCAGTTGCATACCCCCAATGCAATGGGAAAGTCGAAAGAACTAATAAAACTCTAAAAGAAGTTCTACAAAAAAGACTATAGGATGAACATAAAAACTTGGCAAATATCTTGCCCGGTATGATTTGGGCTTATAATAATACCCCTAAGAGAGCAACAGGCCACACCCTATTTAAACTTGTATATGGCACAGAGGCAATCCTCTCTATCGAAATATTCCATTTAATTATTGTGTCTTTCAAATAACATCAACATCAATACACAAATACAAATGAAAAATCTAGACCCCTTAGAAGAACTCCAAAATGAAGTTGCACAAAAACTCTGCCTTTACCAACATCAGTTAGCTTATTATTTCAACAAAAAAATAAAAGAACAACTCTCATTATAAGAGGGTGAATCTTATAAAGGGTCTATTAGAGGGCTGAGTTAGGCTTAATGAAAGTCTGAAAGAGGGTCCATGAAAGTCCCTAGTAAGTAGGGATGGGTGACAGATGGTCTAGGAAGGAACCCAGTAAGTACAGTGAGATTCAGAGGGTACTATGACAAATCCCGGAGGGGGTGACACGAATCAAAGGGGGACATGAGATGAACCCCAGAAGATTTTGTCAAAGGGGTTGAAGTTTTGAGAAAAATTAGATAGATAGATGAGAGATGTAGAATAAGTGGGAGTCTGGTCCCCATAGAGTTCTTGTCTCGATAGGAGAAATGATCTCATATATATAAAAGTTTTGTATGTCTGGTTAGAGTGGGAACACGACCATGTTTGGTGCCCATATTCCTTATTTTAGAAGATATTATAGAGCTTAATGACAATTGGTTAGAAAATGTGGCATCTTTTGTGGAAAGTAGTTTTGAATTGGTCTTTAACTAACATATAATTCCATATGTCAATTTGTTATTGGTTAATATTATAAATATTATTTTATTAGAGGTGTATACCTACACCCATCAAATCAAATAAAAGGGTTCAATGACCCAAGCAAAGGGGTGATGACTTCCTCATCAAATTGAAAGGGTCTAATGGCCCAAGCAAATGGGCTATATCATTTCCAACAAAGCAAAAGGGTTAGATGACCCGAACAAAAGAGATATAGCATCTAAACAAAAGTGTTATAACAACCCTATCAAATTAAATGGGCCCAGTGACTACAAAAGAAGAAAAGTCATAACACCACAAATTCATGGTCAACAACAGTATCATAGAGTTCATTAACGAGCCCACTGCCCTTAACAAAGAAAACATTTTTTTAAAAAAAACTGCTCCTTTATTAGTCTTCAAAACTAGTATCCCCTCATTCATCCTCTTCTTCGCCATCAGAGATATCATAGCCACCAATTTTTGAAATATCAAATCCTACATCAACATGCAAAACTTTATCAATACGAACATTGAACCTTTTTTATAACATTTTTTTCAAAATTTATCCTCTTCTGTTCAAATTCTTCTCTTTGTGTTGATAAAGCTACTTTGAGTCTCTCTATTGCCTCCTCGTTAAGCCTCCTTTGCACCTCCCCTGCCAAACCACTTTCTTTAAGCTTTCGGCACTGATTTCTAACATATCGCAACGCTCCCTTTGCTTTTGGATCTTGGCATTAGTAGCACAAAATTTTCCTTCACAATCAGCTATAATTTTCATAGAATTCTCTCTCAAACCCTTCAACTAAGATTTTACCCTCCTTGTTTGCTTGACTAGGGCATTGTTTATACTCACTTGAGCCCGTAAGTCCTTCTTAGACTTCCAATTTCTTCACCATGTCACGCCAATGAACCTCCATCAAAGAAAGAGACCATATACTGTCAACATATCCCTTCTTCAGATGTTCCCACGTCTCCTCCAATTTTTCTTCCTTTAGTTTTTTCTCTTCCTTGGGCAGAAACACTCCCTTTAAGATCTCTGAACAAATACCCTTATCATCAAGCAATGACGATGAACAAACACTCTAGGTAGGCATAAGCATGACAGGCTTAGACATAGTTACCTTCTCTAGGGAATAATCCCCTTTTTCCCTAACAACAAGGCCCTTTTCATGAACTACTTCCAGCACTAAAATGATCCCTTGCTCACGTAAAGGATCCACCTCTCCAGTCGACGCTTCTTCAACTAGTCTAGAAACTCTCCCTTGCCACCATTTCCTCGTCCAAGATAAGAACATCACTTATCTTGGTAGACCTTGCTCTTTTCTTCAGTCTGGGCTGCCTCGCTGCCCTTTGTGCCAACATCTCAACATTAGGATCCCCAAAAACTTTTGAAACCTTCTCTATATCTTCATCCTCACCGTCTGATTCATCAATGACCCCATAAGCTAACATCTCCTGCTTTAATACACTAACTAGCCTTTCTAGCAGTCCGGACAGTTTGTTCACTATCCAATTCTCTGCATCATTTAATGGAACACCTTTAGCAAAGGGGTTAGTGTTCCAGACTAAAGGAACCCCCAATCCTCCTAACCCTCATTCCCATGCAAATAAAAAAAAGATACCCTTCTATCCTCTATAAATAAATGAGGCCTTCCTTATTAACTTCACTGCCCCAACTGATGGCGTGAAGTGAAAGTGTCACTTCATATTCTCCTAGGTTTATCAACACTGCAAACCAAGAGAAGACATTTCAGTTCATCAGCACACTGTTTTTTCTCCAATATTTCGAAAGCTAATATACAATTCCATGCATTAGGGGTCAATTGTGCCTATCAAATATTATACACGCGTAAGATTTCATGTGAAAAATAGGTTATTGGTAATTGACTTTCCACCCTAAACATATCCTTAAATACGGCCACTGCTCCCATGGGGCACTCATGTATTTTATCATTAATTGAAGGAATGACATCAGCATATCTCTTGTGAAGAAAATATGCAACCCTAATCTGTGAAGCTTGCGATTCTTCTCCCATGAAATTGGACGCCAACGCTTGTGGTTGATCAATCCAGGCAGAAACCTTTCCCAATTTCACCATTTTTGACCTTTTAACTCCCTCCATCATTGACATAGAACCATCGCTCTTCATCGCCAACAGTGTATCATAAGGAAGAGCAATCCTTTTTCAAAACTGCGCTCTTCTCTAGTAAAATCCAATACCGTAAAAATAGTAGCCTCTATTATAAGCAGCTAGAACATGGTCCAAGACTACAATAATAATGATAGGCTGACAGGACACAACACTCAAAATAATCTGCTATCTCAATTTAAAATTTAATATTCAAAACATAAACACATTCAGACAAACACCCTTTGTTCCCGCCTATATTCGAAGAGGATGAAAGGCAAAGGGTACGACAAAAAAAAATAGTAATTAAAAAAATGTGGTAATGGGGGGCCTAGTGTAGACACCAAGTCAAAACTGCCTCTAGCATGTATCGGTCCCCACGCCTCCACGTTGCCTCCACTTTGTAGAGAAAATGAGGCTTTAACGACTACTATGCTGTAAAATCTCCTAAATATATGGAATCTTAACAAACAACCAAAAAGGACTTATAAAAGGAATAGAAGTCCACCAAGCGAGGCAACTCAAGAGACCCATCCCGATTACAATTCTACTCCTCCCAAAACTCCTAAAAATCTCTATCCTCCTACAAACCACATTCGCAAACCCACGAATGTGTTAAGGCCCATTTTGGACTTCGGCAGGAAAACATAAAAAACTTTTTAAAACTTATATAGATAAAATACATGTATATAATTTAAATTATATAAATATCACATAGATGTTACCTATAAACTAAAAGAGGATGATTATATATACCATGATGTATTTTAGATTTTAGGCTAAAATACAATATTTATTTATTTTATTTTATTTTATTTTTATTATTTTTTTACAAACATGTTTTCTAATTGTATTTAATCCTTATACTAAGTGTTTCCATTTTATAATACTTTTATGTATTTATTTTTTATTTAAAAAATAATTTCATGGGCATTTTAGTCATTTTCACTTCTTAAAAAATTTTGATTTGTAAACTAAAAAATAAATATATGAAATTATTTTAAAATGAAAATATTTATTATATAGATTGAATACACTTAGGAAAATATGTTTATAAAGAAAAATCAAAAAGTATAACTAATTGTAAAAATAAATAAATATTGTATTTTAGTTTAAAACACATCATCGTGAATATAATCAGGCTCCTAACCTAAAAATGTACATATCATTAGTATTCTTCTATCATAACTTTTTAATTAGCATCATTTAATTTGAATGATTTTCGTCATAACATTCTGAATTCTATTTTAAATAATATATACAAAAAGATTTTTGAAGTCAAATTTAGAGCATGTTTGATAACATGCATGGGAAACAAGGGTAAGAAACTATGGTAGCATGGTTTTCGAGGTCTATCATCCCTCAATCAATCATCATTTTTTTCACTTTTACCCTTATTTTTCAATAATTTTTCCTATCGAATACCTTTTAATAAACCTATTTATTCCACTTTATCTCTATCATTCATATTAATCACACAATTTTTACAATATTTCATTTTCTACTCCCACATCATCTCATATTTCTAATATCTTTCGATTTCCCAAATGTCCCCTTAAACATAAAATTTTTGAGATAGTTCATGGGGACAATGTGACAAAACAATTACCACCAAAGTCATTTACATAAATCAACCATTTCTATGTCTATGTTTTTTTTTTTATCTAAATGAATTCTCCATTTATTTCACACTAAAGGCAAAAGGCTTAAAACAAAGAACTTAAGAAGTTTGATTTTATGAGACATGTTACATGCAACCTCATTTTACAACATGGTTCATCTCCCGTTGGATGAAAACCAAATGAATTCATATCGTCTCTGCATTTTTTCGATGAAAGGAAAAACCGTATCCCTACACCCTTTCAATATAAAAGGGGTTAGAGATAGGGTAATCCAAGCAATTCATTGTCAAAAAATTGTCTATATAAATTTTCTCAAGAATAGCCTGAGGGGGATTACCCCACCACATCTGGTTAGCCTCAGGACAACTTAGCACCAGCTCAGCTAAGGAATGAGCAATCTCATTTCCTTGCCTTAAAACATGATGGACTGAGAAAGAAATATTTCTCCTAAGTAAGGTCCTAATCTCAGAAATAATCAAACCCACCGGAGAGGAAATAGATTCGATTTTGGTCAAAAAGTTCACAGAATAAGGGAATCAGTTTCAATTTGGGCACTGCAAAAATTAAGTTGGATCGCCCATTTAAGTCCCAACAGGAAGGCTATAGCTTCCATAAGAATCGGCTCCATCACCCTGCCCTGTCTCCACCCTCCAGTTGCAATAAAAGCGCCCTAATAATCTCTTATAAAGGCTACACACGCAAAAGCTTCCATGTTCCCTTGACAACGAGCATCCACATTAATCTTCACAAACCCCGGCGGTGGTTTGCACCACCTAGGCACAAGAGATCTATCCAGGACTCTCGACAGGACCAAGGAGTAGCATTTCAGTGTTGATTAAGGAAATATGCACACCATGCCAAGGTATCCATAAACCTTGGTTGCGCACCCTCTTCCCTGAATTTGTTCCGAATATACCATATCCTCCAGCAGCAGACGATGAAAAAAGAGATATCCTCGGATCTGTTCATCCTCATTAACGTTTTCAGAATCTCCTGGATAGATGCCTCATGATATGTCAGCCTTGCCGCTTTGCAACAAACTCCACCCGTCGATACGCACCTTAAAAATAGGTGATTTGCATCCTCAACCTTGCATCTGCAAAGCACACACCTCGGATCAACCTTGACGCCTCTATGAAACAGATTTTGTAAGATTGAGAGGGCATTTTGAAGAAGTCTCCCTCGAAAAATAACAATTTTACTTGGAAGATTTGTTCGCCATATGGCTTTATAGCACCCCGCGAGTGCTGGATGGTCTTCACCTGAACATAACACTCTATAGGCTGATTTCACATTTGTTTTATGCTTCTAGAACATACAGTACTCCACTCTCCCATTGGTGACTCCTCATTTAATAGCAAAGGGTGAGGGAGTAGACAGATCATTAAATGCAAAATGCCCAAGCAGACACCTACTGACTAACATGGCGCGGGTAATAAACAGGCAAGGAGAGAGCAGACGACCAATTTCCTCCATCTCTTTGAGTGGGTTTTGGGGCTGAACCTGGAGATAAGACACTAATGCGGTGTCAGACGACAGGGAGAAGCTATAGCATCACGCCTTCGTAGGTATACCCTTTTTGATTTTCTTTCTTTCTTTTTGATTATTTTCGACTGCTAGCGCTACAAACAGCTTAGATTTTTTCAGTCTTAGTTTTTCTTCGATTTTAATTTTTTTGCCAGTCAATTTACTAATGTCTCAGCCAAAAGTATAAGAACAATCGCTTCTTTCTGTGTGAACAAAAAGTAATTGAACTATGAAAAGAATTGTGAAGGCGAAGGTCTAAGGAAGACGGGAATCAAGAGAGGAATAATTAGTGGCATCAGTTTTGGGCACACATTTTTCTTCCAGTACTATGCCTATTCAACCAGTTTCTATACAAGGGCGAAGCTTCTCAAAAATGGGAAGACAAATTTCGAGGATGTTCTTCGCGTATGTGGTAGATCATCATAACTACTTCTAGAAATTTTCACATAAAAAATATAAAATTTTGATATGGATTTTTTTATAACTAATCAGATTATATTTAAAAAGATTAGAAGAATTCTCCCCACTTCCCTCATCCCCACAAAAGTCTACAACATGTAGAATAATAAAAAAAAGAAATAGCACAGAACATGTACAACCTTCACTGACTCACTATTGTGAACTGCATGAATTCATTTCCTATGCCCGATTTTTAGGTTTTCTTTGCTCTAACAATGATGCCTGTTTGAATTTCTCAAACGATTTTTCTAGCATGGATGCCACAAAAGCAAAGGCCTTTACTTCTTCTGTATTTGTAATTATTGATAGAAAGTCAAAGATAACTTCCAGTAAAGAGTTCGAAGAGACGACTAAGGATGTGAAGGGTGATATGGTCGAATGTTTAAATATTTCGAGTCCACAAAATAGAATACGTATGGAAGAAGATACATTTTAGACCAAAACATCAATCAAAACAAAAGAAATGAAAGATAAATAAACTTTGGCGTGTATGCTACAAAAAGGACGAGGTCGAAAATAAATCCAGAAGAAGGGGAAAAAACACAATGAAATAATTTCACTGCAGCTTGACCGTCTCCCCATCATTTGGTGCCAATGTTAGTGTCTTGTCTCTGCTGAAGGTCCAGTTCCAGAAGTCATTGGAAGAGAGGGAAGAAACCGGGTCGTCTTCTCTCTCCTCGCGTATTTACTTCCTCCGCCACATTAGCTCATAGTTGTCTATTCAGGCATTTTGCATTTAGTATTTCATCTGTAGTCTCACTTTGTTATTGAATGCTTAGGAGACGGTATGGATTCATCCGGTTCTCATCCAAAGCAAAACAAGAAATGTCACAAGGTGAGGTTGTATGTGACATATTGCACAAAGATAACTTGATTTGGCTAATAGCCTGATACTTACCTATCGCCAGCTAGTACAATATGGGTCTTATGGAGAAACAGTTATAATTTTCTTCCTCTTGTAGCACTTTTCAAAAACTACTTAGACGCCCAGCCAATAGATTATGGCTTTTATGGAGAAACAGTTACAATTTGCTTCACCTAGTAGCACTTTTCAAAATTACTTAGAGCATGATTCTATGCATAGTACTAATCTATTTAAAAATGATTTTAAAATGTACTTTAAAACAATTCTTTTAGGCCCTAATCCATACTGTTTAATGATCAGATCAAATTATTGAATTTCAATGGGATTGAAAAATTATTGAATTTCAATTTAAGTTTCAAATGAAAGTGTATCAAGAATGAGAAAAAGTATATTTAGAATGAAAAAAGTTATATTGGAAACAAATACGAGATTCAATTCTAGGATCATTCCATCCCAGCTGTGAACAATCAATGAATATTTGGCACATAAGAAATTGCTCCAACTATTTTAATAAGTTTTCCATTAATCAAATCACTATGTGTCTGTTCCTAGATCCCAAGCGACTTGAATGGGATGGAAAAATAGAATAAGAATGTAATGATATGATTGGGAATGAAAATTTTTTATTAAAAATATAATGAAAATTAAAAAACCTATCTTACAAATTTAGAATCCCATCTTGTTCTACCCCATGGGATCCATTAGAGTGTCATTCCTTTGATCTAAAATCACATTTTCAACTTCTATATCAAACATTAATTTTAAACATTATAAAATTCATATTTGAGCTTGCTACATACTCTAAGTACCCCACACATATGCACATCACATATCCAAAATGCGTGTATTGTATGTTTGTATGGAACCACCAAGCCAAATTGTGGCTGACACAAAATATGATTATCTTGATTCTTTTCTACTAGGAACCAACTACAATAAGCTTAGGTGCATCATTTTACATATAGTCTACATGTTTACATCATACATTGCCGACAAAACATATGAATAATTATTTTCATCTTAACAAATGCAAAGCAAATATAAAGCCTTTTAAGGCTAAGAACATCTTAATTATCATAATAGATCATTAAAAACTTAGAGGCTTGTAAAATAAACTTTAACGATTAAGACTTATTTATAAGGTAAATATTCAAATAGAAGAAAAAGAGTTAGTTTTTGTAACAACCCATAAATAAATTCCACATCGAAAAAAGGAGAGAGTTCATGGGAATTTATAAGTGTGTCTCAAGTTAAATATAGTGTAATGCATTTTAAAATTGTACAGTTGAACTGTCTAGCCAAAGCGAACTATATCACATAGTGAGGCCTGTAGCCTATGGGCCCAAAATCATTTCATGAGTCTGTGGGTGTATCAGAGTGGTCTCCTTTAGTAGATATGGCTCGAAGAGTCAGAGAGTTGATCTAGTGAAATCCAGAGTTGCAGACAAATGCCCAAAGTGGAGTCGTGGTTCAAGGATGGATTGAGCGAAAGCTAGTAAGCCTATAATTCCTAGAGGTTTATATGTGAATCTCAAGTTAAATACAATATGATGTATTTTAAAATCGTACAGTTTAGTTGCTAGGTCAAAACAAACAATATTAGACTATAAGGATAATAACCCACTGGCCTAAGAGCATTTTTTAGGTTCACATGTTATAAATTATCTATAATAGTGTAGAACCAAATACAACATCGAATTCAGATATGAGGCTTTCTGGTCCCGGGACCCCGAAGCTGCGGACATCATAAGACAGGCGTGGGGGTCATTTAGCCTCGGGGGTGCGGCGGTTCACGAAACCTTGCAACGGAAGATTG
>JAXCLR010000063.1:7205298-7219206 GCA_035584095.1 Annona squamosa | reverse complement strand
AAGGGGGGGGGGGGGGGTCGACGTAGAGTTATTCCTTTTTATCAAAAAAAAATACCACATCGAATAGGGAAAAAAATTCTTGGAAGTTTACATGTGGGTCTAATGTAAAATATGATGTAATGCATTTTAAAATTATATGAATGAGCTACCATGTTAGAGCAGACAATATCACATAGTGGAGCCATAACCTACGGGCCCAAGATCTTTTTTTAAGTTTGTGCATTACAAGTAGTATCCGAGCAGATTCTGTCTAATAAATATGGTTCAGAGAGTCAGAAAGTTGAGCCAATGAAACCTATACTACAAATAAAATCTTAGAGTTGAGTTATGGTTCGAGAATGAACCAAGTGGAAGCTAGTGCGCCTATAATAGCTCAAAAATGATTCACATCAAAAAAGGAGAGTTCTAAGGAGGTTTATAATTGAGTTTTAAGTTAAATATGATGTGATATATTTTAAAATTATGCGGCTGAGTTGTCAAATTAGAGCAGATAATATGAGACAGTGATGTCCATAGCCCATGTGTCAAAGATTTTTTTAGATCTGTATGTTACTGTAACAGCCGTCTGTTTCCATCCATTTTTAAGAAATGGATGAGATTTATGGGCCATGGGATTTATGGCAATTAATCTCAGCCATTTAGCAACGTGATTAGTATAAGAAGGGGTAGATTGCATTGCTTAGAAAAAAGTTAGCGGAAGAACGAGGGAGGAGACGGACTGACGGAGGAGGAAGAAGGAGATTTTTGAAGGTAAGTTGAGTAGAACAACCTCTCAGTTAATCTCGTTCATTTCACAATATACGCAACTTTTTTCTTAGATTTAAGTCGTTCATGATATTTTTAGCATAGCTAATTAGTAACAGAAATATTATCGGAATTTTTAGTGTTGCAATTTACTTATTCCAATAAAAAGCAGCAAATAAAGGGTATAAAACGCTATATAATGAAAGAAACATACTTTTAGGCATAATCAGATAATTTTGACTCTACAATAACGAGATAATTATATATTTAGCTTATCTACAAAATTTCAACTTGATTAGACTTATGGATTCTTAGATATAGTAATTTTTTATGAAGATTTGGAGTTGTGAATATGTATTTTAAGAACAAAACACAAAAAATAATTACATAAAAATAGAGAAGCAAAAATAATAATCTGACCCATTACAAAAATTATTTGAGATATTTTACAGCATATATGATGAATTAATTTTGTTAAAAATTAATTTACATAGCTATTTGAAGTGATATTTAATTTTAACCCTTTATTAAACCCTTTATGTCAAATTTGATTATAGAAAAGTTATTTTGATAAATGGACCACCCAAATTATAAAATATAATTTTATAAGCTTACTCCTAAAATTTCAGATTAAACAGACAAAAATATTGAGAGATTTACACCATTTTGGTTGGAGAATGTAGACTATTGAAAATAAACGAATAAATAGATAATTGAGCTCTTAGACTAGTAGGCTAAGCCCATCTAAACTTGCCCAGCAAACCAAGAAACTCAAGCTCAAGTCTAAGCCCACAGAAATTTAAGCCCACAGAAACAAAGCCTAGCCCACATGAGCAGGCTGGCCCAGCTTCCAAGCAAGGATCCAACCCACTTGTACCGGCCTAACACAGGTTTGGCCCACCGAAAATAGCCCACCGGCAGCCAACTACCAACCAAAAAAATTCAAAATAAATACAGAAAAATTTAAAAAATATAAAAAATTATGAAAAATACCTGAAAAATTAAAGTCAATATTTAGAAGCTTCAAGGAGTTTAAACTTATAATTTTTATAGGAACTAAATTATTTAAAGGTGTGATGCTATAAAAATGAATTAAAAATTATGAAAAATTACAAAAATATGAAAAACATTTTGAAGTATTTAAAAGAGTATGAGTCCAAATTTATTTTCATATATAAGAATAAAGTTGTTTAAAAATGAAATAATATAAGAAAAAATAGGAAAAAATATAATTTTGATCGATTAAAATTATGAAAAAATTTGGAAAAGTCATAAATGAAATTTTAAATAATATTTATGAAAACTAGAGTGAAATAATGTAGATATTGTGATGAAAATTATAGAAAGAGACTTCAGACTACCACAAGAAATTGGAAAAGAGGAGTTTTGAAGTCTATTTAAAGGTAAGTAAACTTTTATCAAAGCATGACTTTGAAAATATTGTATGAATATTGTGATTTGCTATGAAATATGATTATTTATTTAAATTAAAATTTTCTTTCAAGCTGGTTTATTCAAATATGAGCATTATTATTTCAAAATCATGTTAAGTAGTAAATTTAAGTGGTGTATTAATCACAATTCATGTGCATGATGCATAATTGCATATTGGGTTTTTCCACCAAGGAGCAAAGTAGTATGACTGTACCTGGGTAGCGACTTTTGGACTACCAAATAAAATGAATTAGCTCATGAATATGTAGCACAACTACACGCAAGCACAAGTAGATGGCAATACCTACAGTGTGATTGCATGACTTAAAATCGACATATGTGTGCATATGTATCAAGATGTTTTTATTAATTACAGTTTGTTGTGCATAAAATACAATATAGATGTTATTTTTGTTTTGAAAAATCAATGTGATTGCAAAAATGAATTTTGGAAAAATATATTTTACTTACTGAGCTTTCAGCTTATATAGTTTTGTTTTCAATAGAAACGCAAGGATACAATGATAAATTAAAGCCTTCATCAACAAGGGAAAAAGGCGAAACTAGCATAGCGAAGGACAATGAAGCTCAGATTTTTATTACTTGTTTTGTTTATAGACACTGAGCATGTATAATAACTCCATAACAACCAAACTTGAGATACAATAGTTAAAATTTTATGATTTTGCATATTGGTATCTATTTTCATCTTGGGAGATTTTATTCTCAGCTTGAACATAATAAACCTTATTCGTAACACCTCAAGGGTGGAGTGTTACAAGTAGTATCAGAGCCAATATTGAAATACATCCCAAGAGCAAAATCATAATATTAGATTTAGTAAGTGCAAAGCTAAAGTAAGATAAGTAATCCTAAATAATTATAAATAGTAAGCTTTTTCATGATATAGGAGCTACAATGCCACCTAAATGTAAATACGAAGCCGGACGTGCAACTAGCACTGAAACAAAAGCGAGAAAAAATGCTTACCGAAGAATGTGGGCATTTCAGATTATACAAAAGAAGCATGTAGAGGAGGAACAAATAGAACATTCTAATAAAGAATACGAAGAAGAACCAATAGATTTTGAAGAAAATTCAAGAGATGACTCACAAGAAAGTCAAAAAAATAATAAAAATGATGAACTTGAGATTCAATAACTGAAAATGATAATGATGATGATAATGATGATGAGGTTAAACTCCTAGAAATGGAGCATAAACCACTAGAAATAAAACTTAGTGGTCCTAAGCTTTACAACTCTTCTGGCAATGATGATGTAAACTTAGTTGATTAACTTAAAAGGCTTTTTTTATTTCCTAAGAATGTTATAATGAGTTGATGCTTTAGATAGTATTCTATTTTAATTTATCATATGAATAAGAAATTATTTAGAAGTTATGCAAATATACTTGCGATTAATAGTATGATATAGGAAAGAGATGCTGCCTAAGAAAGATAAGAGAAAGTAAGTGGTGATGGATGAACCACTATCTTGATTAGTAAGAAAAAGGACTCGTAGGTTGGTGGAAAGTGTGTTAATCAGTGAGAATTCTTCTTCGGCACACACGCAAATGACCGATATAATGAAACTTCAAATGAGAACAATTCTAGAAATGATGTTGTTGGGACATCAATGCAGGACAGGCACAAGGGGCTGCAGATCTCAATGCTCAAGTGATGGATGCAGTACTAAAAGCATTGCAAACTATGGAACGAATGACAGTCCAACAAGTTTCAAAAAACTCTCCAGCTAAAGAGAATGCACCAGGGAATGTTAGGGAAGCTGATGCCCATAGGAGGGTCATAAATGATTTTTTGAATATGCGACCTCCACTTTATTAAAAAGATCTTGACCCTACCAGTGCTGAAGAGTGGATAGAAGAATTAAAAAAAATTTGAATTACTTTAATGCAGTGAACAATAAAAAGTCAAGTTTACCACTCATATGTTGAAAGGTAATGCAGCTAAGTGGTGGAATGCAGTCAAGTTAAACATCCCAACTTAGTAACAAATGAACTGGGAGGACTTTCTCTTATACTTTGATGAGGCATACTATCCCGAGTCACTTAAATAACAAAAGTTGTTGGAGTTTGAGTAATTATACTAAGAAAAATCATCAGTGGCAGAGTATGCAACAAAATTCATTGCCCTATCTAGATTTGCTCCATGGGTATTGACAAACCCTGCCCTTAAAATTCGCAAGTTCAGAATAGGATACTGTCCTTTTATACGACAGCAGCTAGCTAGTCACCATTTCCACCAATATTCTAATATTGTGGATCGGGTAAGAATGGCGGAAATGAAAAATAATGCAATTCAAGCTTTCCACCAAGGAAAAAGGAATGAGAATTTTACATCCGATAGTGAACAATGTCATATAAGAAGGGAAAGATACAGTATGATGCAAGAAAGGTGGAAATGAAGCAGTCAATTTCCTCATGTCCTACTCGTGAAAAAAATCACCAAGAAGAATGTTGGAAAGCAGCAAGGAAGTGCTGGAAATATCGGAAAACTAGTCATTCAATTCAAGAGTACATAGATGATATCAAATGCTATAAATGTAGACAAGCTAGACGTCGAGCAAAAGACCGCACACAAAAAGTTAAAAGCAAACAAACTGGGGAGCATCCAACATTACAAATGAGGCCACCATCACCACCATTCCATGGCCCAGAACAACAGAGGTAGAGAACGAATGCTAGGGTGAATGCTATGATCAATGCAGAAGCATAAACCATACACGGCGATGTTCTTATTGGTACATTGCTTATTCACTCTTATCCTACCAAAATATTGTTTGATTTTGGTGCTATGCATTCCTTTATTTCTTGTACATTTACTACAAAATATGCAATAACACATGAAAGCATGGATACGATTGTGAATGTGGAATCTCTAGTTTATCTGCTATACAGATAGAATTTGAAAGTCTGCCTAATCAAAATAGGAGAAATGAATTTAGAGGAGACTTGATATTGTTGTCTATGCATGATTTTGATGTGATATTGAGAATAGACCGGTTATCTAAGTGGAAATCAATAATATATTGTGGTGATTGAAAAATCATTTTTAAAATATCCAAGTCAATAGAGGTGACTGCAGATAAATCTCAACAGGTGAAAATTATTTCTGCCATGAAAGTTGTAAAGTCAATAAACAAAGGATGTCAGACATATTTAGCTTTTGTAAGTGATATAAACAAAGAAACTTTATCTCTTGTAGAGATACCAATAGTGAAAGAATTTTCTAATATTTTTTCTGTCGAGTTGTCGGGATTACCCCCTTAGAGAGTGATAGAATTTGCAATAAATATATTACTCGGGGTACTTCCAATTTCTAAACAACCTTATAGAATGGCCCTAATAGAAATGGTAGAATTTAAAACATAGCTAAAAAATTATTAGATGATAGTTTTATATGGCCAAGTGTGTCACCTTAGGGAGCGCCAGTTCTATTCGTGAAAAAAAAATATAGTAGTTTGAAGTTATGCATTGATTAAAGAGAACTGAATAAGGTGACTATAAAAAATAAATACATTTTACCTCGAATAGATGATTTGTTTGATCAACTACAAGGGGCGACTATCTTTTTTAAAGTAGATTTTCATCGGGATATCATCAATTAAGGATTAAAGAAAAAAATATATAAAAACTGCTTTTCGAACTCAGTATGGACATTATGAATTTTTGGTAATGTCATTTGGGTTAACAAATGCACCAGGTGCCTTTATGGATTTAATGTAAAGAGTATCCAGACCCTATTTGGATTAATGTTTAGTCATATTTATAGATGACATTTTCATTTATTGTAACAGCAATCCATTTTCATCCATTTTTAAGAAACAGATGAGATTTATGGGTCATGCAGGTAATAGTAGGATTATGGCAATTAATCTCAGCCGTTTAGCAACATGATTAGTATAAGAATTGGTGGGTTGCGTTTCTTAGAAAAAAACATTAGCTGAGGAATGAGGGAGGAGACGGACCGACGAAGGAGGAAGAAGGAGATTTTGAAGGTAAGTTGAGTAGAACAACCTTTCAGTTAATCTCGTTCATTTCACAATATATGCAACTTATTTCTTAGATCTAAGTCATTTATGTTTGTAACATACCGGTCTAGAAAAGTGATCCCATATATTTAATGCAATTTCCCAAAGATCAATCACACATTTATGGCGAAATTAACTATTATGATTTCATAAAAATTTCAAAATTCTACTACCACTAGTCATGTTCCCTTTATTACATCAAGACACAAAAAAAGAAATTTTACAAGTCTATCATTCTCAATACATGTCTTTAAAATAAATAAATGAAAATAATTATTATTGAAAATATTCTTGTAAATCCAAAACGCTAGCATCCCACTTGATTTGATATACCTGTAAAAATAATGGGTTAGTCTCAACATGACTAGCAAGTAGAAAATTATTTGAAAATGGATAATGGCCCAAATAAAACTTAATTAAATGATAAAATAATTATTTAATTTAATATCTCAAAAATTAGGCTTCAAATAAAAAATCAAACCTTTCCATTGAGTCCAGAAGTATCAAAAACATAGAAATGAACTATTTAATTACTGAAATTGGAGTTTAAATAAATAAATCATAACAAAATGGAATGAACAGCTCATATTAAGCTACATTATCATGACTTTTCCTACAAATGGGTCCCACCTAGACCTCTCTCACTTAGCCCTTATTGTTGATGCTACACATTAATTTTCAGAAATACTTGAACGTTAAAACATTAAAAAAAAAATCAAATATATTAAAGCTTCAAAAGCAACGAAGAAAATTTCGTTGCAATAACCAGAATCCCATGTATTTGACGGAAATATCTCTCTTGACGATCGTAACTCAAAATTTTTATATTTAGCTCTTCTCTGGATCATCTACAAATCCCAAAATTTGTACGACTTATATAATTCTATTTACACAGATTATATTATACATAGATATTATTATATATGCCGCAATTAACCCACATCATTAATTTTTCAATATTCGTATATATATAGCATATCAATGCGTTTATAAAAATAAAATGCGTAATAGAATACGACAATTCCAATGCAAATATTTTAAAAAATTTTGGTTTATTTTTCTGCATAATTTTTATATCCTAAATTATGCCTTTCAAAAAAATGATATATATGCTTTATACAAATAATTAAAACAACCTAAATAATTATGAAATACATAATTATTGAAACCAAAATCAATCTTCAAACCAAATCCTACTTGCCTTATAAAAGCTCTCTCCTCATGCAATTTTGCTTCCAAAAAATATTTATTCTATTTCGGATGCTCTATACCTCCATCCATCAACCCCTAACCCTAATTTATAAAAGTTGTCGTAGCTAAGATAGGGAATAAGAGATAAAATTTCTTTTAAACCTAAATTCCAATTAAACTAAATCTTATCTCATCTTATCTTATCCGGTCTTATCTTATCCGGTGGGGCCCACGTGCCTGGGAGGCAAAAGTACAAAAATTAATTATTCTTTCTGCAGAACCCCCTACTCGAACCCTAGACCTCTAAAATCGCTTGGACTACCTGTATGCCAACCGAACTCATGGGTTGGTGAAATAACATTCAAAAATAAAAATATAAATATAACCCGTGTCATATTTAAATAATAATTGGTCAAGGCCCATTATTACTCATTTGACCCAGTTAGTCAAAAAGTCTACCCTTTCCACGTAGGGTGTACTACATGGATTTTGACCAGTCAACTTAAATTATTATTATTATTATTCAATCTTTTACAATGATATTTCTAGCATAGCTAATTATTAACAAAAGTATTATAAAAGTTTTTTGTGTTGCAATTTTACTTATTTTAATAAAGAGTAGCAAATAAAGGGTATAAAATGCTATATAATGAAATAAACAAACTTCTAGGCATATTGAGACAATTTTGACTGTATAATAACAAGATAATTATATGTTTAGCTTACCTGCAAAATTTTAACTTGATCAGACTTATGGATTTTTAGATATAGTAATTTTTATGAAGATTTGGAGTTGTAAATATGTATTTTAAGGAAAAAACACAAAAAAATAATTACAAAAAAATACAGAAGCAAAAATAATAATACTACCCATTACAAATATTATTTTTCAGTTATTTTACAGTATATATGATGAATTAATTTTGTTAAAAATTAGTTTACATAGCTATTTGAAGTGATATTTAATTTTAATCCTTTATTAAATTCTTTATATCAAATCTGATGATAGAAATGTTATTTTGTGAAATAGACCATCTAGATTATAAAACATAGTTTTATAAGCATATCCCTAAAATTTCAGATCAAACAAACAAAAATATTAAAAGATCTAAACCATTTTGTTTAGAGAATGTAGACCGTTAGCTCTTGGACTGGTGAACTAAGCCCACCTGGATGAGCTCAATAAACCAAGAAGCTCAAGCTCAAGTCTAAGCCCACAGAAACAAAGCCTAACTCACATAAGTAGGCTAGCCCAACTTTCAAGTAATGATCCAACCCACTTGTACAAGCCCAACACAAGTTTGGCCCACCGAAAATTACAAAAATATGAAAAAAATTTTAAGTATTTAAAGGAGTATGAGTCCAAATTTATTTATATATATAAGAATAAAGTTGTTTAAAAATGGAATAATATAAGAATAAATAGGAGAAAATATAATTTTGATTGATTAAAATTATGAGAAAATTTGGGAAAGTCTTAAATGAAAATTTAAATAATATTTATGAAAATCATAGTGAAATAATAAACATATTGTGATGAAAATTAGGGAAAGAAGCTTGAGACTACCACGAGAAATTGGAAAAGAAGAGTTTTAAAGTCTACTTAAAGGTAAGTAAACTTTCACCAAAGCATGACTTTGAAAATATTATGTGAATATTGTGATTTACTATGAAATGTGATTACTTATTTAAATCGAAATTTTCTTAAAAGCTGGTTTATTCAAATATGAGCATTATCATTTCAAAATCATGTTAAGTAGTGAATTTAAGTGGTGCATTAATTACAATGCATGAGCACAATACATAATTGTATATTGGGTTTGCCACCAAGGAGTAAAGTAGTATAGCAGTACCTGGATAACGACCTTAGAACTATCAAAGAAGATGAATTAGCTCACAAATTTGTAGCACAGCTGCATGCAAGTGCAAGTAGATGGCAATACCTACAATGTGAATGCATGATTTAAAATTAACATATGTGTGCACATGTATCAAGATATTTTTATTAATTAGAGTTTATTGTGCATAAAAGACAATGAATTTTGATCTTTTACGACCGGTCGGTCGGTAAAGGTTTCGTCGACCATTGCACCCAGCCGTTGGATGAAGCGGGCGCGTTTTCGTCTGTCGGATGGTGCTGCGGAATTGCGGGCGAGAGGACAACCTCATTAATGAGGACGAAATCAGTTCCAGCCCCTGTCAGGTGAGGCTTTTTTCCCGCAGGCACCTCCCTGCTCTCTCGTCTCTCTCCCGAGAGAGGCACCTTCTCTCCCTCTGTCATCCCGTGCCTTCTCTCTCTCTCTCTCTCCACTCAGCCCGCCGTCTCCCTCTGTCGTCTCTCGTCCCATTTGTCCAACTCTCGTCCAATTTGTCGTAATTATGTGAATGGCAAATATTCCACTTCTAAAAGAACGCAAATGTTAAAAAAATACAAAATAACTTCTAGCAGTAAAAGACAAATATAAAACAGCAATAATATTATATCGTTCAAACATCCACTTGTTTATGCATACAGTGTTGGAGTCTAGTCTTGCAAAATACATCTACCACATGAAACATAAAAAAGTACATAGGTTAATTATCAATCTTAAAATTTCCAAAAGCCTTTCCAGCACTTGAGAGTTGTTTTCAAGAATCAGCTCTCTGTTGCTTTAGAAGAGCAATTTTCTTTCCCAAGTTCTTCTCACTATACAACAAGTCTCTGTTAGTGTCGTTCTTCTCAATATACAACAGGTCTCTCTCGGTGTCCTCCAATTGTCGTGTTAATGATGCAACTTCTTTTACACACATACAATAACACTGGCATAACCTTGTGTCTCTTCCATCATGACCACTATACTCATCATACAAGGCAAAAAACTTGCAATCTTCTGTGCCCTGAATATGCATATCAAAATATGACTCTTGCAAGCTTATCTCAACAAATAATATAAAAGAAATTACAAATAACATAAAAATAATGAAATACAAATCGAGGACATCTGTCAAACCATCTTTGTTCGAAAGAAGGATTTTGCATATACCTCTAACACATCGTCAATAAATTGTTGGATAATTCATTTCCTTCACTTCCTTTGGCATATCCACACTAAGGAAAACAACAATAACAGGTAACCAAATTCATCTTAGAATATGATAGAACCTGAAATAAATATTTAGATCTCATTGCCACAGGTTCTAAACTCATATAATTTCCATTGGCAATATTTGTTAGAACACCATTTCTATATTTTCTTGCATGAGTAGTTGCCATAATTGAATAGGACAAATTGGGAAATCTGGTGAGAGAAATCGAGAGGGATAGGGAACTCGGGAGAGAGAAATCCTGGCATCGGGAGGGATGGGTGTCAGGAGCATGAAATAGTCTGGGCGAAAGGGACGAGTCGGATGGGTGTCTGGGCGAGGCCGGGAAGCCAGTGCTCGGGAGGGAGGGAGAGAGAGATATAGATATATATATATATATAGAGAGAGAGAGAGAGGGATGGGGCAGCGACCACCAAGCCATCCGATCTAGCCGAATACATGAATGCTTGGATTGTCTTTGAATAGGCCGCCGTTGGCTTTTTTCGGGTGTATCCTATTGGCCTTTTTTTAGAGAGAGAGAGAGGGAGGGAGGGAGGGAGGGCGGGGCTGGGAAGCCGGTGCTCGGGAGAGAGGGGCCGAGAGGGATGGGTGTTTGGGCGGGGCCGGAAAGCTAGTGCTCGGGAGGGAGAGAGAGGGGAGGATGGGTGTCGGGAGGGTTCGGTCGGAGTGGAGGAGAGAGAGGGCGTGATCGAGATGGCGTCTGATTTCGAGAGGGGGCTGCAGGAGTTTGAAAGAGGGAGAGAGAGAGAGAGCTGGGGGAAGGCACGGGCGGACAGAGGGGAGAGAGGGTGCCTCTGTCGAAGGCAGAGAGACGAGAGAGGGAACAAAGGCAGAGAGACGAGAGAGGGAAAGAAGCGACCGGCGCATTGGGTAGGGAGGGGGCTGCGGGAAAAAAGCCTCGCCTGACAGGGGCTGGAACCGATTTCGTCCTCATTAATGAGTTCGTCCTCCCGCCCGCAATTCCGCAGCACCATCCGACGGACGAAAACGCGCCCGCTTCATCCAACGGCAGGGCGCGATGGTCAATGGAACCTTCAGTGGCCGACCGGTCGGAAAAGATCAAAACTCAAAGACAATATAGATGTTATGTTTGTTTTTGAAAAATCGAAGTGATTGCAAAAATGAATTTTGTAAAATTATATTTTACTTACTAAGCTTTCAGTTCACATAATTTTGTTTTCAGTAAAAACACATGTATATAATGATAAATTATAGCCTTCATCAATAAGGGAAAAAGGTGAAACTAGCTGAGCGAAGGACAATGAAGTTTAGATTTTTACTACTTCTTTTGTTTAAAAATACCAAACATGCATAAGAACTTCATAACGAGCAAACTTGAGAAGTAATAGTTAAAGTTTTATAATTTTGCATATTGGTATCTATTTTCATCTTGTGAGATTTTATTCTTAGCTTGAACATAGTAAACTTTATTCGTAACACCTCAAGGGTGGGGTGTTACAGTTATAATTTTGAACCCCCATATTATTTTTTAAAAAAAATCCAATTCATCCTTTGTTCGTAACTCGATGCTTGGTAACAAATCTTAGTAGACACATACTAAGGGAACTAGTAGGATACCTAAGTTTGCTAGTGCTCTATTAATGTCTCACTAGCATCACAAACTACATGCAAACCATAATGCTTCATGGATTATGGAGAAATAACAATGGGAAGATGAATAGTGCCACTTGCCACATTATGCTAAACATGAAATATAATTGCCCATTTAGCCACTTAATGGACTACCATATTCACTCTAACATCATTAGCCTACAAAACTACTAAATTAACTCGGTAGAATCTACTTGCTCCATGACAAACCACATGAAAGATGACAACAAATCTATTCTCATGATTATGATAAAGCAAATCAAGGTGATCCAAGAGGAGCTTGTGAAGAAGCTATATAAGAGAGGAGGGAAAATAAACACTCACACAATTTCTCAACAAGCTACTTTTCATTTCCTTCTTATGCTCCTCATTCCTCCATTAAATCTCATCCTGAGGTCTCTCTAGTAGACTCATTTCTATTATTTGTATATTTCTTTTAGGCACTTAGTTAAATTTCTCTTTCTCTTAATTTGAGGAAGACATCATATATTATAATATTTCCTTTTCTACATTAAAACCCTTTATTTGCTATCTTTTATACTCCATATTTTCTTTATCGCTCAAGCCTAGCTAAAATCATGATACTTAACATTTTCAACTCTCAACAATTATATTTATATTGCTTTCTAAGTAGGATGAGGAAATTTATCATGATTTAATGGATTGGAGGGCCATAATTGAATATAAACATGCAAGGATACTTCAATGTATCTAATTATGATGATTTTTTATTTCTTAACTAAAAAGAAGAGTGGATTCCTTCTACATTAATAACATTTTATCCCTAATTCCTAACATATTCATGATATTTAATAATTCCTCTAGTGTCCATAAGGTTCGCAAAAAAAATTCTTTCATATCCATGCAATTGTAAAATTCATTAACCAAAATTTTTAATAATAAAAATACCCATCATTGATTTGATGGTTTTGCTTGCTCCATTCATGGTCCCCAGAGCCTTTAATACTTCGTCCACCATCCTAGCATTGTAGATTCCGTCAATGAGCATTGCATATGTGACTACATTAGAGGGCTAGCCCAAGTTCTCCATTTGTGTCAAAAGTCAAAATATTTCATTAATGATGTCATTCTTGCTTACACCGTGGATATGGATGTTCCAAGTAGATGAGTTCTTGTTGTTAGCAACTGTCTACTAGAATTTGAAATAGACGATATCTGGTAAACTGGACTCACCAATGCATCAATAATAGAATTGTCAATCTATATGCTTGGCTTAAAACCCAAGAAGGATATCTTTACAAATACATAATTGTAATGCCTAATAAAGCCCCAAATGCCCCCAACCGCCACTTGAAGGTACAATAACTCCTCCGTAATCTGGCAACTGTAAGATTGACTTTAGTTTTCATCAAAGATTCAAATAAAGCCATCGATCATTTTCCAAAATAGGCCTAACAATCTTTACCTTTCCTTCACTAATCTTCTCTGCTCCACACCATCATCATCCCCATTCCTTCGCATCTCCTCCTTCCCCCTCAACAGTGATCTCATCAACTCCCTAAGCCTCGTTAGCTCTCTCCCCTCACCATTACTAGTCCCATTTTGCTCAACTCCGGCAAACTTCGCTAGCTTCCCTCTCTCCATACCGACAACGTCCTCTCCAACCCCATCTCTAACTCCGTCTCCAAACCTCTCTCATATTCCCACACTCGACCTAAGCCACTACTCGTCACATTTCCTAAATTCAAATTCGATAAAAAGTCAGCACCGAGTGCCGTATAAGAAAAGATATATAATAAAATATTTCATAAAAGACGAACGGCGCATAATA
>JAXCLR010000063.1:7169765-7183722 GCA_035584095.1 Annona squamosa | reverse complement strand
ACTGCTTTATCTTAATTGCTCTCCATTTGCTTTCAAAAGGGGATTAATTTTTCAAGGGGTTAAGATTTTTGATTTACTAAAGATTTTTTAAAGAACCCAATTCACCCCTCCCCTCTTGGGTTTTAGCCATCAACTCGAGATCAATAGCAAGAACTTCATGGAACAACCAAACTTGGCACACCAGCGCTTACAGATTGAACAGTTGAACTCCACAACCATTGTCTTGATCCCAAAATTGGCTGGAGCTCAATCTTTGACCAGTTCCACCTGATTAGCCTCTGTAATGTCGCTTACAAGATTTTGGCAAAAGTTTTGGCTAACAGACTGAAGTTGTTCCTCCACGATGTCATCAGTGAGCATCAAAGTGTGTTTGTCCTAGGTTGGCTCATCTCTGATAATATGTTAATTGCATACGAAGTTATCCACTCACTCAAGAGGAGAAAGGGAGGTATGAAGCATGAGATGACTATCAAACTTGATATGTCTAAGGCATATGACAAGATTGAGTGGGCTTTCCTTCAACAGATCATGGAAGCTATGAATTTCGGCTCGGTCTGGATTAGATGGTTTATGTGTTGTAGCTCAACGGTGAGATATAGGGTGGATGTCAATGGCTTCAAATCAACATACTTCAAACCCCAAAGAGGTCTAAGGCAAGGTGACCCACTCTCCCCTTACCTCTTCCTTTTATGTGCTGAAGGCCTATCTGTTCTCATTGCAAATGCGGCTAACCGGGGGAGCATACGTGGAATCAAAATAAATCCTAAGGGTCCACCCATCACCCACCTTCTCTTTGCGGATGATGCTCTTATTTTCACTCGTGTGAAGAGGAGGGATGTCCAACATCTTATGGCGATTCTTCACCAATACTCAGCGGCATTGGGCCAAGTAGTAAATGTGGATAAGACAGTTGTGTTTTTTAGCTCAAATGTCAGGAGTAATTTGAGAAGCGATCTCACCCACCTACTCGGATCCATGGGTCACGACTTTGACCACTGTTTGGGGCTTCCTGCATGGCTTGGTAGGTCCAAAAAGTGCATGTTCAGCGGACTAAAACAACGCATTTGGAACAAAATCCAAGGATGGAAGGGTATGTTTCTTTCTTGGGGGGGGGGGGGAAGAGGTCATCATCAAGGCAGTCGCCCAAGCCATTACGACCTATACAATGAGCACCTTTTTGCTTCCAAAATCATTCTGCAATGAAATCAACGGAATGCTTAGCAGATTCTGGTGGGGGGAACAGGAAAATAAACGAAAAATGAGTTGGGTTGACTGGAAGGAAATGTGCACATCAAAGCTATCGGGTGGCCTGGGGTTTAGGGAGTTAAATGTTTTCAGTTATGCCCTTCTCGGCAAGCAAGTGTGGCGCCTCATCTCACAAACAAATTCGTTTTGCCATAAAGTTCTCAAGGCCAAATACTTCCCCTTTGATGACATTTGGAGCTGTAATGCAAAACCATCTTATTCTTTTACTTGGAAGAGTATCCTGAAAGCCAAGGAGTTGATCCGACATGGGTGCAAATGGCGTATTGGTAATAGGACGCGGGTGCATTTCTTCAAGGATGTATGGCTAGATGACCGATTGATTAAAGCGAGGCCCCTCCCACGGACGATCCCAGATGAAGTGCTGGTCAATCATTTTATAAATCCTGCTGGGCACTCATGGTATATGGACAGGGTTGCGGCGACCGTGGGGGAAGTAGGAAGGCAACAAATCTGTCAAGTCCCCCTTCCCCGCACTGATGAGGAGGACAAACTGTTCTGGATATACGAACCAAATGACATCTATTTTGTGAAATCCGCATATTGGATGTTGAGTATGGCTGTGGATAACCCGTCTAGCGCGGGCATTTACAAGGCAATATGAAAGACCAAACTGCCGAGTAAAGTTATAAATTTTGGTTGGAGACTCTTCAAAAATGCTCTCCCAACATGGAGTAATCTTTTGTCAAGGTGTATCGATGTGGACCCGTGTTGTCTTTTTTTGCAGGTCTGAAACGGAAGATATTACCCACATATTCACGAGGTGCCAGTTCATAAGGGATTCTTTTCGGAAAGCTGTGAGAATTCCCAATCCTTGATCAACTATTCAGGATATCTTTCAGTCCCTGGTAGCAAGAAACAAGCCGAGGAGCCTTGCTTTCTTCATCCTCTTCTGTTGGTGGGTGTGGTACTTACACAATAAGCTCAGGGAAGAGATGGTTCAACCGATATTCGACAATATCACTGAATGGTGCGAGGATTACCTCAAGCAGCACAGGAGAGCAAAATCCCTTATTCTGGGTGGGGCGATTGACAGGCCTCTGGTGGCAAGATGGTCAAAACCACCAACTGGTTTTCTCAAGATGGATGTCGATGCACGGAAACATGCTCACAACCAGGCCCTAGGGTTTGCTACAGTCATCAGAGATTCTAATGGATGCTTCATTGCTGCAAAGGGCTGGAGACGAAATGGTAACATGCAACCTTTGTGCATGGAGGCAACAACTATTCTTCTAGGGCTCAAATGGGCTCTCGACATCGGGTTGGGGAAGGTCCAAATTGAAACTGATTCTCTTCTCCTAGCCAACTACATCTGGATGGATGAGCACATCCGTTCACCTGTTGGGATTCTAATTGCTGAAATCAAGACCCTTCTTTCTCTCTCCTGACATCTCTCGGCCCATCATGTGTTAAGACAGGGAAATGATGTTGCCCATGCTTTAGCTGATTATGTGTCTAATTTTTTGGTGGACAGTCAGGAATGGTGTGGAACACCCCCTCATGCTATTCTGGCAAAATTTTGTATAGATAATTTTTTGGCAATGAATTGCTTGGATCTCCCTATCCCTCCTTCCCCTCTTCTTGTAGGGGAGAGGGGATAGGGTGTTTCCTTTTTATAAAAAAAAAACCTAGCAAGTTGAAGTCTTTGTCACCATTCGCATGACCAAATGGTTGACTTAGGTATGTGTAAGGGTATTTAGTATAAAAAAGTCAAGGTTTAAAGTTCGGTAGAGTACGTGTCTCATTATCCCTCTTCTAAAGTTATCGTCTGTTAGCTCTCTAATTATCCAATGGGGTTGCAAAATAAAAAAAAATTAAAACCTCCACCTCAGCTCCATGTATCCAACTTCTAAATTTCATTTGGGGGTGATGATAGAGACAAATCATACTGGATTTAGATTGACTTGACACTAATTCTATTTTTAATATCCAACTTGACCTTACTATTTATAATGGGTCAGGAACAAAGTTAGTAGAACCTTCAACTTTTTTAATAGATTTTGGATCAAACTAGTTAATTTAGAGTAAACGAATTAAATTAAAAAGGATTCTAATTTAGTACACCCGAGTGCAATTCGCTTCGGTGCTCTCGGGATGCAAAATCTATTTTTTATTTTCTAAAAATTTATTATTCAATTATTAATATAAATGTATTTAACATGTGTATTAAGTTTTACTAATTTTGGAGTTATGAAATACTACTGATTTTAAAAAATCCAAAAAAAAAATCTACAAATCTCCAAAATTGGTAAAACTTGGTATACATGTTAAATACACTCATATTAATAGTTATATAAATTTTTTTTAAAAATAACGAAAAATAGGTTAAATACACCCTGGTTGTGAGGACTAGGTATTTTTTTATTATAACTCTTTTCAAAAAATTAGATAATTTACAAATATACTGCTAGGAATTAATGATATTAATGTGGTGTACAACAATATAGATATGACATCTAGGGGATGTGTAATACATACATGTATATATTATGATCTTGACATGTTGGATTGTACAGGATACCATTCATGAGCACGTTAGACATGAGTACGAGTTGTGCATTGACATATTTTTATAGCTGCACCACTTGATTATGATATGATTTATTAGGTATTTATTTAGAGGTATATGATTGGCACGTCGTTTACGGCACTATGACTATCTTAAACCTCACAGAGTAGATACAGAGTTTGACTTGCCCAATCAAGTTGCAAAGGTCAAGGGAACAGAGCCCTTGGAGAAAATTTTGAGTAACGAAATTATATGGGATGAAAAAAAGGGTATGAGTTAGGCCTAATGGGCCTGCATCTAGCCTAACCCACTAATTGGCAAGGTCATTTAAAAGGGAGGACACAAGGTTCGGGTTCATTTTTTCCTTATCGTTCTCGTTTATCTTCTTTTTTCCTTTTTCTTTTTTCTTCCTCGTCTCCTTAGGGCTCAACTTGGCAGTTAACCTCTACAAGATTGTAGTAAATCACCTCAAAGATCATTGCTTTGTATCAAAGATAGCTTAAATTTCCAAAGATTCAAGGTCAGGGTTACTGATATTTGGAAAACTTATAATCTATGTAAGTAGATTTCTTTTCCTCAAACTAAGGGTAGTATCTACAATTAAACAAGTTATAGAGTTGATGGGAATGAACATCGTCCATTAGCTTCATGGTTTAGGGTCTTTTAGGATTCAGGGTAAGCTAGGATTAGCTAGATTCATGAAAAGTTTAAGATTGCTGTGTAGATTTTATGGAACAGATGACATGTTACTAGTTTTCTCATTAATGAGATGCGATATAGCTTGAGTGGGTTGAATTTGTATGAAAAATAGATATTTTCTTTTTGATGTCTACCATGTATTCGATGAAATGTTTGTATAACAGTTAGTATGCTATACTTAATATACACTCATATTGATTGTTCAAATTCTATGCGTGTAGTTTGCAATATTTGTTTTTATGTGTATTGGGTGATGTGTTATTCATTTAAATGGTTGTAATTTGATAGCTCATCATGTTATGATAGTAAGCACATTGCATTACATGACCTTTTGATATAATTGCATATATGAATGTGTTGCGTTTTTGTATAAGGTTGTTCATGACCCTTGGTTGACATGAGGAGAGGGTTATGCATTGCCCACTAAAGACATATGGCTATATACATATGTTCTTGGGTATGAGTGTAGAACTGTAGATTTCACACATTGTGTATGGTCACTTAGAGATTGTCTAACTGCATCATTATCATGACATGTGTTTCATGAAACTTATTTGATTCTCTTCTTTTATTAATTGCTATCTACTTACTAGGTTTATTTAGACTCACATAATTTGTTATTTTTTCTATAGATCACAGGCAAGGTGAGGAGTCTCGAGATGGGGTCAGAAAAGAACATAACCCCGGAGAGCAAACTTATTAAATTAATACTTGTGTTCATAGTTATTTTAGACTCTATGTTTCTATTTGATACTAGTGAATGTAGATATTTACTTCGTTTGATCTGACTATGACAAATATGTTGTACTTGGATATTTTTGAACTTGATCACAATCTATGTGGACATATATGTATATAATCTTTTGAGTTACTTTTTTATGCAATAATAAATTATGATGACTTTCTTAACATAGGAATGACTTTATAGTATGAGTATATAAATATGTTAATGTATAACTAAATGTTGCATTTTTGAATAAAATTGTGATGTCCATGTACAACAAGTCTTGTATTCCATACCACCCTTTATAGATTATGGAGAAATGTAGCCAAATTTTTCTTAAATCATGTGTACTCATTAACTAGACACTGAAAGATGTTTAGGCAATAGGGGTGTTACACGGGTGCACCAAGGCTAAGTGCACTTGGGTGTAATAAATTAGAATCCAATTAAAAAAGTAAGTATCATATTTATTTATATTAAAATCTAAAGTTGAATGCTTCAACCTTTTACTAATTAACGAAAGTAAAATACCAATATCATAATAAAGCATAATAAACAACACTTATGTTATCAATAGCTAAAAATTAATAGAATAATACCTTAAGATTCAATAATACGTAACATTAAAATTATTTATGTTGGGAAAACAACCATTGATTAAATCCATAATCAAAACAGGATCTGTCTCATGCTAAAATTATTAAGAAATTAAAAACCATAAACGGAAGCGTACCTGAATCTATGGATATTGTTGATATTTGGCTTTTGGTCTTCCAAGTTAATGCACCTAGGATTTTAGGAGAGAATAGCTTCTCTTCTCTACTGATGTGATGACTGAAAAGAACCCTGACAGGATGCATAACTAAGGGACCACAACCTATTTTATAGGAAGCCTAATTTCCTATTTTCATTTTAGCCCATCATAAAATTAGAAATTAGAAACTAGGCTATGTGGTTTCTACCCATAGGAGATCCATACTTTATTAAATGATTTAGGTCCATAAATCTTTATAAGATCACTTTTATAATTTTGGACCATTAATTTATAATAGCACATATATATATATAATATATGTATGTCTAAAAATTCCAACAATTTATGCATCTTTACACATAAGAAATAAAATTTATAACTAACTCAAATAATAACATAAGTCATTTATCGTTGAAATCAAGCTTCAAGTTTAATAAAGGCACATATTTGTGTTAAAAAAAATAAAGTTAAGCACTTCGTTTATACAAGATAAAAATAGTTGGATATTGATGAAATTTGAAGATAAACGATATGCAAGAGAAAACTATAAAATTCAATGGAATCATGAAGACCCAAGATGACTTGGGAACATTTTTCAAGTTATTAAAATTAATCAAGAAAAAATACAAGCCGAATAAATGGTGGAAGATCATCCAAATGCTCTTGCATGTGCATAGATTTTGATGCGCCGCTAGAGCACTATGATAAACCATCGTCTTCCTCAAATCAATGTAGGTTACACAACCATGGCTGCCATCCGGCACCAATAATCCATCTTCTTCGGCATCGGCTATCTGCTTAGCAGCGGCCATCGGTCCTGTAGTATAAAAATCTGGCTAGCCCATCTTCCTCGATAGATTCTCCTCCGCTGGAGGCTGCCAACTTCTAATATGGCCAACTCTACAACTTCGACCTTTTTTGGATCATAGCAAATCAGCTCAATTTTTCTCGTTGGATTTTATCATTACCCTTGTCAAATCATATCATCAAGTTGATCGTTTTTCCATATAAATCCTGTATAATAAATCTGATCTACTCAAAAATTGTGATTTAGACCTCTATTTGGTTCGGGCTAACCCCTGACCAAAATGAGCTCTCATAGTACAGGTACATGGGCCCAAATATGTATTTCATATCTACAAAATTTTTATATTTTTTGATTTTTTAATATTTATTTTTAATGTTGAAAATAAAAATATATTAAGCATGTATTTTGGAAGTGATAATACTTTTAGATAAAAATTTTTAATATAAAACTTTTAAAATTGATAAAAAAAATTAAGGTAACGTGATAAGGATAATGATGAGGAGTAAAGATAATAAAATTGAAATAGATAGTTTAATTGTATGAGTAGTTGTATAAAAATGATTGAAAAATATAGTAATTATATAGAAAAAATATAAATAAATAATTAAAAAATACGATGGTTCTAAATATTAAAAAGTTTTAAGGGTAATTTGTATATATGCCTATATAGTTTGATGCTAATTGCAGATATACCCATATAGTTTTATGAATTGCATATTACTCCTACATAATTTCACTAAAATTGCATATTATCTCATGAGGTAATAGCTTGTTGATACCTTGTCTAATGTTTTAGAAAATGATGAAAATGTCCTCATTGAATTAAATCAGTTTTGCAGGTTTAATGGTCTCTAGTTAGGAAACGATGTGGCCAGTTTCTACTGCAAATATTCTGATGAAATTAAATGAGTTTGAAAGAATTTATGCAAATATATTAGGATATTAAAATAATCGATAGTTATGATCCGGTACACAGATTCAGATACACCACCAAAGAAAGGAGCTGCGGTGCTCCATCATCATCCCAAGGTGATCGCCATGGATGCCTCGCCTTCCTCAACAGCTCCCATATTTCCAGCGGCTCCGACCTCTTCAAACCATTCTCTTGGCAACGGTTTCCTTTTCCGGCCACCAAAAAGTCCAAACAGCCAGCCTCTGCTCCATTAAACCAAGTAGCTCCGGTAGTCCCGAATTTTCTATCGTTTCCACCATCCTTTCTCATCGATTTGTTTGTCATCAGCGAACAATTAGCAAAAATTCAAATGATAGCAGTTGCATCCAACCACTAATTCAAGCAACTCTCGAGTTCAGCCCGCCTCTTTTATTTGGCTACATCAAACTTCTTAATAGCAAGCATTCCTTATTGAAATCGACAGCAATGGCAGCAACCTATGCCGGATTTTTTTTTTTTATGGGAATGTACATACATCTCAACATATATTACATTGAAGGTTTTTTGAGACATTCTTACAAATTTTAGAGATACTGCTCCACCAAATAATCAGGAAGACATAGCTTCCAACAACTAAACGGGAGACCACCGCTCCCACAATCATTCAAACGGGAGACCAACGCTCCCAAATACATTTTTTAGCCACACGGGGACTCGAAGCCCCGACCACTGCCAGCCGCCGTTTTTGCGGCTCCGTTGGTACCTCTATGCCGGATTTAAAAAAACCATCTTGTCGTTAATTGACTTGTCATCAATTGCAAATGAACCCAAACAAGCCACCACCCCAACCATCTTCAAATCAAACTGCAGCCGTTCGAATTTTAGTCGGCCAGCCCCAAACCTCCTAGCGGAAAATCCAATGCAATCGCCCATGCTAACCAGGAGAACGCATAAACAACCTACTGTCGACCAGCATCTTGCAATTGAATTCCAGCCCTCCACCAACACCCCTGCATTTTCCATTTTTAGCCAGTTTATGACCGTCTAAACAGCTGCTATTTGCAACAGAAACCCATCACATCATTTCCCAGTCGGTGACCGTTGACCCTTCAAAACGAATTTAATCCAACAAGGACATTTTTGATATATTCTAAAATATCAGGCAATGTATGAAGCTAACGGCAAAGTGCGTTACGGGGTAATACACAATTTTGGTTAAATTATGTTGAGCAATTTTGGTTAAATTATATTGAGGTAATATGCAATTCATAAAACTATATGGGTATATTTGCCGACTATATGAATATATATATGCAAATTACCCAAGTTTTAAATTGAAATTTTTTTATTATAAACAAACATACCCTAAAAAGCTTAAAAAATGATAAATTTTTTTGTATAGAAAATACATACTTGGTCTTACTTATTAATAGTAAAAAATTTGAAAAATAAAAAGAATGGTTTATGCAACTCCTTGCATTCAAATTCAGCATTGATATTTTATATTTAAGGTGCGTTTGAAAATTGATAAAAAAATTTATGAAAAGTTTTTTTATTGGTATATTTTCTTCTATCTTAAATATCTATTATAATGAAGCCCTTGATGAAAAGTTTTTAAAATAAGTGAAAATGATATAACATAATAGAAGTAATGATAAGTAGTAAAAAAAGTAGAGTTAAAAAAGATAAATTAATTATACGATTTATTGTGTAGAAATAATGGAAAAGTAGGTTAATTATATAAGAATATGTAAAATT
Organism: Annona squamosa; assembly: GCA_035584095.1. Lineage (NCBI taxonomy): Eukaryota > Viridiplantae > Streptophyta > Magnoliopsida > Magnoliales > Annonaceae > Annona > Annona squamosa. The sequence goes on along the minus strand of JAXCLR010000063.1, from coordinate 7,174,315 downwards.
ATAATTTAAAAAATATGATAGTTGTAGAGAGTGAAAAGTTTTAGATTGAAAAATTTTAATTTTAAAGGAACACACACTTAGTTAAATAGTTTTATAAATAAAAATTGAAAGAATATGTTTTTAGCCGACGTAAAATAATTCGCCATAAAGGATCATGCGGCATTAAAAATCCTAAAAATAAATGCATAATAAAAAATAAAATTCAAAGAACTAACGAACACATGCAGTTTTACCTGCCCGGAACCCGTGCAACCCGGCCCAAGAGTCACCAAACTTTCATTGGCTTGACGAGGGGTGTTAATGGTCATGGTCAATCTGTCAACCTACTCGTCTAACTCGTTTATAAATGGGTTTCGGTTGGGATTTTTGAATAAATGAGTTATAATCCGCCAACCCGTCTAACAATTTAATTAAATAAATGGATTAGGGTTGAGATTTTATAGCTCGTCAACCTGTTTAGTAACCTGTTTAACCCATATAACCTGTTTAATTCGTTTAACCAATTTCGCTGAACTCATTAAAGTTTTATATGTGTGTGTAAACTCTTTAGTTATTTTTCCTTGTTAAGTCTTTTCCAAATTACCTAATTTTCGTTTTTCTATTGCTGCGCTAGTTTCATTTTTCTGTTACTGTTCTATTTTCATTTCTCTTATGCCGAAAATACTCTCTTGTCTTTTCCTGTAAGATGATTATTTATTAGAATTTAGGCTTTCAAGTTGTTTGCTATACAACCAGTTAACAACTCACCAACCCGTTTATTGAATTGGTTATAAATGTATTAAAGTTGAAGTTTTTTAAATGAATTAATAAACAAATTAAGATTGAGATATTTTAAATAAATTAAGATCAAGACTATGCTAAATTCGTGCAACCAGATCCGTTAATACCAGGCTGGCTTGACAGGAGTGACGATCCAGCTGGACCGTCAAAGATCTGGTGCAACAGTAGCACGAGCCCGGACGTAAAAGAAAAGATCTAGGACTCACCGAATACGGAAGCCTAAAAGCTAATCATAGTCAGCCACCGGGCTCTGCGTGGGAGCCTAATTATAATATATTTTATACTAAAATATAATATTTATTTATTTTTACACTCAGTTATATTTTTTTTATTTTTCTTTCTAAGCATATTTATCTAAGTGTATTCAATCTATATAAATTTTTTTTTCAATTTATAATACTTTTTATTTTTATTTTTTAAAAATCAATTTTTTAAGGATAAGAAAATGACTTAAATGCACTTGAAATTGATGATTTTTAGAAAATTAAAAATAAATATGTAAAAATATTGTAAAATAGAAAACTTTGTAAAGAGATTGAATGCACTTAGATAAACATGTTTATGAAGAAAAAATTTTAAAAATATAACTAACAGCAAAAATCATTATGTATATAATCATACTCCATAACAGTGACTTGTGATGAGATAAATGGTGACCGTGCAAGGTCGAACTCTATTGGATACAAATGCAAAGTCTCTTGGCAATGGGAATTTATAGTTGTCCTCTTAAAAAAAAAATATTTACAAGATATTTTCAATGAAAATTGTGAAAATCTACATAATACAAATAAAAAAAGCTAATCATAGTCAGACCGGCCCCACCAGGCAAACGGCTTAGATCATCCATCAATCCGAATAGACTATTTCTTTTTCTTGGTAAAAATATTTCTCTTATAATTATTATGAAAAATGACCAAAATACCCCTTTATTATATGCCATGCAGGATACCCTTGTAGAATGACCATAATAACCTTATCAATCGATCCAGCCAAAAACATAGCTAACCGCTATTGGTTGGATAATATTGTAAGACCAATAAAAAAGTTACTGGTCCGATAGGATTGCCACATGAATTTTTTTTTTTTTAATTTCATCGGTGCCTACAGAGTGAAGGCCATATTTGTTAATTTTATAAAATTATAAAATACTCTTGCAATATTTACATAAAGGGGATCATATTTTAACCATCGCACAAGCTTTACTTATTAATTTTTATATTTTTTTGTATGGATATGTGAATGCAAGCAATATCATATTTACATACAAAATTTTACATTTTATTTTTAAATACTTTTGAACTTAAAAAGTAGAGAATACGTATGTTTCCAAATTTGAAATTGAAAAGAAATATTAAACAAATAGAAAAATGTAAATCTCCATATGAATAAAGATCTTGTTGGGATCATAGCTTCGTATGTTCATGTAAAAACTAGAAAAGATAAAAGAGAAAAAATTTCCCTCTACATTGATTCAATGCACAGGCATTGCCTTTTTGTAAATATTTTCGTATAGTTAGAAAATAATTATAAATATACCTTTATAATTTTAAAAAAATAAATTATTTCTTTATATATTTGCAAACATACTCATGACATTCAATTTTATCGATAAATAATAACAAATTTAGGTCATGTTTGGAAAGTGATAAAATTTATTATAAAAATTTTTGAAATGAGTGATAATGTTTTGACATGACAAAAGTGATGATAAAAAGTTAAATTAGATAAATTAATTATATAAAAATAATTAAAAAGTAAGATAATTGTAAAATATTTTTTGATTAAAGAATAGGATAATTGTGGAGATTAAAAAATTTTAGATTGAAAGATTTTTGGGAATGTTTGGCAGTTTGCTAAAGTTGTTAAACTAAATTTTTTTTCTTTATAACTATCCTATTTTTTAATTATTTTTTCCACATTTTACTGTACAACGATTCTATTTTTTAATTATTTTTACGCGAGTACATTTGTAACTAACTTATTTATTTTAATTTTATTATTTTTACTCATCGTTATTACTCTTGACATATTATATTATTTTTTTAATCAATTTAACAACTTTTACACCAAAAATTTTTCATAAAAAATTTTACAATTTTCAAAGAAATTGTTAAACAAACACACCTTTGATAATTGCAAAATTACCTCAATCTCTTTCCTCAAGGAAAAAAAATCCAAGCTTCATTTTTTTTAAGATGAAGAAAAGCTCTTCTACCTTTACTTTTGTTGCCACAATTTATTATCTACTGTTTAATAATGAAATTGGCTTATGCAATAACTCTTTTTTCATCTTGACAACTCTTTAATTGAAATCCCATCATGGCTTGACCACTCAAGTTGCTATCATGTATCTCTAATGGGCAAGCAATGAGACCTCGTTTTGCATTAAAATATTTATTTTTAGTATAATTTTTCATTATTATTATATAACAATTTTACTTTTCTTATTTTTAATATAATTGCTTATTTAACAGTGTGACATTCCTTTTTTTTAATCCGATCTCTTTATCTAAATCTCATCTAATTCCATACGATTGGATTATCCAGAACAAGTTAAAAGTAAATTGCTTCCTCAAAAGCTTTTTCCTATAAAAAAAAACTTACATCAAATAAAGGAGATCAATGAAACATTTCCAAAGTGAAGGTGTAGTCCTCTACTAAAAAAGAAGATAAAGTCAAATTTAAAATTTTGATAATATGTTTATGATTTTCATTAGAAAACTAAATGTCATTCATGAAGTTGCAAATAGTTACAAATTATAGAAGTAGTTTATAATGTTAAAATTATAAAGTTACATTTGTAATTATTATCAAACATGGTGAGAATATGTGGAACATGCTTAGTAAAAATTATAACTTTTATAACTAAAATTTTTCACTCTCTATGACTATCATATTTTTTAATATTTATTCACATCTTCTTATATAACTATTTTACTTTTTAATTATTTCTACATTACTTATATAATTAATATATTAATATTAATTTTAATTTTATTTTATTTACTCTTTATTATTATTGTTACCATGTCATGTCATTTTCCTTGAACACACACTTGAAAAATAATTTAGGGTGTGTGTGGTAATGAGGAAAAAATGTTAACTTAAAACTTTTTAATCTAAAACTTTTCACTCTCTATAATTATCATATTTTTAAATTATTTTTTCACATTTTTTCATATAACTACCATACTTTTTAATCATTTCTACACAACTACTCATACAATTAGCCTATTTTTCTTAATTTTATTATTTTTACTTCTCATTATTATTTCTGTCAATTATATTATTTGACAACTTTTACTTTTCAAAACTTTTTGTTAATGGTGTGTGGGGGAATGGATAAAACTTTCGATGAAAAGCTGAAGAGATGAGAAATTGTTAAATGATGTGATATGATAGGAATAATGATAAGGAATAATATGATAAAGTTGGAAGACGTTTGGTAACATTGCATGGGAAACGAGGGAAGGAAAATGTGGTAGTACGGATTTCGATATCTATCATTTCATAATTAATCATTATATTTTTACGCTTTTACCCCTATATTGTAATCATTTTCCCTATCAACTATCTTTCAACAAACCTATTTATTTCAACTTTACCCATATTATTTCATATCAATCACACAATTTTCAAAATATTCCATTTTCCATTCCCATCAAATACCATATTTCCTACCAATTTCGTATTACCAAACATCTTCTTGAAATAGATAGGTTAGTTGTGTATAAATAATTGAAAAGTAAGGTAGTTGTATAGAAAAATGT
>JAXCLR010000063.1:7127723-7163945 GCA_035584095.1 Annona squamosa | reverse complement strand
CAAATGCTTAAGTCCTTGCCTTAACACTTCAATGCATCACACCCGTTCCATGTGTTTTCTTGGAACAATATCAAGTTTGTTCAATCCAATAGAAAATATGTTTGAAAGTCATATACATCACAATGAATATAACATAAACACAACACAAATCAAACATATCTTTCAAATCTCATCCTTCATTTAGAATATCTGTCCTGAAAGTAGAAAATATACGATTTAGTAAGAATCATCTGACATTTAAATAAGCAGACTAAATAATGAAAACTCCTATTTAACACAACCTTATTAGGAATGATGGCAACAGTAACAGCATTGGAACGAACACTTGCACTTTCTGCAAAATAATTAGAAAACATATATAAATAAGCAATTTATCATACAAGTTATGTTTCCGAACTTATTACCTATAACATATATTTAATATATGTAAAAAAAAAATAAAAATATAAAATGTTACTTGATGTTGAACAATTCAAATTGGTACCTGGTATTGCAATGGAAAATTCTCCAAATACCTCTTCAATGTCAAATAGCTTGGGAGTTGTCCTTAACCAATCTTGACAATATATTAATGATTCCATAATATTTGCAGAAAAGAACTTCTATATGCATCAAGACCTTGTCCACCAATACTAAAAGCAGATTTAGATGCCACAGTAGAAACAGAAATAGCAAATATATCACAAGCAATCAAAGATAATACTCTAAATTTGGATGCATTAGTTGACAACCATTCTAAAACATTAATCTTGCTAGTTGGCAACAATCCAAGTTCTTGAAGATACATATCAATTTCTATTTTCGACCATTGCTCATCATTCTCTTCACAAAATGATAGAAAATCATCAGTTACGGAAGCCTCGGCATTGCTTTCACTACACTCTCCCACCTCATTTGAAGCTTTTCTTGGAATAGAATGAGATTCTTAAAAATTGAATAATTTATGCAATCCAGACATGACCATTTGAGTGGCTTCAATAGATTTGCTTTTATCAAATAGCTTAGCATAAAAATAGCTTATAAATCTAAGCTTATATTGTGGATCCAATACATTTGCTATCAACAAGATGATATTAATTTTGTCTAAGCTTTCCCAATACTTATTAAATTTGTCTCTCATTCTTTTAATCATGTCTTAAAGAAGATAATTATCTAATGTTGAACTTATGAGTAAAAAGTTTTCAACCTCATATAGTTGGATTAAAAATATTGAAGAAGTAACATAAGATGTGCCGGATAAAGCCTTTGTAATCTTAAAAAACTTTTTCAAAAATAGACAAAAAACCTGTGCATTATCCCAATCAAATACTGATGGAAGTCCTTCCCTAGCAACAACTGCATCCTTTTCACCTAATTTATCAAATGCTACTCTAAACTTTAAAACACTTTCCAATATAAAATATGTAGAATTTCATCTAGTTGGAACATCTAAGCACAAGCCACCTTTTTCTTTGATCTCTGCTTTTTGACAATATTTCTCCAATTTATCTTTCCTAGCAAGTGAAGCCCTCACATGTTTAATCATATTTTTAATTCGACTAATTGAGTCTTGAATTTCATCTACTCCATCCCGCACAATTAAATTAAGAATATGTGTTACACATTTAATATAACATGTGGATCCATCCCCAATGAGTAAACCTTTCCCCATTAATAATTCTTTTAATTTTCTAACTACAACATCATTGCTAGATGCATTGTCCATAGTTATAGAGCAAATTCTATTGAAGATCCATTTTATCAAGCAATCAAAAACAGCATTAGCAATGCATTCACTAATATGTGGAGGGGGGCACGAATGAAAGTTAATAATTTTTTTATTTAGCTTTTATTCTTCATCTATATAATGTGCAGTGAGGCATAGATAACCTTCATTAGCTATAGATATCCACATATCTGTTGTTAAACATATACTATGCACTTGGTCATGGAAAAAACTCATTAGTTTAGTCTTTTCACTTTCATACACGAAAGCAACATCTTTAGCAACTATTGTTTTAGACAAAAATTTCACAAGTGGTTGAATTTTAGTAATATATCTTCGAAACCCCTTACACTCAACCAACTTAAATGGAATTTCATTAATTATTATGATTTTAGCAAAAAATCATCTACTTATAGTTTGATCAAATTGCCATGCAGTCAAGCTACCTACTTGGCTACTAGAATTGCTCGTTGGAAATGATAGACTTAACAATTTTTGCCTCTTGTCACTCTGTCCACGATCACAATAAGTGCATCTATCTAAACGTTTCCTCATTGAGCTAGTTCTATTCTTGCTTGAATAAGTTAAAACCTTCTTGCAGTAATTACATGTCACTTCCCGTTTATCCTCTTTCTTACCTTTTTTTGAAATGTGCTTAACTTTCTTAGTGAAATACTGCCACACACTAGAAGAAACTTTATATTGCAATTTTGATTTTGGAGGAATACCTTCATTTGTAGTTTTTCATCCTCTAGAACCTTCTCACTCACACCCATTACATTATCTTTCAACATGTTCTCATCCTCATTCTCAACCTCTAAGACCTCCATTATGTTAATTGTGTCATCCATATTTAAATCAACACAATTGTTTCCACTGCTACCATCTTTTATAATTAATATTACAGTCACTCCTACAATAGTAACATTATAACATTGATTAAAATATTTAACTAATGACAAAAGTTTTAGAATATAAGAGTGAGAGAGAGAGAGATCACGTTTCGTTCCTATCCTCTTCAATAATTTTGAGAGACAAGTTTGTTCTTTAAATAACATGCACAATCAGCATTTGATGGAAGAAACCCTGTAGAGAAGGTTATTTGTCAGTTGCTGCAGCAAACAAAGTAGCAAACCAGTTTGACATCAAATGAAGGAGGGAAAAAAAGGATGGAAAAGAACTCAAACTGCATGCACGACAACTGAAGCATTTCGTATTCCACCCAACAAATATCCTGCTTGAGTATGACATATAAAGCCCATGAATTTTGAGATTTAGTTTAAAGGTTCATTAGATTAAGGTCCAATGTTGTTGACCTGATAACGCTTCTATCTTTCAAAATATGCTCTAACATGATAACCGATTGGCTAAAAACCTAACAGCTCATGTGGTTACAGGTTAGACTATATAAAACACTTTTTTAAAAGATCGTTAAGAGAAAAAAAAATAAGTTCAATGTTATTAGGGTACAACAGCCAGGACTGGACCAAATGCTTTCCTGAGACTAATTTCCATCTAACTTAAAGGCATGGCTTGGTTGGACGCAATCTTGTTGTTCCATCTAACTTCAAAATACAGTGGGTATGATGATTCACCTATTGTTGGCGTACCAAAGGACATCAAAGTACAATATTTCTAAGATAACATAGTGGAGCTCTCTACTACCAAAACTTTTGCTTCAGGCATTTGACACATCCTAACATTAACATCAACAACATTTGCCAAGATGCCACTTATAAAAGTTACATATCAACTAACAAAAGTAAGAGTATTAGTAATGTTATTACAAACGTAACTGGAAAAAATCTTTTAAAAGAGGAAGGAAGAACGAAAAATCATGTTCTGAAAGAATAATGATGAAGAAAGTGGATTGATTGAGGGAAAAGACACCCACAATGACCAAAAGTCAGTATCGAACCCAGCTGACCATCAGCAATTTTTGATCAATTTTCAGTTTAAAAAAATAGTGTAAAACATAGTTAACGATCAGCAATTCTGTGGTAAGTCTTGATATTCAACCCAACCAAGTTAATATTTTGATGTGCTTGGAGGAGTGACTGACCATATGGTCCACCTCCAAAACTATGTGAAAGCACTTCTTCAAGAGCAAACATTATAAACATTAGTTACAAAATATGAAGCATAATAAGCCCCAGCCACCCCAACTCTTAACATTTTAAACCACACATATTTAACCATTGCATGTACATGTCATAACTCAAACCCGCAGAAATTCAGGGACTTTTCTTCCATCCTTTTCGCTAACAAATTGCAAGAGGTAATAAATGCCAGAATTTGCAAAGTCCTGTTCACAAGAGATAGTGAGCATTTCTGAATCATAACAATAATAAAATACAAAATCATATAATAACAGTATCACCATAAATGCAAGGAACATAAATAGCAGCAAAAAGAGCTTAAATATTAATTTTTTAGGACTAAAATCTATTCAAATTAGTATCTCAATAGTGCTAACATCAAGATATATTGGCATATGCATTGCCATTCAGGCCTGGCAGTTAATACAACCTTTAATAGGAATCATGTTGCAAAGGTTACTGACATTGTGCACTTCTCTAAAAATTAACAATGCAACATAAAATGGGCGACCTTCCATGACTTCCTATTTCATTCACTCCATTTAATTCAATCTGAGCTTTAATCAACAAGAATTCAACCTTAGATCTACTTGAAAAATACAAATAAATCATTTAGACAACCTGCAAATCAAAGGTTCAAACATACCTACCTGTCTTCTCCAACAAGCAATGTGAAATGGACTCAGCTCCGACGCTACAACTGAAATAGAGAAGATGAGGAAATGTGTCTGGAATGGGAGCTGGCAGGCTGGGAGTGACATATCACAGGTGACTCCGGCGAGCTGCGCGTCTGCCATTGAGGGGAGGACCAAAGGACCTGAGCACCGAGCACTGGAGTCTAGAGAAGCAAGGATGTTGATGGGTGGAGCTGCGCCGCTGTGCGTTCGGCCATTGGCAATCGAGGCGAGGATCTGCGTTGCACGTCGACAGTCAACTGCCGAGTGTTGAGGGCAGAGGGTCAGGGGGAGAGAGAGAGAGAGAAGCACTGGAGGCTGCCATTGTGCGCCTGTGTTGTTGAGGGGGGAGAAGCTCTAAAGGACTGAAGTTGTGCCGGCGAGCTGCTGTTTTTCGGTGAGAAGAATGACTGCAAATAGCTGACACACTTACAGCAATATCGGTGTATCGCAAAGGCAGAGCGGCAGAGCTAGAGAGGAAACTAGGGTCAGCGTCGGGATGGGATTGAATTAGGGCTGGGGGATTTTAATATTATATTATCAATATTATATACATAATATAAGAAATCCAGGTCGGTTCCTGGTACCCAGCATCGGAACCAACCCCTACCCGAATTTGAATGGGTATTTCACCCGTGGAACCAAACTGACCCTATTTCGGGTACCCAATGGGTCGACCCTTGCACCCCTAATTGAGCCTCAATGTTCCTGGGCGCATACACCTTATTTTTATTTTTATTTTTATTTTTTTACACAAATGTTAATGCAATTATACTTAACATGTATATCAATTTTTACCATTTTTGAGAATATTTATATTTATTTCCATTTTAAAAAAAATCAGTGGCATTTTAGTAATTTTAAAAAGCTAAAATGTCATTGATTTTTAAAAATCAAAATAAATATAAAAATATCTCAAAAATGATAAAAATTAATATACATGTTAAGTACAATTACATTAACATTTTTGTAAAAAAAAGTTTGAAATTTTTTTTTTTAAAATAAGTGCATGCGCCCGGGAGCATTAAGGCTCAATGCCCTGGGTTGCACCTGATCACCCTCCGTTTATCGTACTAACGCATCACAACAACTATCATAGGGATGTATAGGAGCTCTTGATAGAATTCACATTCCTACAACACCACCACCAGGACCAAATTTAGCTTTACGGAATAGATATAGAAAGTTGACCCAAAATGTTCTAGCCGCATGCGATTTCAACATGAGGTTCACGTATATATATGTGTGTGTGTGTGTGTGTGTGTGTGTGTGTGTGTGTGTGTGTGTGTGTGTGTCGGTTGGGAGGGTCGAGCCCACGATCATAAAGTCCTCCAAGCTGCAATAAATGACTCTGAGGATTCATTTAAAGTTCCAACAAGTGCCACTTTAACCTTGTGTCTTGAAAATAAAAAATGTCCATATTAGGTTACTCTATTGCTAATCATGTATGCTGGACTTTAACATGTTGATGTATAGGGTCTTACTATCTAGTTGATTTGGGTTACCCACATTGTCACAGCTTCATGGCACCATACAAGGGTGTATATTACCATTTGCAAGAGTATCAAAGGAGTCGAACACCAAAAAATTATCAGGAATTATTTAACTACAATCATGCAAACTGAAGAGCCCATGTGAAGATATTATTTGGTATATGGAAGGGCCATTTTCCCATATTGAAAAGTGCCACAAAATACCCTTACAATGTCCACACAATGATTATAGCAGCTTGTGCCATCTTACACAACTACATGACAATTGTAGATGAATAGGAATTACCAGAGCAACTGCAATTACAGGTGGATGCCTCAATGAATTCAGTCGACATGGAGGAGGAGGTCAAAGAGCCAACCATGATTAGGGGTTTCTCAGAAATAGCATTACAATCTTGAAAAGACTTCCATGACGATATTGCTCAACGAATGTGGGTCGATTATCGTAAAGATGGGTAGTCAACATCATAGTCATAGCTCAAAACCAAAAGCATCATTTACTTGTATGTTTTTTATGCCTATAGTTTGATAAATCGAATTTTGATTTAGTAGAATGGTGCTTCAATGAGTGAATTGGTTTATTATTCTCATGTATCATACCTTTTACCCTTATTTTTACACTCCCTTATATGTGGTTGCTCTTATCAGTTATATCCAAATCACATAATTGTTCTTCATCTTGAAATTTGTAGTAATGTATAGAGATATGACTGATGGATCTAACATTGAGTAGATCCATGAGTAGTGGGTCTCGTCAAGCTTCTAGAGATAGTACTGACAGAAATTCTGTGTGGTCTAATGAAGGAAACTTCCAATGGGTGGAAGATTATGATAGAAGGCTCATTAGGCTTCTAATAGAGAATAGACAATGTGGCCGCATATGTGGTGACAGCTTAGCTAAGGTTGTAGCCATGCGAATTGCATCAAAGCTAAGCAATGAACTTAACCACATTATTGAAGTTCCCCTTAAGTGGGAGCAAGTTCAAAACAGGTGGCATCATTTTAAAGAGTTATAACGACGTATGGCAAAAGTCCAAGATAAATCTGGAATGGGATGAGATGAGTCTGGCATGATGTTTGATGGGTCAAATGAGCAATGGGCAGATCTTATTGAGGTAGCCAATTAGAGTTTTGCAATTTTTTATATGTTTTCGAGAATTTTGTTCACCAACTACTTACCAACGTTTATCATTAAATTTGACTTGTACAATCTGATCCAAAGATAGTGAAACTCCGTGGTAAGCGACAACTACATAGTTGGGAGGACTTAGACGAGATCTAAAAGTCAAATGCACCAACTGGTGCCCAATCAACAGGATTTAGTGGGCTAGCACGTCAGAGACGCTCCATCATAGAAGATGATCCGAGTGGCACGGAAGGCACTGATCTTAACTCCGAGCCTTTGTTCACCGAAGAAGATGCCTCAACATCTTCGATGAGGACATCTACACACTCACCATGACGTCAGAATCTACGTAGGAGGCCACCAGGTCCATTAGAAGAGGTGGCCGGTGCATTCAAGAGTTTAGTGAGTCGGCATCTGGCGCCGCCGCATCCACCACCACCACCAACTGGGAAGCTCAGCGTTGACCCAAAATGATACATAGATGCTATGACACGGCTGTGGGAGCTTTTTCTCTCTCTCAAAGAAGGCACCAAAATGTCATTTACTTTGGTCGACATCCAAAGAATGCATTAGGTTTTCTAAGTATGCCCACTTTAGATATCCGAAGGCAATTTGTGCAACATATTTTTAGCAAATTTCTAGACATGTTTGATAATTAAAATTGTTGATCAATTATCTCATGTTGTGTAGACTATTATTGCAATTCGTCTTTTTAATCTAATTTATCATCTTAATTGTTTTATTGATTAACTTTGTATATGACACTGCTTCACGGTATGCCATTAGGATGTTCCTTTCATTCTTTTAGCTCCTCTTAATACTATTTTTTTCACAGATCATGCCATTATGTCACGTTTCTATGTTGTCTTCGTTGGATATACACCTGGTATATATTAATCATAGTCGGCGGCCCATGCACAAGTAAATCGATATTTGGGAGCATGTTTTAAAACATTTTCTGATCAAGAGTCTGCCATATATGCGTACAAGAATTATTTTGATCCGCCAGATAAAAAAGAGCAGTCTTGTGTTGTCATAAACATTTGTAATTGTGCAAGTTGTAATGGTAGAAATGATGTTAATATTATCAATTTGTGTGACTCTAAGTCATGTGGTAAAAGCGCAATGTAGCAAAAGCATATGCCATGTATAAAAAACTTATAAACTGGTTGTGTAGATTTGTATTTTTAGTAAAATCTCTTTTTTTCATTCGATTGATCTCAATCGATCCATATTTAGCTTTTTGTCATTTTTTATGATTTTATAGGATATAGAAAGTGAGTTAATTTAAACCAATTAGGGATTTTGACTCTTTCCAATAAGCTCGAGACTAATTTGGGCATTTCACTTCATCATATGCTAGCCGGAGCATGACGTTTTAGAAAACCATCAAAAAGGAATACAAATGCAATTTTTGTGTAACTTTGTAGGCATATGTGTAATATTTGAAAATCATGGATACAAATGCAATATTAGTAAAACCTTTGTAAGTATATTTGCAAAAATCTTCATTTTTGCTAGCTATCTCATCTTCACTCCTATCCAATACGAGACTCAACAATGATAACTTAAATGTGGTAAGGGTGAGATATGTTCTACGAAATAATGTCATTGTGCATTAAAAATGAAAAAATATGTTGGAAATAAGACAAGTTATATAAGAAAAAAGTAAATTATTACCTTTTAGGAATGGAAAAATATTTTTTAAAAAAATGAGATTCCGACGCATCTTCATCCCGAGAAGCAGAGACTTAATAACAATGAACAGATATAAATATAACAAAAACAATGCTTATGGGTGGAACTTATTGCATTCATACTTACGGAAAACCATCAGAAAGCAAATTTTTTAATTTTTTACCGGTTGCCAAACGCACGTGTTCCCGGCGTGCACCTCCGGAGCTTACAAAAATATAATGAAAGATAAAAGTAAAAAAGGACAAAGGATGTAGTTAATGAATTAAAGGGTGGAAAATGACTTAGATGCCCCGAAATTAAATGATTTTTAAAAATTAGTAATAAACATACACAAGAATGTGAAATAGAAAAACCTAGTATATTGATTAAATTGGAGCTCGATCGCATGCGCTAGGGAGCAAGCAACGCTACATGCTCTCAGCTATGAACCGTTTCTATTATTAAATTGGAATGCTATTTTTTCCACACTGCTTCTGGAAGTCCAGCATATTTGTTGACCACAGTAGTTTCATTTGTTGTGTTGTTTTATAATTGGGTGGATTTTAGGTTTTTTTGTGTAAATAGATGTTTTGAGAAAAATGGTATTATCGATGTGCTTGTAATGGTAAGAAGTGGCACTGTTTGATATTGGTGGAATTTGAAACAAGAAACTCAAATGGAAGAGCTGAAAATGTGCAGCAGTGAGAACATTTTGTGCGCATGCGTGCATAACCGCGTTAAATTTTCTAATGCTCCAATTCATCAATTTCTAAACTTGTAATGCCATAGCTTGAAATCATTTCCCTTTAGTTTTAAAAAGTTACATGACATCTATATACGCTTCGTAAGCATACAAACATGACGTTGGTTTTGTATCCCCTTCTTTAATTAAAACAACCAAGAAGAAATTCTAAACTTTTCATTTTATATTTATTATAGAATACATTATCTATATAATATCTAAATAATATTTCTATGTAGTTGTATATTTTATATTATTTATATTTATGTTTGGATATTAATTTATTATAATGTAATTATATTATAAATAAAGTAAATTATTTTCATTTATGTCTATCTTTATATTTCTGCCATTTACATGTACATAAATGTAATTTTCTCCTTTTATTTTATTTTGCTGTTAAATTTATTTAGAAATATTCTTTATATTACTATATAGTTTTAAAAATGTAATTTTACCATATATTATTATATTTGCTTAGTGATTTTTGTTATTATATATTCATATAAAATTTTAAACATATCACTCTTAAATAATATATAAATTCATTATCAAGTACAGGTTTTGCATGGTCTTGAAAGTGCCCTGATCCTGTGCACCTAGGAGCATTAACTTGCTCCCGGGTGCATATATGTATACATATTTGAAATTTTTTTTTATAAAACTATTAATCTAGATATATTTAGCATGTGTATAAATTTTTACCCTTTTTGGAGTATTTTAGATATTTATTTTTTATTTTTAAAAATTAGTATCATTTTTGTAAATAATATTTTTGAAAATTAGTATCATTTTTGTAATTTATACACATGCTAAGTACACCTAAATTAACAGTTTTAAAAACAATTTTTAAAAAAATAAAAAAAATTGTGTATGCGCCCAGGTGCACAGGATCAAGGCCCATTTTGGAACGGGTAAATCAACCTTAAGCCCATCAAAGCCAACCCGCTTTTCACCCTTATAAATTTATAATCACGTGTCACCTCATTAAAACTTTTTAACATCTTGGGTTTTCCTATTTTATCAAACCAGCTAATCCACCTAAAATATTTCTCTTTCTTTAAGAAAAATCTCAATTATAAATAATTTTTGAAAGTTTTTTCCTTGCAAAAATTGCAAGTATATCAATTTTTTTACAAAAAAATCTAGTTTATTATGTTTGAATGTATATTTTTAATATGCGCACCGAGTTCTCTTTCATTAGAGCGAAAGACCATTCAAAAAATACTTTTTAAAAATATAAATTTTTGTAAAAAGGTGAGATTTTATTTGATGTAGTGCCTTTTTAGGGACTGACAGAATTTTTTTTTTCAATATCCACTGTAGTAACTTAAAATGTAGCTGCTGATAGGAAATCCACTATAGTAAGTTCACGGCATTCCTATGCCGGTCTCACATCGGCCTCTGGTCGTTGCACTTGATAGCAATTAATATCAGCAAAGCATTTAATAGCCTACAGTAGCCAACTGAAACCGACCGCCCACCCCACCATTCCCAGGAATTCCCACGTTCCCGTGGTAAACTCAGGGTATGTTTGGATAGGTGTAAAATGATGGGATTGTGAGAAATGGTGGGAAATGAAAAAGAGAATTTTTTGAAAAATGTGTGATTGATAGGAAATGATAGATGTATAGTTGGAATAAATAAGTTTGTTGTATGTAGTTAGTAGGGAAAATGATTGGAATGTAGGGGTAAAAGTGGAAAAAATAGTATGATTGATAGAATAATAATTAGCACTGGGAAACGAAATACCATGGAAAAACCATGCTTCCCATATTTACACCTATCCAAACGTCCCCTCAATTACCAAACATCTCCCTAGTAACAGATGGTAGGGTAGTTACATATCATATCATTGGCTTTTCCGGATACTTTCTTTAATATCCATCCCAACATGCCACGTGGAAAATTTTGAACTTTGTACTACTTTGACTAGACACTTATTACAATGTTTGAGGGTGCATTTGCTATTTGATACGCGGGGCATAGGGAACGTCTAGGAAAGTAAAAGTTGCGAGAAATATAGAATTTTTTTTATGAAAGAAAATACCCTATCCCAACTCCCTTGGAATATGAAGGGAGAAGGGATGGAGTTATCTGATAATTTCATTGCCAAAAAATTATCTATTCAAATTTTCTCTACAGTAACTTGAGGTAGATTGCCCTACCATACATAGCTACCCAAAAAAGACAAAGATACAAAATCGGCTAAGGAATGAGCAACTGTATTTCCTTACCTTAATGCATGGTGAACAGAGATATTGCTGAAAGAAGAGAGAATAGACTTGATCTCACCAATCACATTTCTAGCTGGAGAACGGATGGGATGGTCATTCAACAGAAATCGAACAGGCAAAGTGAATCAGACTCCAGTTGGATATGACTCAATTTTAGGTGGAGTGCCCATTTAACTCCCAAAAGAAAAGCAGTAGCCTTTATAAGCAAAGGCTCTATAGTGCCCCTTCTTCTCCATCCCTTTGCAGCAATGAAGAAACCCTGAGAGTCACAAATGATGGCTGCAAATCCCAAGCATTATGTAACCCCCTGTTTTCGGGCATCCACATTCATCTTGAAAGCACCGTTCGACGGTTTGGTTCATCTAGACACAAGCGGTCCATCCACCATGGCATTATGAGAAAGGAATTTCGATCTCCTGTACTAATCCAAAAATTCCACACACCAATCAAGAATGTGAGAAAACACATGTCGGGCTCCCTCTATTATAAGCTTATCCTGCATTAACCACACTCTCCAACAGCAAAGAATAAAAAAGACAAGATAATCATTCCTCTTTTTCTAAGCAAGAATTTTCAAAATGTCTTGTACCATGCCCCATGCTGTGGTGAGTCTTGCAACTCTCTGACAGATTGCCCTGGTAAAAGCACACGCCGTGAAGATGTGGTTTGAGTCCTCGACACCATTCCTGCAAAAAAGACAAAGGGAATCCACCACAATACCCCTTTTTCATCAAATTCTGCATTGTTGGTAGGACATCTTTGAACAGCCTCCACCCAAACATGGGAACTTTGCTTGGGAGCTTGGTCCTCCATATAGCCCTGTAAATTTTAGAATTAGAGGAGTTATTGGATATACTACTAAGGATCCTGTATGCAGAGTTTATAGTGTAAGCTCCGTTTGGTTCATGTTGCCAAAACATGCTATCTTCCTTGGCTATTTGTGAAAGGGGAATAAGGTCGATTGCTCGCCAACCCATATCCCCTATAGTAGCTACAATGAGATCCTTGTTCCACAATCTAGTTTTGTCATTGATAAAATGACTAACCATCACCTTATCCTGCATCGATGACGGAAGAGGTCCAACCTGGGTTAGCCGGGTGTCGAGACATGAATCATTAAAAACCGAACTTGCTTGTCATTTCCAATTTGCTGTGTACATCTCTATTGCACCATGTCTCTAGCTTTCAGAATACTTCTCCAAGTGAAAGAATCGGAGGGTTTCGCTTGGCACTTCCATATATCTCCATGCGGAAAATATCTTGCTTTGAAAACCACATGGCATAAAAAATTGGTGAGAGTTGACAACCTTCACACTTGTTTGGCAAAGAGAGCATAGTTAAAAGTATGGATGTCTCTAAAACCAAGACCACCCATGAGCATTGACTTACACATATCTTTCCAAGTAACTCAACTCATTTTACGCTTGTTTCCCATCTCCCCCCACCAAAACCTGCTTAAAAAATCCATTGATTTCATTACAGGAAGATTTAGGGAGGAAAAAAATACTCATAGTGTATGATAAAATGGCTTGGGCAATCGCTTTGATTAAAATCTCCTTTCCACCCCAGGATAGCAACCTCTCTTTCAAACCCTTAAACATGCCTTTTTTAAACCTGCCCAGCCATGCTGGAAGTCTAAGATAATTATGGAACTCTCGATCCATGGATCCCAAAAGATGAGTAAGCTCTCCACGACGATTGCCCCTGTGTTGGAGCTAAAAAATACCAATATTTTATCAACATTTACCACCTGTCCAGAAAAATCAGAGTATTGTTGAAGGATAGTCATGAAATTTCTGACATCATGATCCGCAGCCCAAATAAAAATGAGAGCATCATCCATAAAGAGTAAGTGGTTGAGGGATGGGCCATGAGGATTAATCCTAATACCATGGATGCATTCCTTTGCTATGACATTTGATATTAAAGCAGAAAGACCCTCAGCATACAGAATGAAAAGGTAGGGGGAAAGAGGATTCCCTTGTCATAAGCCCCTCTATGGTAGAAAATACCTAATTTTGAAACCATTGACATTTACTTAATACGTTACCGACTTTATACAATTCATAATCCAATTGCTCCATACCAGATTGAAGTTCATAGCTACCATGATCTGCTCAAGGAACACTCACTCCACTTAGTCATAGGCATTAGACATATCCAGCTTTATGGCCACTTCCTGCTTCTTGCCCTTCTTCCTTTTACAAAGAGAGTGAATGGCTTCGTAGGCGACATGTATATTATCAGTAATGAGCCAACCCGGTACAAAAGCACTTTGTTACTCACTAATGACATCATGAAGGCACGGTTTCAGTCTGTTCACCAGGCCCTTGGTAAGAATCTTGTAGGCTACATTGTAGAGGCTAATGGGGTAGAACTGATTCAATGTTTGGGCTCCCACTTTTTTTGGAATCAAAACAAGGGTTGTGGAGTTCATATGTCGAAGCTTTCTATATTGTTGTGCTCAGTCGGCTCCTCCATAAAAGATTTGCACAAAAGAAAAACATCATTACCAACCGTCTACTAATGTTTTTGGTAGAAACCGGCCGACATTCCATCCGGTCCTAGAGCCTTTGTTAGGTTCATGACTTTCAAGGCTTTCACCACTTCATTAAATTCGAGGGGCTTTACCATAAGCTGTTTTTGATTTTCTGATAGCTTTTTGCTTATAAGAGTTGTGATGGAATTGACATCTGTAGGGTCCAATGATGGGTAGACACCTGAGAATTGTGCAATTGCTAGCTCCTCTAGCTTATATTGATCTCGGACCCAACAACCATTTGTGTCACACAGGGCTTCAATGGAGTTTGATCGGCGTCGGTTAGATGCAATTTAATGGAAAAAAGTGGTGTTTTTGTCTACTTCATGTAGCCAATAGGTCTTTACACGTTACTTCCATAATTGCTCTTCATCTTCTAGGAGGAGGTTTGTTTGGTACTTTATTTCTCTCATGTCCTCATCTCTTTTACCAGAGGGACACTATGCAAAAAGAGATGCTAGCTCACGTTGTTTCTGCTGAATGACTTTCCTGAGGTTACCCCACCGTTTTCGATTCCACTTAGAGAGCTCAATGCTACAGGTCTTTAACTTCCATCCAAAGAGATTAGTTTTCATAGCCCCCATGTTGGGTTGAGATGACCAAACATGATCAACAATAAAATGAGTCTTCATGATAGGGTAGTGATTAGAGGTGTCCATAGATAGATGGAATAATAAGTTTAACCAGCAGGGGGTAAAGAGACCCCTATCCAGTCGAGCTTCCACACGTTGAAGTCCGCTTCTATTGTTTCTCCAAGTCATGGCGGACCCACATATCCCAAATCCAGCAAATTGCAATTGTCCATAACATTGCAAAATAAGTTTATCTGTGACTGAGGTCGGGTCCTCTGACTCAAGTATTCTGTAGGTCCTGTAACTTCATTAAAGTTGCTCATAACAAGCCAAGGGTTTCCGGACTATGCTTTCAACAAGTTTAGAGTATGCCAACTTTGAGTGCTACGGTGTGTGTCAGGGTGGCCATAGAAACCAGTAAACCTCCACCCTTGCACTACGGCATCAATATGGGAAGTAGGATAGCTCTGGATCAAAACAGGAAAATCATTATTCCACAAGAGTGCCAAATTGCCCCTTCTTGCCAAAGAGTCCACTGTAAACAACAATCAAATTTTAACTTTTGCCTAATCTCTTTCATCTCCTTTACCGAGCATTTTGTCTCACTTAAGCAGACTAGTTTGGGAGCTTGTTTTCTGACCAAATCTAGAAGGTAACGAATTGCATTTGGGTTCCCTAGCCCACGACAATTCCAAGCTATAAAAGCCATATTAAAAGAGGTGGGACTGAGGGCCCCCTCAGTCTCCACCTCCTCGTTCCCATAGATGTCCTCCTTTAAACTTTTCTGAGAGTGACACTTCCCATCATTCTCAGACATATGCCGACTCCTTTTGTTGTCCACTAGTGGTTGCCTCCCTTGGGAGCAGTCTTATTCTTTTCATTCCATGCTCCTTGCCATTCTCTTCCACATTCCTCTGGGTTTGGGAGGCATTTCCTCCCTCTTGCATTGCTAAGCTATAAAAACAAAAACACCCCTTGGGCAGAATAGCAGTCCCATGATAATTGTTGCATACACTGTAATATCATGACAAGCATCAAGATCCAATTCCAGCATTGGGGATATAGGAGAGATGGGGTAATGGGCAGGGGCGAAATTGGGAATACATGGGTTGTGGGCATACATGTTACCCATGGGCTTCATAGGCGACCCCGTTATTTCCTGAATAGATTCTTGGCTTTGAGTATGGGATTGAACAATAGCCTTTAATGTGCTTGGAGAGCGCAATAAAGCAAGAGACTGAGTTGTGGTTGTAGGAGTAAAGATTGTTTTTATGACTGGAGATGAGCCTTGCCACATGGTCAGGTGCTGATTCCTTGATGGGAGAATACCAACCACAACTAAGTGAGTTCTCCTTTCTTTCAGTAGTATATCCATCAGTACATGGAGAGTATGTGACTGTTGGAGAAGGTTCACCAAATTGTTCGACTTTTTTGCCAAGCCTATGATCCATCTTCTTGGGTCTAGACTCCTCATCGGCTACCATTATGTCAACTTCAGCCCCTATCGATTCTAGTTGTGTTGAGTTTTCATTGTTGAGATACCTCCATGGTTCCACTCTGCTTCCATGATCAATATCCGATTTCAAACACATAGGTTTGGTTCCCACTCTCAAGAAGTTTCCATATAACATCTCAACTTCTAAAAGTTGCATGTTTTTGCTGAGGAGATCGTAGCAGTCTTTGAGTGCATGCCCCATGGTTCTACAAAAATAGCAGAAAGTTGGAAGATTTTCATATTGAAAGCTTACCCATTTGCACTTCTGTGATTCAATTTGAATGAACAAACCTCTCCGCAGCGGCTCCCTGCAATCTATTGTGACTTTGAGCTTGAGTTCAGAATTTGCGACAACCACCTCCCACAGCTTCTCAAAGGATTTGCCAATGTTGTTTCCTATACTGTGTTTGTCAACCAAATAGGAAATTCTAGAAATATGTATCCATACAGGCATTTTCACAAGCATTACCTCTTCTCCTTCAGGTCAGCTAGGAGCACCATTTTTTGTTTGAACAACCAAGGTCTACCTGCTAAAACTCTCTCCTTATCGCCCCTATTGGAGAAGGATACCTTGTAAAGATTTTCCCCAATGTTTGTGAACTGGAAGTTTTCTTTTGTCCTCCACAGCCTGCACCTCGTGGATTTAAACAACTCACGGTTGTATGATTTGTAGGCCCAGATAGAGCAGAGAATGGCACCCTTGTCACCTGGATCAATCATCCTAATTGAGGTTCCCGAAATTGCCATTGTTTGAAGCTTGGCACCTAGAAGTTCCCCTTCACTTGGGTTCATCTTCCTTAGCAAAAACGAAGCTCGTCAGCTCGCCCCCACCTGTTCCTCCCTTCTGCTTGAAAACAGACCCCTACTTCAGAATCTCTGCCCTTCACTCCCTCTCTCAGATTTGATGCTCCGAGCCAACACCAGAGGCCTCCACCCTATTCCGAGCACAAAAAATCGCCTATCGGAAAAACTTGGGGAAGGGCTTGCGTGCAACTGGAGAGTGAGAAATATAGTATTTGGTAGGAATAGAAAATGAAATATTTTGAAAATTATGTAATTGATATGAAATCATAGAGGTAAAATTTGAATAAATAGGATTGTTGGAAGGTAATTAATATGAAAAATAATTAGAATACAAGGGTAAAAGTGAAAAATATATAATGATTAGATGATTAATGAAGTGCGTGCACCCACGTTATCTAATCCATGTTTCCTATAGATGGTATGGGGGAACATTTACTAATAAATAATGTTACACTCTAAGAATTTATTTTTACATTTTTCTTATATTTCAATCATTATTTTTTCAATTACCTAAATTATTACATATGAATCTACAATTATCAAAATATTCTTCTTCCGACTCACATCCCATTAATTTCAAATGTACCCTTATTCTTTCTCACCTGCCACCGTCTCACCACCTAAACCACAGCCGCAGGCCTGCCTCACTTCAAACATTTGCCAGCACAAAACTTTCCAATCACAAATTTCGATGTGCCGTTAGCACGTGCATCAACTGCACCATCTTCCAAATGCGGTGGCGAGATGAGATGACGCGACCGCGCGGCGGCTATACGATAAATCAAATTACAGAAGCGCGAGTCCATCAAGGGCGGGAAAAAAATAAATAAATTTTCGAGAAGCGGGTGTGTAGATTTCGGAACTGCGCACATACATATATTTTTTTTAATTTTTTAAAAAAATATTTTCATAATCATGTTAGTCCAAGTGTATTTAATATATATATATATATATATATCAATTTTTACTATTTTTTGAGATTTTCAGATATTTATTTTTTATTTTTGAAAATTAATGACATTTTAGTAATTTAAAATTATGTAAAATGCCACTAATTTTCAAAAATAAAAAATAAATACCTAAAAAATGATAAAAATTTACACATAAATTAAATACACTTAGGCTAACATGTTTATGAAAATATTTTCAAAAAAAAAGTAAAAAAAAATACTGCATACTTCCCGGAGCACTGAATTGGGGTTCGTAGATTTTTACGTTTACACTCAGACAGAAAAAAAAAAAGGAGAAAAACCTAACCCAGCCTGACGAAGTGAAAAAAGATTTTGGGGTCGTTACTATAGTCCGAATGCATTAAATTCTCTTTTTAATAAAATAAAGCATGTGCTTGGAAAATAATAATTTTTTTGATAAAAAGTTTTAGGTATAAAAATTATTAAAATAAAAAAATAATATATAATGATAAGAGTAAAGATGAAAATAGAATAAAGGTAAAATAGTTGAGTTAATTATATGAGTAATTATCAATCCCGCTTCTATAAATTTCCTTTTCTATATAGCATCCTTTGTTTTTAAAATCTTGATAGTTGATGAAAATTCATTCCATCTATTATGTTTAACATCATTTCTAATATCTTAAAAATTCTTTTATTTATCCAATATTATTGTTGATGGGCCCCATTGAAAATCAATGTAATAAACTAATTTAGTATTAAATATCAATTTTAAAATTTTAATTTTCAACACATAAACCGTCTAATCATTTATACATGGATAAATAATCTCATAAAGAATTATTACATTTTAAGGCATATACAAATAGATCTAAGCATTTTTCATAATTTACATATGAATAACATTATTTTTCAACAAATGTGACCCATAAACATATTTGATTGAAATGAAATTTAATATCCTAGATAAACAAATAGTATTAAATACAATAAACAGATTAGATTTTACATTCAGGATTAAAATCTTAAATTTTGGATGGATTACACATGGCCACTTCTAAATAATCTAGTTATATAGAATCAAAACCCAATAATTATTTAGAAATAATTGAAAAGCGAATAGAAAAATATAAAGAAATAATTAAAAGATAACATAATTATGACGAATGAAAATTTTAAATTAAGAAATTTTTGTTTAAAATTTTTTATTGTAAACAAACACACCATAAATTTGTCAAGCTCATCTATAACTTTCATTCATTAAAATTTATCAACTTTTTGGATTTTTGTTATATTTTATTTTAATTTTAAATAATTAAAAAGTGTACATGGGTACATCTCCATTCAAAAATGAAAAAATTTCCTCTCAATCCCATAATATTTGCCATTAATTCATTATATACCCATAATATTTTATAAATTACTCTCATACTTAGAACATTTCATTCTAAATTTCTCTTATGCTCATGCCGTCAATAAAACCATTTATTTGCTATAATGAAAAGAAGCTTTTGCCAATTTGAAATTTTATAATTGAAATAATTCAACTCTAATATGACTCAATTGATGATAATAAATCATCAATAAGTTGTATTAAATGACTCAAAAGTCATATTTAAAAGTTGAATCATTTTAACTAGGAAAATTTCGAAGAGGCAAAATCGACTTTTTAAAGAGTAGATAATAGTTGCATTGACAGCGTAGGCATAATAGGAATTTATGGTCAAATGTTTTAGGTAGAAGAGGAAATAGTGAAACATTATAGGTATATTAAGAATTAAATACAAATATTATGGGTATAAAAAGAATTTTGCGTTAAAATTAATGCGCATATCTATGTCCATTGTTTTGAAAAATCAAAATAGAATACAACATGAATTCAAAAAATTTATCAAATTTAACGGGATGAAAAATCTAAGTGAAACCATCATGTTTATAAAAAAAAAATATTTTAAACAAAAAAGATCAATATTCGAAACACCTTGAGAATTCAATGCATCTCACACATTGAATCATGACCAAAGATTTTGCCTAGTTCATTTTACGTGGGAGAACGATCTTATGAGGCTTGGCTAGAAATTTAATTGTTAAAATTTTTTGAATTTTTTTATATATATGAAGACTTCACTTATGTCTTCATTCCTCTAAAAATTTTATAATTTTTATAATTTTTTCAGTAATTTATTTTTTTACATAAAATAGGCATGGAATCATGCAATATATATCTTCCTTTTTTGTAAAATCTTGCAAATTTTAAAACTCCTACTAACGGGAAGGATAAAGGCAGACCTAGTCCTACTTTCACTCTACTGTTTCAATGTTAGTTCGATTGCAGCGTGGAAGAGGTGAAGGAAGGGGACTTTATGCCCATTAAATTTATTTAACATTTTATTTTAATTTTAAAAATAGATAAAAAGAACAAAAATTTATGTGACCTCTCTTCCTCACTCTGAATTTGGTAATTTTTGAATTTGTTTAGTATTTTAGGATAAAATGGATATGGATTCATGTGAACATATGTATTAAAAAATTCGAAAAATTAATTCTCTTGCTGCATAGGATCATCCCCTTTTTTTGGTGGTATCTAATATCCTAAGCTTGTAGAAGAAAAATCACGGAAGGAATCTAGCAGAGAACAGTGTTATTAAAACCGGATCGGACCGGTCTGACCGGGAACCGGTCCCGTATCCGATTCGAATACTAGCGGTTCGGTTCAATTAAGAAAAACGCTCGAACCGTTGAACCGACGGTCGAATCGAAAAATCTGGTCCAACTGGGTTCGACCGGTTCAACACTCCCGCCTTGTCTTCCTCGCTAGTCGTGACACGCCAGCCCTGCGTTGCCCGGTCGCCCGAGCCTCTTCCTCGTGCCCACCCACCTGCCCGTGCCATCGTCGCACGCACTTTCACCGTCCACCGGGCAAAATTGGAAAGAGCATGCTCTTAGGGAGTGACGCCAAAAATGGAAAACCCACTATTGTGCCAGCCTGCTCGCCGATCATCCACCTTTCTCGTTTTTCCTTTTTCCACGTCGACGCAGAAGCCATTAGCGACCTTGTGAATGCGAGGAGAAGAGGAAAAAAAATTTTGGTGGTCCAGCGGACCATTAAATTCGTGTATACGCATATCATTATTTGCAATATAGAGCATTTAAAATAATTTTATAAAAATTCTTTAATAATCTAATAGAATCTCCAAAATTATGTAAATATAATTTTTGTGTAAAAAATTTAAATATCACTAAGTATTGCATTAAAACCTCAATTTCAATATAATTTCTCTTAAAACAAAGTGAAAATGATATAAAATAACTACAAAATGATGTAATTTTTAATAAAGTTTTTATTTAATAAAAATATTAATTCAATTAATAATATTCTATTTTTAAATTGACATTATCTTCCATAAGATATGAATTATTATAATCACATGTATCTTTATACCGATGAGTAATAAATAAAAAAATTAGATTTTAGGTGAATTTCTTAGTACCTAAGACGATTTATGTGCAATCTGAAAATTTATTTTTAGTATTTTATTTATTTCATAAAATTTAAGTGTCTCTTAAATGTCGTTAGATGCTATTAGATTAAGGTAGATTTCATTAAATCATATTATCTGGATTTTAAGTTATATAATTAAGGTATAAATGACCTTATAAAGAGCTCAAGATCATATTACATGTGCTAAATTAGGATTAACTTATTAATATTAAAAGCTAGATGTTGTTAGATGTCATTAGATCTGGTTAGATGCTGTTAGATGTCGTTAGATGTCGTTATATGCTGTTAGACGTTGTTGGATAAGGTATATTTAATTAAATTTTATTATCTAGGTTTCAAATTTTGTAATTAAGGTATAAAAGACCTTATAAAGGGCTCATAATCATATTATAGATGTTAAATTAGGATTAACTTATTAATATATTTACTTAAAATTTAAAAATAATTTAATATTTATGACATCATAAATATGTTATGCTGATGTCACCGGTTCGAATCAGACCAGTTCCTTTACCGGTTCAATCACCAGTTCGGTTCTGACACCACTGGCTCATACTCTTTATGCCTTGGGTCTTACTATTGTATATCCCAATATAAATCAAAACCCTCACTCTCTTCTAGATTACAATTTTAAGGGCATAACCATACACTAGTGGTTGGTGAGATCAACAACAACTAACTAAGTAAACAACGTTAATGAGATACACTCCAATCAACGAAACTCAATTTATTGGTGAGGAAACTTCCAACCAAGTGTATAAACCTTAGGTAAGACGAAATCCAACTTGCTAAGCAAAATTTGTTAGTGAGATACACTCTAACAAAACACCGTGTTTTACTTTTCTTAGATTTGGTCTCCAACACCACTCCAACGCAACGACTCAAGATAATAAAATTGGAAAGTAAATATACTTTACAATGTGTAATCAAGAGGCACAGGAAGCTTCTTACAAGTTGATGAAGGAATTGAGTGAAAATTTTTAATTTTTCATAACAGGAGACGTCTTTAACTATTGTTGAAATGAATTGAATACTTGTACAGAGAAATGCTTATTTGTTCCTTTGGTTAGCTCTTTCAACTTCTTTTAATGTTTTTTTTATAAGTTTGAGGATGAAATGGCTGTTGTGCTGCTTCATAGTATGGAATAAATACTCTAACATTTGAATTTTCTGATCATTAGACTTAAAATCATTTTGAAATTAATTTGAGATTAATTTCATTTTGGATTTAATGTTGATGCTACAACGGAATCTGTTTGACGTATATTTTACTTCTAACTTAGGCTTTAATTGCTTTATTCTTTGCTTTCTAAAGTAGGTTAAGATTGAAGTTGATGTTGAAATCAATTTCACTTTGAAGTTACTATTAAAATTGACCTTGACTTCGATTTCACTTTGAAGTTGATTTCATCATCTTCTACTTAGACTTGGTGATTTTCACTTTTCAGTCTTTCTATATGAGTGAAATTGATGTAGAAATGATTTCAACTCTGAAGTCACTCCAAGGTTGATTTTGCACTTCGATTTCAAAATGTGAAACTCTTGCTTTGTAATGCAAACTTCATATTTGATATGAGGTCAATGTGGAATTGATTCGACTTCGACTTGAACTTAACACTTCAACCTTACATCAATCTATTGGATTTGACTCTCCTTTACTTGAAGTTGTCATAACAACTACTTTTAAGTTGATTTCAGGTCATTTTTGTTGTAAACAAATAACAAATCAAGTATAATATATGTTTTGATAATTAATAACTTAATTTGAGAGATTTTAGGGCACTGACATGTGTGTTAAGGTGATTCAAGGCAAATTCAAGCTTCAGAGCATGACAGGCTAAGTCATAGACCAAGTCGACTCAGACATCGACTTAGGTCAAGTCGATACTAAAGTCGACTCCAGTATAGACTTTGAGTAGCTATTTCTCGATAGCTCTGAAATTGTGGACATTTGAGTAGGCAAAGTTGCATACGAAGTTGACTTCACATGCGACTTGAGTCAATTTGCAACCCAAGCCGACTTTGTCAGCGACTTGGGGTATCTTCAGGGGTCCGAAGCTGAATTTGACAAAGTCAAGTCACAACCAAAGTTGACTTCGACATACGACTTAAGTGAAGTCATAGATGAAGTTGACTTAGACATACGGCTTAAGTGAAGTTGCAAACCAAGTCGACCCCAACATTCAACTTAGATACAAGAATATTAAATCATGAAGTCTCAAGCCCAAGGATGACAAGTTTGACTCATGCAACACCATTCTAACATGATTTAAGATCCAAGACAAAGTTTATCCAAGAATGCTGCTTAAATGGACATGACCAAGCTCAATAATAAAAAATTCAAAAATCCACATGCACAAATAAAGATTTATGAAGTTAAAATATGAAGAAACAAGGGAACTTATGCTAAAGGATCAAGTTTACATTGTGCCAAGGTTCCAATGAGCTAATTAGAGAGTGAAGTTGCAACTCAAGTCAACTTCACATGCGACTTGGGTCAAGTTTGAGATCAAGTTGACCTAAAATGGAACTTGACTGAAGAGTTGAAGACCAAAGTCACAATCCAAGTCGACTCCAGTCTACGACTTGGGCGAAGTCGCGGCCGAGGTCAACTCTGAGTGTGACTTAGATCGCAATTGTCGAAAAAATTCAAACATTGGAGGATTAAATGCACGCCACCTACCACCAAACATTCAAATTTATTCATCTCTTATTTAATACACGTTAAATGGAAGGGAGAGAGTTAGCTAGCGCATTGATTAAGCTTCACCTTTCAACTTTTTAGCATTCAAGTTCTCGTTAAGGAGATCTATAAGAAGGACTATGATATCCCATATCGGTTAGGATGAAGGGGGGAGCCTGGGCTATAAGTGAAGGCCGCTAGGTACCTTAGTGAGGCGCATTTTAGAGAAGGACGGGATGCGCGTGAACTCAGAGGGGCAAAACCGTGCGGGCCGAGGCCTAAAGCGGACAATACCTTACTGTTAGGCCTGAGGTGTTACAAATGGTATCAGAGCCGACTCCCGACCTCCTGTCGATAGTGTCCAGCGGGGACGCTGGAGCCCCAATGGGGGGTTGGGTGAATGTGATATCCCACATCGGTTAGGATGAGGAGGGGAGCCTAGGCTATAAGTGAAGGCCGCCAGGTACCTCAGTGAGGTGCCTTTTGGGGAAGGACGGGATGCACGTGAATCCAGAGGGGAAAAACCGTGCGGGCTGAGGCCCAAAGCGGACAATACTTTACTATTAGGCCTGGGGCGTTACAAGAACTTTTCTCTTTGACTACAAGTGCTCAAATGTTCATCAATTCGTTCACTCTATAAGTTTTTCTACAAGTTGAAAATCTCCTTACACATTTGTAAAGTGTAGATTCTTATTTTTCATTCTTTTGTTTGCAATTCTACTTGGTTTAGTGTTAAAGATCAAGAGTAAGTGAAGGCAAAGTAGTGTATGGTTGGAGTGTAATTTGCCACTTACTTATGCAAAATTTATAAAGGTCTCCTAGAGCTGGAATCTAAAAGAGAGCAAGTACTCTAATTGTATTTCCATTGGCATAGTGGAACCAAAGACACAAGGGTGTGCTCTTGGAGGAGTGGAGTAGGGATGGCTGTCTTGAATCACTATAATCTCTTGTGCTTGTTTTGCTTGCTCTATTTGTTATCTCATCCTCCATGTTTTTCATTTAAGGGGACTTAGTTCACAAAAGGGTTACAACTAATACACCGAAATATTTTTAAGAACCTAATTCGCTTATCCCCTCTTGGATTTTTTCATAAACTTAAGACCAACAGTTTCAACTTTAATCTCACCTTGAGATCTGAGTTAAAATCAATCTAGCCTTTATCGGTCCGTATTGATTTGATTTAAAATCCTAGCCCACCTCCTAAACTATGCCAAGCAATGAATGATCTTCCAAGCATTGGGAGTAAGCTGAGTAGGGATGGTCTTGTACAAAATCAAAAGAAATCTTCCACCACTTGCTTTAAATGGAGGGACACACATGTAGCAAACATGGGCTCAAGGAGAATGATGCATCGCTCCAAGTGAGTCATTTGAGGATTGTTAGTGTCCAGAAGAGAAAACTCAAAACAGGGGGGGGGGGGGACGGCGGAGGACATTGTAAGAGAAAGAGAGAGCATTAGACCAAATGTAAACTCAACACACTTAAATTAGAATATTTATTAATTGTTTTTCCAACTATCTTAGACAAAATATAAAGGTCATCATTTATTTGAAAGTTCTTTAATATTTTATTTATTTCCATTAAAAGATCCTTTTGATTTTGATTTTGATATTTTAATCAAGTAATTGTATAGAATCGTGAAAAGTTAGTACATGGTTAGGGTGCATTGGTAAGTGACAAGACTTTTGGATGAAAAATTTTTAGTGTAAAGTTTTTGAATTAAGAGAAAATAATATGATATTATGGGGTAGTGATGAAGAATAAAGAGAATAAAGTTAAAAATAATAGGTTAGTTGTATGAATAGTTGTGTAAAAATGATTGAAAAATAGGATAGTTGTACAGAAAATGTGAAAAATGATTAAAAAATAAGATAGTTATGAAAAGTGAATAGTTTTAAATTAAAAATTTTTTATTTGAAAAACTTTCGTGTTAAACAAACATGTCCTTTCTATAAGTGTGTTTGGAAAGCGACAAAAATTTTGATACAAAATTTTAATATAAAAAGTTTTTAAAATAAGTGAAAATGATATGATATAGTAGAAGTAATAGTTGTGAGTAAAGAGAATAAGAATTTGGAAAGTGATGAGTTTTTGATGAAAAATTTTTGGTATAAAAAATTTTAAATTAGTAGAAAATAATGTGATATGATAAGGGGAATGGTGATGAGTAAATAAATAAAATTAAAATAGATAGGTTGGTTATATAGATAGTTATGTAGAAATGATTAAAAAATAAAGAAGTTATATAGAAAGATATGAAGAAATGATTAAAAATAGGATAATTGTAGAAAGTAAAAAGTTTTAAATTAAAAGGTTTTAGTTTGAAAATTTTTGAAGTTTGCAAAATATATCCTAAAGTTCAAGTTAAATATATGAGTAGTTATATAGAAATGATTAAAAAATATAGTAGGTATATAGAAAAAGTGAAAAAATAATTTAAAAATATGGTAGATATTGAGAGCGTAAAGTTTTAGTCTGAAATATTTTTCATGTAAACAGACATCCATTATGTAAAGTAATAGAAGTAGATTTTTAATTTTTGAAAATAAAAAATAGTTTTAAAAATAGAAAATTCATTTCTATCCCTTCTGATAAAAGCTCAGTTGCAATTGTTGCAGTTTGGATTGCAAGAGTGTGCTACATCGGACACAGATTGTGATAGTTTGTGAACTATTATAGGCTAACAGTTTTCAATTATAGTTAACATACTCATAAAGATAACATGCTAACAAATAAAGAAAACTATTACACATGACAGTTTGGGGTTTTTTGGAATTTTGGTCTTTTTAACTGTGTTTATTTGCTTTTTAATCTATGAATTTCTTGTATTTACTTTTTAAACCCTGTATATTTGCCCTCTTTGCATTTTAGTCCCTACCATTAATGTGTGTCAGAAATTTTACCGTTAACTGTATATATAAATTGACTTATGCTCATAGGTTGCTCATAGGTTGACTCAAGAACATGAGTCAACTCATGTTCTTATGCTTTCGAGCCAACTCATGAGTATGAATCGATACTATGCAATTAACAACAATGTTAGTTGACTCGTAAGTATAAGTCGCTTGTGTTTGACTTTTGTTCATGAGTCGATTTATGAGTATGAGTCTCATATATGTAGTTAATGGTAGAGTTTCTGATATTCATTAACGACAAAGACTAAAATGTAAAAAGGATAAATTTACAGAATTTAAAAAGTAAATACGTAAAAACTCATGGATTAAAAAACAAATGGGCATAATTAAAGAGAGAAAACGCAAATAACCCAATGTCACGCTGTACGTTGCAGCGCACCTGCTCCTTCGACTGACTCCGTACGACTACTAGTGTGACGGATCCAGTGGAGAATCGAAGAAGGTGCTGGAAAACTCCGCCGGCAGCCGCAAGATCGCTGCCAAAAGCTAATATGTAAAAGGATATTCGCGCTGTAGGACGTTGAGAAATTCTTCGCAGATTAAATAGTCATTTGGGTAATTTTACTAAATATATTTATGATCAGAACCATTAAAAACTCTAACGAACATGGTTATTATTAGAATTTCAACTTTATAGGGCCGTTAAATTCTTCAAAGCAAAGGATTGTAAAGATTTAGAATATTTTATCTACTAAATATCCTAACATCGATCATGATAATACTTCGCAATCTTCGTGATGAATCTATTCATTCACATCCCTCTTGAATTTTGATTGATTAGAGCGGATGCCTGCGGCTGCGAACAAAACAATATTCAACCTCTTCAATTAGAATTCTATTTACTCCTCCGATAATAATACTATATTATTAGAACAAAAAATTCCCATGCTTGTTCACCACTAATAATAATACTATATTTCACTGTAAAAAATACTATATTTCTATTAATATTTTTATTTAATAATCATTATTTCAGCCGTTCAATCATTCTCTTTAAATATTGTGTATTCTTTGAATCACTTTTAATCAACTTAGATTGTGACTGACAATGTGTAAAAAAATGTTAAGTTAAAATTTTTCACTTATCCTATTTACTTATCGTTGTTATTTTTACCATATCACATTATTTTCTTTCGATTAAAAAACTTTTATATGAAAATTTTTCATCACTTCAATTTATAGAGATTTTTTGTATTTGTTTTTAAAGCATTGGCATACCCACAAATACCTCTCATAAGGACTGAACCTCTCGTAAGGATTGTTTGAGAAGTTGAAAAACTTCAGTGGTCTTTTATTTGCTAATGAACATTCAACATTAATTGATTGTTGATCCCGATGTTGCCATTATCTATGCTGGTACGATGGACTCATTAAATGTTAATGCAATGGTTGGCATAGCATGCTCATATTCAGAGGCTTACAGGTGTTGTAAAAGGTGGATATGTCGTTGCAAAAAGTTAAATGTATGCTGGTATAGGCATTGCTGTCGTCCATGAAAATTTAAATTTGAAAAATGTATTTTAAAGTAAAAAAGTAGGATATAACTTGATTCCCTTAGGTCATTTTCTTTTAAACATACAATTTTTTTAAATACACCCTATACATTATGCAATAAATCCAAATGATGGTGAGAATTGAATGTGCTAGTAAAGTCCAAAATTAATGACTTAGAACTACTTATATATCTTTAAAATTTTTTTTTATCTAATTGGTCAAAAATATTTTTATTTATAGACTTTGGGTCTGTTTGGTATTTACAAAAATCCGTAACATTGCGTAAAACTTTTCAAACCCAGGGTGGCTGGTGAAAAACCCGTCGTTTTACCGTTCCGTTGTCGCAGCTTTCTGCCGTGTACAACAGCGTGGACAGATAATTTCGCTGGCTATTATTTAGCGCGTAAGGATGTTCGGTGAGATGAGCTCCGCTGGCCATTGTATGAAATTCAGCGCGCTGATAATGAATAATTTCGTTGGCTATTATCATACACGACGCATTAATCGTCGTGTACAGCAGCGTGGAGAAAACGACCGGATGGGCTGATGGGACAGATTTTAACAGCGAAAACCCGTCACCTGTTTTTTCTTGAATGCCAAACACGCCCTTTATGTGAAAAAGTGTTCTTACCCATGTCCATCCTTGGAATTTTGAAAAAAATCAAATATTAATACATTAAAATGTGATCCCCTTCTCTGTAAAAATTTGATCCCTTGTAAAGTGATTCAAAGCCATAGTACTTCTACAAATACAGAGGACAAGTAAAAATAATTGAAGTAAGATTGCTTTTATAAAAAAATTTGACTAAAATCAATCAATTTGCGGACCATCATGATGTCATTATTAAATCGGGCAATGTCATTTTTTATATATTTAATTAAAATCATTAAAATCTATGACTTCGGTGGCCCATCTAAACATTTAGTTTCTGTGATTTTTAACTACATAATTTTTTTTTTGTTATCACAAATTTTTGAAAGTTAATAAAAAACGAATGGGGAGTGGGTTTTTGACTTTTTTCATGTTTGTATTAAGTGGTGAAAGACTAACATTGTTACTCGTGGGAGGCAAAAGGGTATAAAGTAAGAGTAGAGGCGGAGAGGGAGAGAGAGGACGGAAATGGACCCGGCGCAAGCAAAGCAAAGCGATGTGAGGAATTTGCTGGCATTGGCTCGTCAGATGATCACCGAAGGAAAACCTTCTCATGCTCTTCAAGCGGTCAGTCATCCTTACCCCTGCTTCTCTGTTTTTTTCCTATTTCAATTTATGGAAATCTTTCCTTTCAAATTCTTGAACGTATTCATCGACTCTTCAGGATGCAGTCTTGGGAGATGCTTAACTGCTTTCTCATTCCTGCTTTGAGTCGATGCTTAACTGCTTTCTCATTCCTGCTTTTCCTATTCTGGTTTTCTTGCTCCAATTCGCATTCGCACAGTTGAAATTGGATCTTGCCTGGAAAAAGATTTTGGAAATTTGGATAGGTTAGACTGAATTTTTGGAAAAATGGGGGCGTAGTTTTTATTTGCTTTGTAATTTCTTTTTTTATCCATTGAAATTTCCCGGGTGAGAAAAAAAACCCTCTTCTTGGATTGGGAGAGCAGGGTCTTAGGGAAAATCTAGAGCAGGGTCTTTGATTGAAAGATATAGTAGCTGCAATGTCATGGAAAGATTCATCTTCGACATCTTTTATTTGGATATCTTCTTTATTAAAATAATAACACGGCTAAAAGACAAATCGAATTTTGTGCCAAGAATCGTTTTCTTTTACGGTTGTAAGTAGAACACCACAATAACACAGTAACGTTATCAACGGCGAAATGAGTAGATCGGGTTATTTTGTTTTTGGGGTAGCCATGGAACTGTGTTGCCGAATCCCTACTGGTACTTATTTTTACAGTGATTGCCTAATGGGATTAACAAATCTGCAATTGCCATATGATGGATTACTTTGTCCTCCCTCTTTTGGCAAATTGGAGATGACATTCGAATGTCAATGAAAGGGAATTCTGGTAATTGGGATTCCTTGGGAATTATAAAATTGCTACCAAGAACTTTCTTTGGAGGGCACAGAATTACTTCTTTTGCATTGGATGTTATGTGCCACCATCTGAAAATGGAAAGTTACACCGGCCCATATCGTCCCCTGATGCAAGGTGGCCACATCACTAGATCAGTGATGTTGTTGCTGTGCCTAAAGAGAATTTCTCACCGAAGTTACTCATTAAGAGCCAATATGAATTCTCGATTGAATTCCAATTTAATTTTTTGGCCTTTTAGTTCTATCTATTAAGCCAGTGTAGAACATGGATGAACTGTTGTTGGAATGACCCACGAAGGATAAGATGAGAGATTCAATATCGCTGTTGGCAATTCATCATCATCAACTGCATGGGCTTGTTGCAGGCTATCTTGGATTTTCATGAACGTGTTCAACAATGAATTCTGTTGAAGGCATTGTCTTTTTAACTGAACTAACATTCATTCCTGGTCCTTTTTAGGACTTTATCTCTATTCATTGATCCACTTCCAACCCAAGATATTTTAAGTATCTAGTCTCTTTAGGTAGCCATATGTCCTTTCAGATGTAGGCTGCCCAAAAGCATGTCTTTCAGATGGCTTTTGATGCCTGGCACAAGTTTTAAAACAGTGATCAATTATGCCCAAGTATGTGGAAAAAAAAAAAAAAAAGATCTAGATCCTTTTGCTATCTGATAAGAACTTCCATTTATCCTGACCTTTAGCCTGCATATGAATCGATTATTGAATTATGGTACCATATATCTCAAAGCATACAACAATGTAGCGAACTGAGCATGGTTCATCATTTGCCGGTGAATTCTAGGCTTGACTTGTAGTATTTCCAGTTCCAGTTTAGAATTAAAGAACATACCTAACGTTAAAGTGCTGCCTCTAGTTTTGTCCTAACAAAGCTTTAGTTTTGGGATTTGAACTGCCAATGGAAGTCTACGAGTAAAGCCTCAATGCTGTTGTTGAAGTCATGTCTTTTGAACTAGAACTATTTGAAATTGTTCTTTCCTATGGTGTTTTGCATGTCCTCCCCCAATTAATCTGTCAATTGCATATTGGTTCCTCACAAATTTACATTTTCTTAGTTCCTTCTTACATTTTCCTTGTATTGTATACTTCCCTTATTCCTGATAATTTTATCAGATTATGGATTTAGTGCCATTAGTTTTTGCCCAAAAAAAAAAAAAAGTCCAACTACTTCTGTCTGATTTTTTCTGTTTTCTCCCTTCCCATTCCCCTTGCCTCCAATTCTCGTCACTCATGTGCTTATTTCTTATACGAAGTAGCACATGTTTGTCATATTTGATAAAACTGACTGCTGTTTTGTCATTGAATTCAATGACGAGCAATTATTCGGTTAAAAAGTATAGTTGATCACTATGCAAATTTAAAATTATTAGGGGGATATGCAATCAGCAGATTCAACAAGTGGGAGACATAAAAATTCATTCTTAGATGATTGCATGGAGGGTTTAACCCCCAGATTGTATTTAGGCTACCATGAGTCATGATAGTGGAATTTTAAAAATGCTAGTTATCCTGATTTCCGCAAAACATATGTTTCCTCTTTGTGTAGGTTTCGATTTTCCAAATGAATAGTTGTAGATACACGTGCAAAGGGCTCTAGTCTTTTCTGCCACTAAAAAAGTTGTCTAGTTGTGTTCATTTACAGCTGGGTTCTGTAAGCATAAAACGGACATAATTTACTCACAAATTACACTTTCTGCCAAATATGATGGATAGGGATGGATTGACCATTAGTTGCATGTGGGCATTGATTTGACATTTTTGTGTATAGGTCTCTCTTTAAGATGCACATTGCTTCCTTTGGTTATGGAAGTGCTTGAAGATATGTTATGGTGACAAAGATGGACAACTTAGCATCATGGACTTATCTAAAATATTATAGTTGAGAACTTGAGTATATAATTGTGGCATTTGTACAGTGTTTTAGCACGGTTTCACTTTGAGTTATCACAGA
Organism: Annona squamosa; assembly: GCA_035584095.1. Classification (NCBI taxonomy): domain Eukaryota; kingdom Viridiplantae; phylum Streptophyta; class Magnoliopsida; order Magnoliales; family Annonaceae; genus Annona; species Annona squamosa. The sequence continues at coordinate 7,131,267 of JAXCLR010000063.1, read as the reverse complement.
TGCTTGATTGTAGTTTCTAGTAGTGAAATGGGAAATTTTTTTCTCTAGATTTAACTTCTTAATGGGGAAATTTCCTTTCTTTCTAATCATAGTTCAAGATCTTATTAGGGTAGTTTGTACATTGTTGAATACTAGAAAATATACGCTACTCTGGTTAAGACAAAAATATATGCTACTCTGGTTAAGACATTGTTTCCATTCTCTCATTTACTGATGTCTGCTGTTGTTTGTTTTTGGGATTTAGGTGGTAGCAGCTATGAAAGCTGAAGGTGGAGATGCTGCAGTTTTCCTAACCTTGAACCGTGCTCGAGAGCTTTACAGAAACAAGCTGCAAGCAAATGCTGCTGCTGAAGAGCTGGCATCTTTGTTTGCTGAGTGTGCCATCACAGAAGCACAGCCAATAAATCCTGTCGCAGTTAATCCTGTTCCACTGCAACAGGATATGGGGTGCAACGTAGGGAACCCGTCTGTTACAATGCCGGATATTCACAGGACTTCTATACTGGCGGAGACAGGCAGAAAGCAGATAGTTTTGGATGCTTTTATGGATGGCAGTAGCTTCATCTGCTTACAGTGTGGGGGACTCGTGAGCTACCAAAGGAGGGATGAACATTTCGCCTACTGGTGCAGCCCAATCTGATGATATCCGTCTGCTACTTGTGATGTAAATACTCTCGGAGCTATGTGTCGCTGTATTGGTGAAAGCAAAGCGCTACCTGGTAGCAGCAGCCGGTTGTTTTCTGATCGTGCTGCATGATAGAGAATTCAATGCTTTTAAGCCTAGCGATAAAGCTTGTAATGTACGTTGTATGGATGGTGCATGGTTGCTGAATTGATTGAGGATTTTGGGTCGGATTCTTTTGCCATGAAGCATTAGATTAAGGACCTCTTGTGCCCATAAAGGATGTTGGCTAGGTGGGTCTGCTGAATTGATTATAGGTGATTGAAGCTGATTACAAGCTGAATTAAAATAAGTATTCTTAGCTTTCATACTAACTATTTTTTTTTTCTGATTAGCACGATTTTTTAAAGAGTTTGCATTCATGCTAACTTGGTAGTCTTGACTCCACTAAGGAACTCAAATACCTCTTGAGTTGAACTATGAAGTCGATTCCTCAGGGGATATTTAGCAGCTGTTGAGCGAAGCTTGATGGTGTTGGAATGGATGAAAAACGGGTTAGCATGGATGCAAATTTATTTATTTATTTATTTTTGATAGAAAGATGCAAATTTATCTTGAGTTGACATGGATGCAAACAACCCCTAAAATAATTAAAATAACTAAATATTATTTGATGCAAACAACCCTTAAAATAATTAAAATGACTAAAAATTATTTGTTGTTATTGAAACAGGTGACTCAAAATCATTGAAGATTCTCGATGACTTACAAGCAAATGTCGAAATAATGGTTGGACGACTAACGTATCCTTAGAAGTCATAAATTTAGTACATTTTTGGAGACCTTCCATGAAACCCCTCTTTCACGTAATTTTTTTTTATTTTGAATATTTTTACGATAGAAAATTTACTTCATCTATTATATTTAACATAACTTATAGTATCACTATGCATTAGCTGCATTTATAAATATATAAAATCAATTTAATAAAATAATTTATTGTTAAATATCAATCTTAAAGTTGTAATTTTAACATCTAAGTCATCTAAAATATTATTTATATATGAGTGAATGATTCTCCAAAATATGAATACAAATTACAGTGTATAATACATATGTAAATAGATATAAGTTTTTTTTTTTTCAATTTATACATGAATATACTTATTTTGAGCAAATGCGACTTATGCGTATATTTGATTTAGATGAAACTTGGTTTCTGAAATAAACAAAAGATGTTAAATACAATGAATGGATTAGATTTTCCATCAAGTATAAAACATAAAATTTAAAAAGGTTACATAAAACCACTTCTATGTAATTCGGTTATGTAGAATTAAAATTTTATGTAATTCTGTTACCCAATATTTTATGAGATCTATATTAAAACTTTAAGGAATTGTTCCATATGTATCCATATTGTTTCAATCATATTGGGAGTATATACATAGTTTCAATAGATATTAGAAATATATTCTTTAGTTTGATGAAATTGCAAATATGACTACATTTTTTACATAAAATTGTAAATAAATCCTCTCTAAAATTTTTCTAAAAGAAGAAAAATGCCTGTGCGAGTATCCTAGTTTAATAAAAGAAATATATTTGCAACTTTAGTAAAATTATGAATTTTTTCATTTTTATATTTCTCTTATATTTCATTTTGATATAATACAAAATTACAAGGAAATACCCCAAAATATAAAATTGCTATTTTGTTATATATTCCTTGAACAAATAGATCTGCTGAAAATTCCAAGGAAGATCATCATTTTCGATTGGGGTATCATCATTGATTCCCTCCCTACTAAGGTAAATTTGGAAAAAGAGATATTGTTTCTGACACAAGATGTCACTTGTGTAGGAGAGATGATGAAGGCAGGAATCATCTCTTTGGAGGCTGTGAATTTGCTCGCCAAGCATTGGATGATACGTTGCTTCGCATAACTGCAGACAGACCTACTGTCGACCTTCGAGAAGCCTTCTGGATTTTATGCAGAAAACAAATTTTCTATCCTTTGATTTTCCTTCTATGCACATGGAGGATTTAAGAAACTGTTTGAAGAGAGCAGGATTTAGATGAAAGAGGTGCCAAACTAGGTTGTGAATTATATTCAAATGTTGTTCTCTACAAAATGGGTTAACAGATATAATGTGGTGAGTATAAATAGCCCAGTGAGATGGAATCCTCTAAGTAGGGGTATTCTCAAAATCAATGTGGACGTGAGCTTCTCTTTGAACAATCAATGTGGGGGAGTGGGGGCGATAACCAGATATTGTGATGGCCAAGTAGTGGCAACAAAGATGTTGAAATTTTAACCGATCCACTGATACTGGAAGCTCATGCAATTCCTGAAAGGTATGTTGTAGGCAAAGGATTTGGGCTTCAAAAATATCCAGATTGAGTCGAACTCGGCTTTGGCGGTCAACCACTTGAACCGAGTCAGTAAAATTAGATCCCGAGTTGGGATGCTAATTGAAAGGTCAATTAGCCTGAAGTCTTCTTTTGGTAGCTGCACATTCTTGGACTTTGGTTGTGTGCTCCCGGGCGCATATATCTTTTTTTTTTTGAAAATTTTGTCATAAAATTGTTAGCCCAAGTATATTTAATCTTTGGGTAAAATTTTACCATTTTTGGAGTATTTTAGATATTTATTTTTTATTTTTGAAAATTAGTGGCATTAGGTAATTTAAATTACGAAAACGCCACCGATTTTCAAAAATTAAAAACAAATATCTAAAAATTTCCAAAAATAGTAAAAATTGATACATATATTAAATACACTTGGGCTAGCAAATTTATAAAAAAATTTTCAAAAAAAAAAAGTAGGTGTATGCACCTGGGAGTAGGGGTGTTAATGGTCATGGTCAACCCGTTAACCCGCTCGTTCAACCCGTTAATAAATGGGTTTGGGTTGAGAT
>JAXCLR010000063.1:7111345-7123488 GCA_035584095.1 Annona squamosa | reverse complement strand
TAGGGTTGAGATATATTAAATGGGTTAGGATTAGGATTAGGCTCCAACCCGTTCAACCCAATCCGTTAACACCCCTACCTGGGAGCATACAACCACATTCCCATATTCTTGCATGTCCTTAGATCTGACAATTGTGTAGCTCATAGATTAGCAGAGATTGCGCAAGCAATGTACTTAACTGAAAGGGAATGGTTGGACTGTTCCCCCCTTTTGTATATCTTTTCTGATGGAGTATATTTATAACATATCTCAATTCATATCACATTCAAAGTTCTAAAACAATTTTAACAATATTTCCAAAGAAAGACAACAAGCTCCCAGATATCAATGGGGGAGACCACCAGCTCCCAACCAGATAAGGAGGACCACACACATGCCCCTATAAAGATTTTAGTTTGAAATCCCTACCTAGGATTTGAACACATGGCGGTGGGAACGAAAACTTCGTTCTGCACCTGGGGACCAAACGAGAGCCCTTTTGTATATCTAATGCCATTGTAAAGGATTTGAGTGAAGGAAAGAATTCCTCTAATGGACTCTTGAGAGTGAGTTAGTCCCAGTTTCCTCGTAAAAAAAGGTGTGTAGCTAGGGTCATGCTAAGACTAGTGGGGTAGCTTAGGAAGAGGGGAAAAATTTTAGAGGAGGAATTTTTCAAATTTATAGATACTTATAATTTTATGGGCAAATGTCACATATGCCTATAAATTTTACTCTAATTCTATTTATACCTACGAGTTTTTAAGAATTCCTAATATACTTTGCCTAAAATTTCGCTTATACTCATGCTATAAAAAATCTATTAAAGGGGTTGTTAGCACCCATGTAAAATAACAAAGATGCATAGTCTTAACATAATTTGAGGTTAGTTTGTTCAAAACTAAAATTTTATATTTAAATAATATATGATTTTGATTTTATAGTTGTAAAAGTGCTAAAAATTCATTTGCTTGTAACTTTTTAGATATAAAATTATAATTAAACATGAACACTTTAATCACTTTGCAAGAGTAATAACAGTCCATTTCACATACTCCTAATGATATGAGTATAAGTAAAATTTTGGATAAAGTACACGAGTATATTAGGAATTTTTGAAAATTAATAGATATAAGTGAAATTAAGAGTAAAATTCATGGATATAGGTAAAATTTGCCCTGATTTTATTTCTTTTAATTCTATTTTAATCATTTTGAACTTCATCAAAAAATAATTCTGCATTTATTTTCAATAATCATTCATGGAAATACTTAGATGATAGTATGGATGATCAATACTATTTTTACAAAATATTAAATTATATAGACAATTTATTACGTAATTATTCCTATTTTAGTAATGAAAAAATATGAAAAAACTAATAATGCTATTTCATGAGAAAACGCATATCTATTTTCTTCCGTTTGATTTGATATTTATTTCAATTATTGAAATTAATATTATGGAAAAATGCATAAAATTTTGGAATAAATAAAATTTCTAATTGAGTGAGTTATTTAGTATTTTGATAATAATTATACAAGGATAAAATTGAATGGTTATAATTGATATACTTAACATATACAATCATGACAAAAATAGGGATGAGAGAGTATTCATAAAGGCTCGAACACGAAAAAAAAATGAATATTAAATTATTGAGGACTTATGAAAAATATATGTGATGCAAAAAATTTGATTGGTATCTCTCACTTTACTTGTGAATATTTCTGTATTGGTAATATTTTTCTCATGTTGTATATGATCTTTTGACATAGATGATCATAACGCAGGAAATTGTTATAGGCATTTGAATTCGATCAAGTAAGTGGTAACTCTCACTTTACTCCTAAATATTTTTTATAGGTAATATTTTTCTCGTGCTGTATATGGTCTTTTGACATTGATTATTATTATATGATTAAATAATGTTTGTCAATAAGTGATCAAATTGAGTCAACTCATGTAATTTAGTTAAACTAATTCTAGTGATATGTTATTGGTAAAACGCTGACATAAGGGAAACCTGATCTAGTGCCCTCAGACATACTTAACCTCAGACGCACTCATGTATTTCATCCTTTTTTAATATTTTTATACATTTATTAATATAACTGTAGTCAATATATATATATATATATATATATATATATATCAAATTTTACTATTTATGAAGATTTTCAGATATTTTTTTAGATTTTTCAAAATCAGGATTTTCTAAAATCAACATTGATTTTAAAAAATTCAAAAAAATATCTACAAATTTTCAAAAATAGTAAAACTTGATACATACGTTAAATACACTTATGTTAACAATTATATAATGCTGATTTTAAAAAATCCAAAAAAATGTATAAATCTTCAAAAATAATGTGTTGTATTATACATATTTTGAATTGTATTGTTGATGTATCTTCATTGTTTAATTTTATTTTTGAAAATATTTATCATGTATTATAAAGTAGATATATACTTACTAAGTTGCTAACTCATTCCATTACATTTTCATCATTGACAAGTGAATTAATTATGATATGAATTAAAGAATGATCCTTGGGGTAGGCTATGAAGGATAAGAGACTCTCACTAGTTATCTTAAGAAGCTAGTAATTTTTTTTATTTGTTTGAACTTTGTAGTAAGGTTATTATGTATAATACCTAGGGTGTGTTTGTTTTTCCTTAAAAATTTTCACACAAAAACTTTTCAATCTAAAACCTTTTAATCTCCGTAATTACTTAATTTTTTAATTATTTATTCACATCTTACTATACAACTACTTTATTTTTCAATCATTTTTATACAATTACCCATACAACTAATTTATCTATTTTAACTTTATTCTCTTTACTCACCATATTACTTCTATTATATCATATCATTTTCTTCTAGTTAAAAAACTTTTACACCAAAAACGTTTCATCCAAAAATTTTATTTCTTCCGAAACACACAAGTAATTTAAATATAGTAACATTTCCATAATTTTTATCTAAAAAAAAGCTATTATGTTTAAAAATAAAAATTATATAACAATATCCCAAAATGGTAAAAAGAACTTAGCTTATACATTAAATACATCTAACTTTACATTTTATAAAAAAAATAAAAAAATAAAAAATGGATCCCACATCCAAACGCATGAGATCACCCCTCTATTTTTATAGGATTCAACTTGATTTTGAAAACCCTATTTTTAAAATCCTCAACCCAACGATTATATAAATCGGTTCGGATTGAAATGGGTTCAAGCTGGAACCAACTCTATTTATACCTCTGATGCGCTATTTAGTAACGCGGTAGTAAGTGGTTGAAAAGGTTGAGAAAAACGTAACTTTGAAAAGTGTGAAGAGTGATATGCCATGATAAAAGCAAAATGGGAAAAAAAAATAAAAAATGATAGTGTTGCGGTAAAAAGGAGTAAAATAGAGGGAAAATAGAAAAAATTTAGAATAGCTGAATAGTCAATAGTTAAGATATCAAATTGTATTTAAAAAGCATGCAGGGAGATATGACAGCATTTTTTTTTTTTTTAATACTGAAACACACTAATAGCAGCAGCTAAAATTGTCAGGGAAAGCACAAACCAAAGGAGAATTATGCTCTTTCATCAAAAAAAGAAAAAAAAAATGGGGGAAAATTAGGCTCAATTTGGCTGCATGTTTGAGGGCCTGGAAGCACTGTTTTAAAATCCCTGTTTAGATGAGCAATGTGCACGAATCCCATATACCAAATAGTCTTAAAAGTGCTACTAGGAAAAACAAACTGAAACTGCTTTTCCGTGGTGGTTCCTCTCTATTGGCTGAGCGTTTGTTAAGCAAACCACTCAGCCAAGCGAAGCCTTAATCACAACACAGCTACATATCAAAGTTAGTGGTGACTTTGCTCACTAAGTGCTCACCATAAATGGCCTTCTCAAACTTGGCAATCCCACCTGTCTTTTCCTTGCAGAAATCCAACGGCTCCACAACAGCATCATAAACTGGCTGCTTGAACGACACAGGAGAGTTATACAGGATTCATTAATGAAGAAACACATGAAACACACAATCATAGAGATATACCTCCAAAAAGAATGGTATGGACACGCGGTATTTTGGAGAATTGTTCACCACACGATGCAATGTTGACTCGTACAAACCATTGGAAAAAATCTGCAGATTTTACACGTTTTACATGAGATAATGTCTATGGATTTTCGCAGGAAGAGCAGAAAGAATAGTCTCAAATGCAGACAAATGCAGAGATGGAGACCTTGAGCATGTCACCTATGTTGCATACAAAAGTACCAGGGATTGGAGCCGCCCATATCCACTCACCAGATTGGTTTCTCACCTGCAGGATACCAAAAAGAAATGCTTTTCTGCAGGTAAGCACTCATTTACAAAAGGTAATAAGTCTTTTAAAATGTTATGAATGCATTTGCTCAGGGAAACAAGATTTTTGAATGTTATCTAGTAAGCTTCACATCATTGCTCTATTCATTCCATCACATCATTGTTCTATTCATTCCATTGCATAAAATGCGGCCGAATTTCACTGAAGTTAACGTATTTCAGATCATAACCTAAAATTTAGAAAAGAAAAAAGAATAAGAATAACAAGAATATTAACAATGCACATTCCAAGAGATCTTGCCCAGCAACATTTAAATGAGATCTATAGTTTCTTAGTCTCCTAGGTCTTTGAATTGGCAAATGAGATCTACCTGGAGGGCAGTTATATCATCATCCTGATTAACCAATGTCAAAAGACCTGACATACAAGACAATTACAAAAAGGAGCAGTATTAGAGATTAAAGTTAGACACTAGGTGAACATCCTAAGTAGTCTTATCAATACATGGAAGTATGCAATGAAAACAAAGTAAACAAATTGGAACAGCCATTTGAACTGGAACCATCCCTGGTCAGTTATACTCAAAGCTAATTAAGCCTAGAAACCTTCCCATGCCTGGCACCACCACCATGAAGAACTTGTTCAATGCTAGCAAGATACGACTATTTTAACTGGGGGCTTAGTTCAGGTTAGTTGTTTCTTTTTGAAAGAGATGCATTGTCCTTTTAGGAAGGGAAATTATCAAGACTTAAAAATCGAAATAGGCAGAAGTGTCAAAAAATGAAGAAAATATGAATGGTTACACAGATGCAGTTCCACATAACCCCCTTCATTTTTTATATATTGATGATTGATAGAAAATCTACTCTATCCATTGTATATAGCATAATTTGTTTAACTAAGAAGTCAAGTTTCATCGAAATCGTAGATGTGCATGGGCGGGATGTAACTAAGTGCACCCGGGTGCATTTTACTTATTTTTTTAATTTGTTTTTGAAATTGTTTTTTACGTAGTTGTTAATATAGGTGTATTTAACATGTGTATCAATTTTTACTATTTTTGGAGTCTTTTAAATATTTATTTTTTATTTTTTAAAATCAGTACCATTTTCCCAATTCATTAATTAAGAAAATACCACTGATTTTAAAAAATAAAAAATAAATATCTAAAAGTCTCCAAAAATGATAAAAATTAATACGCATGTTAAATACACCTAGATTAATAGTTGTATAATAAAATTTTCAAAAAAATATAAAAAAATGGATTTTTGCTCCCAAGTGCATCGAAGCTCAATGCACCTGGGTGCACTTTATCACAACTTGTGCATGGGCCACATTTGCTTAAATATATATTTGTGTAAATAATGAAAAATGCTTAAATCTATTTATATATGCATTAAACTGTAACATTACTTTGTAGAATCATTTATCAACATAATAACGATATTTTAGATAATTTAGATGTTAAAAACATAACTTTAAAATTGATATATAACATCAAACCATTTTATTACATTGATTTTACATATTTTTAGATGTGAAACATGCATAATGATATTAGAAAAATGGAAGGGTTTCCGAGACAATATAAACGATATTAAATATAATCAATAAAGCGGATTTCACATCAATCATCAAGGGTGTAAAAATGAAGGGCTTTACCTCAAAGAGAAGTTTCATAAAAGCAAAGCCCTGTATGCATGTAATCTCATGCTGGTTGCAAAACAAACAAGGGTGTAAAATAAGAGTTTCAAGCAACCCCACAATAAGTAGACAAAAGACAGAAATAAGACGAAATGTACAAGATAGCATCTTAGAAAGAGAAAAGCACAGCTGAAATATTATTGAAGCATGTAGATCATCTTTGATTGACTTACCATAATCTGTGTGAGCACCACTTTATTTGTTTGCCCATGCACATTAGGAAGGAAAAATCAGTTTATATGACCATGAGAAACAAGCAAGCACATTCACCAATGCCCAAAAAAAAAATATATATCCCTTTACCATCCTATGCCATCATCATGAATTTCTTGAATCTTCGTCTCAGTGGAAGCAGGATAGCCTATGATTCGCAATACCCAAAAATTATCATCTCCAATTCTTTGGCCATCAAATGTCTCAGGTGATCCGCCTAAAGCTAAAGCAATACCACCCATAATTTTTCTTGCAAGATCTGTCCATGGTGAGAAACAAACCAAAAATATAAAATAAAATAATGTTTTATTGATATATTTGCAGATGTGGAGAAGAAATAAAAAATGACATAAGCAAGGGAAAATGAAATACATTCAAGGATGCATGCCTGCCAATAGGTTGACATACTCTTCCATCAAGTGCTTGAAGTTTGGGGGATTGTCTGGCCTGTATTGAATTTTCAGGTAAGTTTCCAATAAAATTTAAACAGAAATAGGGCACCCTGAGAACATGCATCATTCATGGAGACATTGTTAAAAGAAAATTTGTATAGAAGCATCTTCTGTATAATGAAGTCAACCTCCTATGGTCTCAATAATATGTTGGACATCATAGCCATCCACTGGCATGCTGCCTTGATGAAATTGCATGCTTGATAATGTGGATTGAGAGCTCAAATGAAGCACAGCATCAGTCACTCCACAGAAATGTGGAAGCATACTTCGGAGTTCTGGAATAATCTAATAAGTGCTGTCCTCGGAAATCAATCTTAGCACCCTAATAATGCACTTTTGCAGTCCAGAATTCTGAATCAGGCAACCTTATTTGTTTAAATTTCAAATTTTGGGAAGCAGGGTTATTTTTAGCTGGAAAATTCATAGCCGTTAAAAACACAGGAAATCCTCACATCTTTGCAATGTCTGAATTCATCTTGAAAAATAAGATTATGTTGGCGAACTATTGGCCCCCCAAAAGTCAAAGAAAATAAGATGTAATCTTTTCTGTTGCTCTCCGTTATGAGGTCTGAAAATAAGATCAGGAAAACAAAATTATGTTGGCGAATTATTGAAAAAACCTCCTCTTTCTTACCAATGTATAGTTTCAACTACCTTGTTTATTCCAACTTTACCCCTATTATTTCATGTCAATCACACAATTCCTAAAATATTCCCTTTCCCACACCCACCCCGTCCCACAATTTCACCAACTTTCACATTCCTAAATACCTCCTAAGTCAATCAAATTTTATGCATAGGCCGGAAAAATTTTTTCCTCTTAATCAAAAACTTTTAAAGTTACCATACCATAAATTGCATCCTTCCATAGTTTTGCCAAGTGCTCCATACATCCCAGGTCTTATTTCCCTGTAGCACTGTAACAATAAAAACATGCCTCATGATCCATAAAAATAAAATTACAGTAAATAAAAGGGAGAAGGAGAGAAAAAACAACAACAACAACAACAACAACAAAAACAGATTAACAGATACTTCACAACGAACAAGGATAAAAAGCGAGTGAAAAAAGAAAAGGGCTTATTGATAAAAGATGATATCTGCAATAATGGGCAATTAGCCACAAAATACTCACATCTATAGCCTCATGAAGATCAGGCTTGCCTTTGGTTACATTTTCTCCAACTCTCTGGTATCCTCTGCTTTCGAATGTTAGTTTGCAATTGCAAAAACTAGGAATCCTGGTGGTAAAAAAATTGATTCTCATTGCCCCTGAATAAATAAAGAAAGAAAATCTCAAGCGCACCTGAATCCTGTCTCTGCAGACATCTTAATCTTAAGCTTTTCCTCATACGATAGGCTGAAAAAAATCCGCGTTGTGTCTCTAACATCTTTGACTAGAGAATCAGGAATACCATGGCCCTTCTGGTGAAGAACAACAAGAAACCAAGTAGTTTAGCATAACAAATAAACATAGAGATAAGGACCGTTCTCTGAACTGATAATTTTTTAGATACAAAAAGAAGACATATATAACAGAATTAGCATGAGATTTAATCGTCAGCATTGGACTAACCCTACAAAAAAATTGTGAATACAGTTCTTGATGATTCACGTCACACCAGTGATGATTCCCTTAGATACTGCAATCTGAACTGATCTAAGAACACTATAGGCCCAGCCAGATTCCCAACCAGATTGGAGGTCTTCTGCTACATGTTATTGATATTAAGTAGTTTATGTCTAAGACAATAGCATCATAGTGTTAGCACATAAGAAGTAATTTAGAAACTTTCATAGAACTACCATACTATCATTACATTATGCACTTGGAATCTCAAATTGGAAGTATGGTGGAAAAGAAACTAGGATATGTGTTTGGCTCACTCCTTTATGTATGAAGCACCTTTTTGGGTCCAATTGTGGACCAATCCAAAAGAGAATACTAAGCTTTATGTGTTGGTGGCTTATAATGGATAATTCTTTATACTGGGTTAATGTAGACCATTACATTGGGGTGGCGTAGAAGTTGGACTATACTTCACCCTGGCTTGGGCAGGGTTTTTATACATCAATAATATGATTCAACCATTAGCAGTGGACAACCCTATATCAAACAGACTGAGCAACAGCTGCAACAAAAGGTTCTATACTTTGCATTGGGCTCAGATTGGGTTGTTACACATCAATCGTTTGATTCATATAATAGCAGTTGCAGAGGATCATCCTATATCATAGTGCACTACCGACGCAACAGAAAGTTCTAAACTTCATGATGGGCTGTTACACATCAAGGGTATGATTCAACCATAAGCGGTAGATCACTCTATATCACAGCATCCTACAGGCTACAGCTGCAACAGAAAGACCACCATCCTAGCCCTGCCGGTGGTTGCCGCTCACTTAAGATCTTTCTCTGGATAGAAAGCAAGAGACAACCTGCACTTGAAAAAATGTTGTATAATTCATAATATATCTACTGAAGCAACTACTACTGAACTATGGAAGAAATATAATCATACATCATAGCCAACTCTGCTGAATTGCTCAAATAATGCAAAACTTTATCTCATCAAACATAACTAAGTGGTCAATGTACAACCACTGTCTGCTGCTGCTGCTGCTGCTCCTCCTCCTCCCTCTCTATCTCTCTCTCTCTCTCTCTCTCACACACACACACACACGCATCTAGTCTCAAGGTCCAACGAAAAGGGATAAACGACACAGCTATCTCAACACAAATATAAATATCAATCGCCTTCCTCAATTCTATTTCAAAGACATAAATACAACTCAAAAACTAATATATCAAAATAAGACTCTGACTATAAGTTTCAGAAAAAATAAGGCTCTGACTATGCTACTCAACTACTGGCCTAGGCCCCACCTAAGAGCATCTCTCTCCTACAAACTGAAAACATTGATAAAACAGCATGAATCTAGGCAAACTCAGTAAATAGACAAATAATTGAAAGCTGGAAACTAAGAAATGGCATGCTAATCTCATGCTCATACCCTTGACTTATCCCTAGCCCCATACAACCAATGCACTGAATGCATTGTGATGTTCATCTTATCTCAATCACTAGAATTATTTCCGACTAAAGTTTCACAATCTATGGTCAAAATGCAATTCTCATCATATCTATTCAGATCAACAAATTAAATGTAATAGTCGTGCATATGAAATATGCTAAGAATGATCTTTAGCTTCAAAAATACAATAATGACCTATTTCATTCATCTCATCGCAATCAAGTTCATAACCTTTCAAGGATAGTTTCTACATGTTCATCAAAGTACAAGGTCTAGAAACATAGGTTTCTTAAAAAAAAAAAAAAAAAAGCTGCCGTTCTGGGTCTATTAGATCTCATCATTGATTTCCTTGATGAACTTGTTAGTTTTGGAATCCAACTGCAGAACAAGTGTTTCAATCTATACAAGTCCATGCATAACTTAGTTGTAGCATTTGACACTATCATTATATCGAGAAGCATTTTAGCCTTTGGATGATTTCTGCAATGGAAAATAGACTCCATTAATGTGATCTTCCCAAAAGTTAATAGTGCAAGGCTGTTGGACTTCCTCTCAGACGGTTTGATGTACTCATAATAAACTCTTCAATCTATGTGTCTAAAAATAATTATGTATTTACAACAAAGAGTTCACACCTACCACATAGAAAAATCCTGTCTCTTTGCAAGCCTTATCTAACATTCCAACCACTTCCAACACACCCTGATCTTCATCCATCTTTGGATCGTTGAACTTCTTTAAGAGAGGAGAGACATCTGAAGAAAAACAGATCAGGGTAATCAAAAACCAAAAGAAGCAATTGTAAAAACAGAACCATAGCAGGAATTCCTCATGAAACAACACAAACATCAATCATGCTTACAAGGTTACTAATCTCCACTAAGCAAAAGAAATGGCAGAAGTGAAAAACATAGACACAAAGCATATTAAATTTCCAACAGTGGTAGACTGTTACGATGGCAAGACAAATTTGCCAGCAGTTTGATGATTCGGAAATACAAACAGCAGTCAAAATATAAGGATAATTGAGCAGCCATCCAATTCTGAATTGCATGGAAAATTTTTTATTTCGGTATTTGGGCTTTTCTTTTGGGGAATTAGCTTCTTAGCCGTTAATGGGTGCATTTCTCTAATCTTTTATTTATTTTTGTTTCTAATGAAAATGTGGGCCAAGTGTATTTATCAAAATTCACTGTGCATTTTTTCCTGAAATTCAAAGATTAACACCTTTTGGGGGCTGAAAATTATTTAAATGCCCACTTTGGATTTTGAAAATTTTTGGGAAAAAATATACTCATATCCAAAAATAAATTTTAATTTATGAAATAAATGTATATAGGCTCACCTTTTCATGGAAAAAAAAATAAAAAATACAATAAAACACCCTCCGTTAACCCGACCTGACAATATCAGAACCCCTTTTTTTTGGGTAGGATTTGAATAATGAGAAGCACATGAGGTAGCAACAGCAACAGCAACAGCAACAGAAATCATATCGGTATCATGCTTACAAGGTTAATAATCTCAATCAAACAAACGAAATGATAGAATTGGAAAACATAGAAACACGAAATTTTCGTATGAAATTTACAAGAGTGATGGATTGTTATCACGCCATGATGAATTTGACACCAGTTTGATGATTCAGAAATCTGAAAAGCAGTGACAGTGCGAAGAGAGTTGAGGAGCCATCCAATTCTCAATACTGTGGAAAATTTTCCATTTTGGGATTTGAGTGTTTCTTTTGGGTATATGAGGAGAATTGAGGGGTCATCCAAGACTGAATTCTGTTGAAAATTTTAGATTGTAGGAATTCGACGGGGTCGTATGGCTAGGATGGTAAAAGATTTTCAAGTCAAATTTCGAAAAGAAAGAGGTAAATTGATGCAAATACCTATGATGGGGATAGATTTGAAGTCGGTTGCCATCGAAGCAGTGAGTAACGAAGGGAGAGGGCCTGTTGAGCAAAGTAAAATACAGTAGTTTTAGCTCCAGTTCTTCGCCTGGACCTCCTCTGGTATCCGTGGCGGTTAGGGCCGTGGGTTCGACTGGGCTTTTTGTGCTTATGCTACAGGGGTGACGTAGCGGCCGGGCGGCTTACGACCCAAAGTGCACTTGCCGGTAAAGGTGTACTCCCCCCTAAATTCTTACTTAAAAAAAAAAAAAATTTTCTATCATGCCCCACTTTAATAAACTTTAGGACAAATTTTCTGAATATTAAGAAAAAAGATCGGATTGACAAGGTAGATGACAGCGTAGTAATTTTAAAATTATATATATATATATAAGATCCGATTCTCTGCCGTCGGACTGCACTATAATTACAGTGCAATTAGCTGTAAAATGAGCCCCACACATATTAGATTGTAATGAAACTTTATACACTCATTTATCCATATATAAATCATACTTTAGACGGTTTAGA
>JAXCLR010000063.1:7085151-7100633 GCA_035584095.1 Annona squamosa | reverse complement strand
CGGAAAATGCCACTGATTTTTAAAAATCGAAAAAAAATATCTAAAAGTCTCCAAAAAATAGTAAAAATTGATACATATGTTAAATAAACCTAGATTAACCATTGTGTAAAAAAATTTATAAAAAAAACAAAATAAAAAAAAATAGGTGTAGTACACCCGGGTGCGTTTAGACTGCACGCACCCGGGTGTACACGATTGCGTTTAGACTGCACGCACCCGGGTGTACACGATTGCGTTCCGAGGTAGGTCCGGGTGCAACTTGGTACGTTGGATTAAGTAGTAATTTATTTTATCTATATTCTATTTCTAAAAATGTCTACCTGTATGTGCTGGCAGAATTGTTTTTATTATACTCTATAATATCAATTGCTCATAAGGTCTGTTTCATTTTCGATTTCAAATCTGTTCCTATAATAACCAATAATGACACATAAAAAAATAATTTTTATTTTCAAAATAATATAAAAAATACGCATTTATATTTTAGACTTTATTATTTGTAATTAATTTCATTTTATTGTCGTTTATATCTATTTCTACATTCTTTGTAGCCTTGTTATCTATATTAATAATCAAATTAATATCATTATCCACATTTGTGGCAAATGCAAAATTTATACAAAAATCAAACCAACAATAATTCATTGGTGACTCGGAGATAGAAACTATTATGCATTTATTAATGAAAAATGATCTAGTGCATGCAATTACACTATGCGGTCTATGCATTATGGGCCCCACTTGCTCATGAATGAGAAATCTACTCCACCCATTATATTTAGAATTGTTTACTTTATTAACGTACTAATTTTCATTCAAATCTAATGTGTATATGATCCCTATATTAAAATAGTGTAAAATCAACATAATAAAATAGTTTAATGTAAATATCAAGTTTAAAGTGGTATTTTCAACATCTAAACTGTCTAAAGTATAATTTTTATATGAATAAATAATTATATAAGATTTTATTGCAATCTAATATATGTAGGGTTTATTTTACAGTGAATTGTATTGTAATATGGTATAGTCCGTTTGCACGTGATGAGATCTCTTTATTTATATACATAAATTTATAATTATTTACTATTAAGATACCCATGTGAGCACTCATCCGGGTTGGTTCTTGGTACCCAACTTGTATATCTTACCCTTACCCTATTTAGGAGGTTAAGTAATAAATTTTATCATATTTGTACTTATGGGTAAAATTTTCTATCATACCATACCCTATTTAAGGTCGAATTGGCAGGTACCTATGAGTACTCTACCCAACTTGCATCCCTAGTTAGTGGTGGGAGATTTGCAAATTAGTCCCCTAAGTCTGCTTAATTAGCACTTTTTGCCTCTTAAGTTCGTTATTTGCAAAAAAAGTTCTAAAAAAGTCATTGAAATTTCAATAATATAAAATTTTAGTACTCGAGTTTTGGGAATGTAGAGTTTTGGTCCCTTATTTAGCACTTTTTGTTAACTCCATGTTGACATCAATGGATAAATATTATTTTAACTAGAAGGACAACTTTACAATTCTCATGTGTCATAAAAAAGCAACAATTATCCAAACGAAACTCTCTCATCCTAACCAACTACCTTTTATCATGTAATAGAAAAATATATAAATTATTTAAAGGATTAAGAAAACATATCTAGGTGGCTCCAAATATTCTGTGTACTTATCTAAGTGAGCACTACAACATGACCTTGCAATTGCAAAGAACAATTTTTTTCGTTGCACTTGTTGTGCACAATTGTAATGAAATAAAGGTTCATTCCTATTTGTGGGACATTACTTGTAAATTGCAATGAAATATTTTTCATTGCAAAAAATGGTTGCTATTCTAGCAATGAATATTTACAACAGAAGTCTTGTTGTTGTATTTGATGGGCACAATTGCAATGAACTAAGAATTTGTTCCCGTTGTACCTATCACTTACAATAAAATCAGTCTCATTGCAGAAATTGGAGACATTAACACACGGAAACTTGCAACAAATAATTTTTTTGTTGCAATTGGTGTGGACAATTGCAACGAGATGAGAGTTCGTTCCTATTATACTGACCAATTGCAACAAGAAAACACTTCGTTCCTATTAACATGGTACAAACTATAACACAAAAAATGGTTCTTAATTCGTCAATAATTAAAGAATTACTAATTTTTTGAGATTTTTTTTAAAATTAATATTTTAACTATTTCTATAGAAAAAATTAATACTTGAGATTTTGTTTTTTTTGTATGATTGTGAAAAAAGATTTAAGAATATTATTTATCATTGTTATAATTATTACCCATTAATTATATTTATTATTGATTATCTAAATAAATAATAAATTCTTATATTAGTTACTATTTTGTTTGGTAATTATATAGTGTTTAAATTATTTATTTAATTAAATGATGTTTTATTAGAATTGAACTAGCTTGATTATTTTTCTTCAATAATAACTTATTTGGTTAGAAACTAAGTAACTGCTTGACTTCGATGCTAGATAAAAGGCACAGAAAAGTATTGCTAGTTTCTACCTTTTAATAAGTAAAAAATTAAAGGTAGAAATATATAAAAAAAACTACCTCTATGCAGGGATGTCTAAGTATAATACCTAAATCTCGGTTATGGAGAATTTATTTTCCATTTCCTATAAATATATTTATTTGGTTATATAGTTGGAGTTATCCTTGAGGAAGAAATTAGAAAACATGTATTTGGATTAGCTTGAGTTGTAATATAAAATAATGAAAATTTGAGAAATATTAAAAATCATACATGATAAAACTTCAATACATAAAATCATTCTATACATATTAATTATTAATAAAAAAGTGAATGCAAAAATAAAAAATTTTATGCATATAAATGGGAAAGATTGAGTGCCACTAACTCTTGTGTCAAGAAATTGATGTGTTCTACTCTAAATTGAAGACATGTATTATTTGCACTTGGACAATCATTCTATTTTTATTGATTTAAGTTATACACTATAAATTGAAGACATGTATTATTTGCACTAAGACAACATTGTAATATTTTAAGGTATATGAATGTACTTTGTTTATTTTTTGTTAACAGGTTATTTGTCATATAAGTGCATTATCGTAAACATAAAAATAATATTTAATATAATATTTATATGGTTTTTAAAAGGAAATAATTAAAGTATTATTTATTTTCAATGAATTGAAAAGATGATTGCGACCAATGTATTCATAGGTTATGTAGCTAATAAATTTGCAAGTTGCAACGAAAATTTTCGTTGCTAATGTGAAGCAATTGCAACGACAAAATTTTGTTACAATTTGATTCATGGTAATGTCTTAACCACGGTTATTTTGCTGCAAAATTGCAATGAAATTTTTGGGTGCAAATGTGAAGTAATTGCAATGAAAAAATTTTGTTGCAATTTGATTCATGGTAACCATGGTGCAAAGTTGCAACGAAAAATTTTGTTATAATTTCCAGCTTGTTGGAATGCAATTTTACGTTACTGATATATGATCAATTCCAATAAATCTCATTTTCATTCCTAAATGTCCATAGAAACAGACATGTTGGAACAAACGTGCGGTGAACATTTTTTGTTGCAATTGATCTTATTGCAACGAAAATGTTCATTTCATAGTTGAGTTTTCTTACAGTGGAGGCAAGCAAACTTCAAAAATTAAAAGAAATTTGTTGAGGAATGATTCCAATGGCGAACCACATGGCAACCTTGATGGAATCAATTTTCAAGGGTAGATCATTATATAAAAATTTATTTAAATAATACATAGATGAACGATTAATTATTTTATTAAATGATAGAAAGAGTTTTAAAGGAAATAAAACTTTATATTAAATAATAAAAATATGTCAAGAAAATTCCAAAATATAATTTAAGGAGAATAAATTTTAGAATTTGAATTTCTAGTTGTATTTTTATTACAAGTGTCGATATTTACATAGTAATTTATTAAATGATTTATAATAATT
The DNA here is from genome assembly GCA_035584095.1 of Annona squamosa. Classification (NCBI taxonomy): domain Eukaryota; kingdom Viridiplantae; phylum Streptophyta; class Magnoliopsida; order Magnoliales; family Annonaceae; genus Annona; species Annona squamosa. Next base: position 7,096,664 of record JAXCLR010000063.1, on the reverse strand, counting down.
TTTATATGTAATAATAATGCAAACATTATTGATAGAATTTTCATATAACCAAACAACATGGACGTTTATAGGTTTAGTCTTGTTTGAGGGTTCCTATAATGACAAATTATAACTTAAGAAGAAAATTTTAAAAATTTAGTTGTGTATCTTAATAGAAGTGTAGATAATTAAATAATAAAGTGTTCTAAATTTTTTTTTTATATTAAATGATAAAAAATATTTTCAAGAAAATTTTAAAAATTATAATTTAAGGAGAAAAAATTTAAAATTTGAATTTCTATTTGTATTTTTTATTAAAGTGTAGATATTTATATAAAAATTAGGGCGAGATTGAGTTATGTTTGGCCAATAGCTACCCTTTTAGGATATAAGAAGGGCAAAGCTGTCATTTTAATTAAAATAATATTTATTTGTGAATTTCAACTTAACAAAAAACACTTTAGTTAAGGAGCGAAAACTTTAGGTTCTTGAAACTTGGAAAACTAAAGCTTTACATATTTGAAATCTACATGATTTTTTGCAAATAGGCAAAAAGTGCCCATTAAGCAAACTTTGGAGACTGATTTTAATTTGCAAATCCCTTGAATAAAAGGGTTCTAGTGAAATTTTTTTAAACAGTTTTCCTTTTATTTTCTAGTTTTTAATATTTTAATATTTTAATATTTTATGAGAAATCTATTTTATCTATTATATCTAGTATCATTTATATTATCATAAAAATCCTTCTTCAGTTTAATATTATTATGTATGGACCTCATATACAAATTGTAAAATTAACGTAATAAAATAATTTAATCTTAGATATCAATTTTAAACTTTTATTCTTATCATCTAAATCATCTAAAATACTATTACTATGTGCATAAATAATTTTATATATTTTGATACATACGTAAATGAATCCAAGTATTTTTAGCATTTATATTTTCTTATTAAATATGACCCATGCACGAATTTGATTGAGATGAAATTTGATTTTTTAGTTAAATAAATAATATTAAATATAATAAATGGAGTAGATTTTCCGTAAAATAGAAAGGTATTATACGAAACTAACATGGGAGAGTGGGAGACCCGTTTTTTTATAACGGCAAGAAACGATATGCTATGGTACGATGTAGTAATAGTAGTGCTAGAGCATGACTTTCGATGAAGGTGATTTGTCATCAGGGGACGTAACATTTTTTGAGAGGGCCAACCATGTGAAGGGAAATTATATTTTGAAAATCTTTAATTTTAAAAAATTCTAGGAGGTTCAACTCTGCTACATCGCTCCGCCACTGGACAGAAGCAACTATTTGAATTAAAAAGAATAATATGATCAAATACATAGGATATTTATATGAAATAATAATTGAGGAAATATAAGATTCATTTGCTAATTGCTAATTAGTAGAGCGATAGTGTGGATGAAGATATTTTTTGAAAAGTACGAAAAATAATATAATATAAGAAAGATAAAGTAAGAATAAATAGGATATTTCTGTGATAAAATGACGGAAATACAAAGATAATGGTGGAAAAAGTAAGGTAATTCAGTAACGAAGATATTAATTCAATTTTGAAAAGTGTATGCGCATCTATTACCAAACTGAGTTCGAAAAGTATAATGTTGGTAGATAGTTCAAAAATCATATCATATAAAAAGGTCAATTAGTTGTGTAAATTTTAATTCATTTTTCTATTAACAAATAGACCATCAATAAAAATTGATGAAAATTTTGGAAAAGGTTAAGGAAGGATGTGATATAAAAAAGATAATGATAAGTAACTAAAAAACTAAAATAAATAGAGAGTATAGTTACATGAAAAAATTAAAATATAAAATAATAATAGAAAAAGTGAGATAATTTTGTAATTAATATTACATCATATCATGGAGCCTTGATTTCCACTACCGGAATCCTGTTCAACCTCCTGATTTCACTGAATTCACCGACAAACTCTATGACTCGTTGGTTTCCACGAGTCCACCGACAAACTTACCATGTTGATTTCACCAAAAGCACCAACAAACTCATAATTTTAGTTTCCACGGGCTCATCAACGACTCAAAATGTATCTTGATCCGCTATTAGTAATACTTTTCTAGAATGGAAAGATAAAAGGTGTACAAAGAGTGCTTTTAAATAGGTGATATGATAGAAGTAGTAATGAGGAATAAAAAAAATAAAGTTAAAATAGATAAGTTAATTGTACAGATAATTGTGTAAAAATAATTGAAAAGTAGGATAATTGTATAGAAAGATACAAAAATATTTTTAAAATAAGATAATTATGAAAAGTAAAAAATTTTATATTTATCCAAACATATCATAAAGATACACAAAATAAGCTCAAAATGAACTATCAAAGTTATCCACAGTTGTGCCTTAAATCTTCAAATGTGTTGAAAATGTATCTTGAATACTTCACTTGATCAGCGTGGTTGCACAATTTGAATGCATAGATCTTTAGTTGCTTTGAGATGTTTTGAGTTTGTAATCACTCAGAAATATTAGTTGAGTGCTTAAGATTATCACTTACTTTGTTAGGGTCATTCTTCTTTTAAATAGCTTCAAAAGTAAACTCTTTCTCACACCTATAAGCACATTTAATGCATTTTTAACAGTTCGAATTGTTGATCTTGTTTAGTTAGCTTAATCCAAAAGAAAATAGGTAAATTAAGTTATTAAAGTTTCTTTGATTGAAATATCAACCCCTTTTTAGAAGGACTTCCCCATTAATAGAATGTGTTGTAAATTTGAGAGCTAATGAAACGCAAAAAATAGATAATGTAAAAACATACACAAGAGCAATAAGAGACTTAAGATTTATAGTGATTTGATCAATCTCTCTCACTCTACTTTTTCAAGCAAAGACCCTTTGTATTTTTGGTTGCACTATTATATTATAATACAATGTAGAGTACAAATCCGCTTATAGATCCTTCATGTCTTAGGTTTCATTATTGTATTATAATATAATGTTACAAACTCATTTATAGATTCTAGCTCTACGTGGCTTTGTTTACAATGCACTAATTGTTGGGAGTACCACTTCAACTAAACTCAATTATAGATTAATTACTTGGCCTTAGTCTCTAATATCAAGCTAATCAATAGCAACAATCAATTTAGGAAAAAAACTTTACTAATTTAGGATGCGTTTGGTTGAGGGTAAAATTTTTGATGAAAAATTTTGGATTAGAAGTTGTCCGATTGATAGAAAATGATGTGATATAATTGGGGTAATAATAAGGAGTAAAGAGAATAAAGTTAAAATAGATAGATTAATTGTATGGGTAGTTGTATAAAAATGATTGAAAAATAGAGTAGTTTGTATAGGAAAATGTGAAAAAGTAATTAAAACATAGAGTAGTTATGGAGAGTGAAAAATTTTGAATTGAAAAGTTTTAGTCGACATTTTTTTGCTCTAAACAAACACACCCTTAGTATAGGCAGTTTATAAGCATAGCAAACACTTATTGAAGATGGAAAAAATGTGATCTTGGAAGTTTTTTCACTTTTATTTGAAAGCTTGAGCTTGAGATCTTGAGTATAAGACTTTAACACTTAAATATAAGAAAGTGCAAACTCATTGAATATTCTAGCTAACCTTTATAATTCCTCTTAAAGTGCTATTTAAAGTTTTGGAAGGTAAAAGAGCTATTAAAATTGTTGATCTCATTTAGTTGGCTTAACCCAAAAGAAGGGAGGTGAACTATGATATTAAAGTTTCTTTGATTTGAATATCGACCCCTTTTTGCTAGTACTTTCCCCTGAATAGAATGTGTTGGAAATATGATAGTTAATGGAATGCAAAAAATAGATAAGTTAAGAATTAGGGGAGTACATCGGGTCAGGTCAACACGAGTTGGGGTGAATATAACCGTAATTTACCTTTTAAAATCCAACCCAATCCTCATTTCAACTATTTTTTTCACACATTAATCTAACCCTATTTTAATCTTATGAAATCGATTCGGTTCGAGATAGAAATTAGGTTAATAAATATATAATATTTAAAAAGTATTTACTTAATTAAAACTATTTAAAAATCTAAATCAATATGAAATAATAAAAATTAATTATTTTTATAGAAATAGTTTCCAATTTGTGATTTATACAATAATATAATTGTTAAATAATCTTACTTCAAAGCAATAATCTCTAGTTAATTTATATATATTATATGCTAATGTATGACTATTTTGAATAATCTATTATATTTTATACTAATATATGAAATTGGGTTAGGTCAAGTTGACAACTGTCTAACGCAAATCAATCTATTTTTTTAAAATAGGATTGGTTCAAATCGGGTTATATAACTTATTTGTTCAAAATTACCTGACTCAATCCTATTATAGACCGAGTTGGGTTATTCAGGTTTGGGTTGAGACTAACCCTATTCCACCCCTAGTAAGAATATACACAAGCACAATAAGAGACTTGAAATTTATAGTAATTTGGGAAATTTCCTTTGCTCCACTCTTTCAAGTACATACTACTTGTGTCTTAGGTTCCACTATTGTATCATAATACAATATAAATCACAAACTTATTTCTAGACTCCAGCTCTAGGTGGCTTTATTAATAACAAACTAGCTATTAATGAGTACTACTTCAACCAAACTCAAATATAGACTAATTACTTGGCCTCAGTTTCTAATATGAAGCTCATAAATAACAACAATCAATTTAGGAATAAAAAAACTTTACAAATTTAGCGTAGGTAGTTTGTAAGCATAGCAAACTCTTATTGAAGATGGAAAAAATGTGATTTTGGAAGCTTCTTTTCTTGTATTTGAAAGCTTGAGCTTGAGGTCCTGAGTGTAAGACTTTAATACTTGAATGTAGGAACATGCAAGGTCATTCAATATTCTAACTGACCTTCATAACTCTTATTGAATTGTTATTTAAAGTTTGGAAAGTAAAAGAGCCATTTGTGATGGAAAACAGCCAACATTAAATGATCTACATTCGAATTTTGAGCATTATAACTAAAGTAGAACCTAGAGTCAATTTTTAAGATCGACTTCATGTTGAAGTCACATATTGAGATTGATTTAGATATACAACTTCGTGTTCTAAAATATTTTAGAGATTTCTATGTGTTATAATGTTGGTAAGTCTTATGCAAAATCTATTTGAGTTGCGAGTTCACTCAAGTTGTGGCTGGGGTTAGCTTGAGATGTGTATTGCCTTTGTACTTTTGTTCCTTTAACTGCTTATACGCTTATACATCTTTCTATATATTCTAAGTTGATTATGAGATCAAAAGTCACATTCGAGGTCAACTTCAGTGCGCGACTTCACATTTTTAAATTTTTTTGAGATTTTTCCTCACTTGATCTTTCCTCAAGTTGCAACTGATGTCAAATTTGGGTACAACTTTAGTTAAGTTGCATATGAGGGAATGTTAGTATGACCAAAACCAGTGATTGAACAGGTGAAGAGACTAATTTAGTTTAAATCAATTGAACTACTAAAGCAAATTATTTTGAACCGATGACAATAGCATGATGTATTTATTATATTATTAACGTTTAACTATTTTTAATTAATTATATACTGGTAAACTTATATATTTATAACTCCCAAATCTTAGGTTAGATTCTAATCATCAAAACAAAAAATATAGACAGATAAAGGAAATTTTTTTAAAAGATTCATTAACTAAGCACAATATGACACATTAAATTAGAAGAAATTAACTTTATTAACTTACTTAAGTTAGTGATCTTGTAGGTGTAGGAGACTGAATTCCAAATGCATTTGCGAAAATATGGATATTAAAGAATTGCCTACACAATCATAAATATTTAAATTATAGTAATTAAATAGTCTAATCCACCCTTCCACAGTAAAAATATAAATGCATCAATGAATCAATAGAACAATGTCAACAATGGAACAATACCAATTAATTAATCAACAATGCAATGACACAATCCATTTTGAATTTTGAAAATTACAAAATGAAGAGCAATATTCTTATAATGATTTTTAAAATTTTCCTCATGTTCTAGACTATGTAGTTGCAAATTTATGAATGACAACGATGATTGGCTAACTTTAACAACATGTTTGGTGATGACTGCCTGCTACGAGCTACTATTGGAAGTCAGTTAGTACTAAAGAAAGTATATTAAGATGAGGAGAAGAGAAATTGTAGATAGAGCAACTACAAATTGCTGTTTTGATTTAAATGAAAGAAATTTTTATTGTCGATTAGAGGGTAGTGATGAGGAAGAAGAACGAAGGGGTAGAGATGAGGGAGAAGAGGCTATGATAGTACGATGGGGAAGAATTGGGGGGTTTATGAGTAATGGTCACTATCTGTTGGAGAGAGTAAGGGCTTTCAAGTTTGCCAACAACAAGAGAAATGGTTGTTGTGAGTCCCTAACTATCTTCTAGTAGAACCAGAGAAGGAGAGGCAATGAAGCACGTTGCATGGAGAGGACGTGATGACTACTATTCTCGATCGTGTTGAGGTTGGAGAAGGAGAAGTACCAAGCAAGTAGTCCAGCATGCAGAGGAGATGCCTAGGATGGCGAGGCATGGACTAGTTCTTGGTTAGACGATTTTAGCCTGGTTCTGACAACACTGATGTGAGGTCGACTTTAAGGATCGACTTCACTCAAGTTACATAGTGAGGTGAACTTGGCTTTGTGACTTCATATTTTTTAAAAATTTTAAAGATTTTTCTTGTTTGGTTTCACTCCAAGTCATAGTTGAGGTCAATTTGATTTGCTACTTCACCCAAGTCACATATGGGGTTAACTTGAGAGTATTATTTTGCTTCTTAATTTAAAAATCCTCTTTTAATGTATACTTAAGTTGATATTAGGATTGACTTCGAATGTGATTTCACTCAAGTCACTGGTGAAGTTGATCTTGAGTTGCAACTTCACCTATTCTGCTCTTGGATATCACTCGTAATTTTCTAAAGAAGTTTCTTTAATTAAGTTTTTGCTATTTATACTTGCATATACTTAACAAAAGATATATTAGTAATATAGTTTCATTTTAATTGAATTATTAATCATCAAAATAATTATGGATTTGCAATTTACCTAATATGAGTTTATAGTAGTTACTTCTCTAGTGTTGTTAGTTTTTGCCTCTATATAGCGTGCTTCTATAAATCTTCTGTAGGATTTTAGTGTACTTATATTTTTTCAAAATCTCTGAAACTTATTGTGCATAATCTTTATGATGTCTAGAGGTATTACACAAAGTTTGGTGACAAACACACTTTGTTTGATCAAGTCATGATGATTTAATCATTGTCTTGCTTTTGCCTCACTTGTGTAGAAGTAAGTGGTCTACTTCTGCAAAATATCGTCTTCATAGTTTTCTTTGAAAAATCAATATAGACACATTTTTTTATTTAGTCTTGTATAATATGCATTTTAAGCTTCATGACTTAGCTTCAAACTTCAAATAACTTTTGCATTTGATTTATTTAAGTTGTCTTACTACTTTAATGCCCTACTCTATTAAAACAACAAGTTGTTTGCTTCCTTATTACTATCCTAATCGAATCGTTGGCAAACATATAATTAGAAATTAAAAAATTTCTAAATCACTTAAATGTATCATTAGCGCCTTCACTTATCATTCAAGTTTTGAATTCTTCAATATTAAAACACTTATAATTATCTTTTTCTACTTAAAGTAACTAATATGAATCCATGGCTTAGACTCAACAAAAGGAACACAATATTAATTTAAGAAGGAGCAATTGATATTAATGAGTTTTTAGTTAACTATGTGATTGTGTATGAAAAAAATATTTACAAACAAAAAAAGAGATTTGAAAAGAGGAAACATTTTACTAAATTAAGGAAATAATAAACTGAAAAAGAAATCACTACATGAAATGTTAATTGTAGAAAAGTTCGTGTCCTTTTCTTTTCTTGAATAGTCCTTAAACTTTACAAAAAATTTTAGCAATTATAAAAAAAATCGAAAAAGGAGAATTAGATTTATGTATCTTTTACCTGCATAGTTTCATAGAAAATAGAAAAGTTTTGACTAACGGTGTGTTTGGTTGAGCTAAAAAATTGTTAACTAAAACTTTTCACTCTCCATAGCTATTTTATTTTTTTATATTTTTCTACACAAACTACCCTACTTTTTAACCATGTTCACACAACTACACATACAACTAATCTATATATTTTAACTTTATTTTCTTTATAACTCATCATTATCCATATTATATCACATTATTTTCTATCAATTTGACAACTTATCTTACAAACTTTTCATCAAAAAGTTTTATCCACAACCAAACACACCTTAAATTTTTTATATTAAAGGAAACTAAAGTTTAAAGGCTACAAATCAAGAATGATTCTCATTGGTCATTAAGGAGTAAATGTAGAAGTGCATCTATGATAGATGTGAGCTCTCAAAAGTCTAAATCTATGATGAGACCAAATGTAGCAATATAATATGCATAATAATTTGACTCATGATAGACTTGTTGAAACTCCATTTCACAATTTAGTTGAACAAGACATTTAATCTCAACAAGAAGTTGTCGAAAGGTATCATGCAAATGAAGCAGCCTAGAGACGCATTTTATAGCCAATTCATTATCAGAAACCATTCACTTTCCTACACCTATCGACTATCACAATTCATTTTCTCACAAACTTTCGAAATTTGTGAGTGAGTAGTGCTATGTCCTCATCATCGTTGTGAGATGAAGAGGTGGACTCTTCTGAGTTGTGTGCTGCTTTTAATGCAATGACTTTCTTCCCTTTGTGATTATCTTCGTTTCTTCTCTTAATTAGCTCATGTGACATTAATGAGCTAATTAGATCTTCTAGTTTTAGTATATTTAGGTCTTTGGCTTCTTCAATTGCTGTAATCTTTGGAGTCCATGATGCCGGTAGAGCTCTTAGTATCTTCATGACCCGTTCAGATTCAGAAATAGCCCTTCTAAGACCTTTCAATGCATTAGTAATTTTATAAAATCTTGCAAACATCTCAAAAATGTTTTCTGTTTCTAACATTCTAAAGCTTTCCAATTCTCCTATCAGAATATTTCTCCTAGTCCCTTAGACTTGGGAGGTTCCTTCATAAATAGATGTTAGAGTATCCCATATTTCTTTTGCAGTTAGACAAGAGGATACTCTATCATATTCAGAAGCTGTAAGAGCACAAAGTAGTGAGTTCAAGGCCTTCGCATTGCTCTTTACAGTTCTTACTTCCTCTTCAGTCCACTTGGAAGCTCTTTCATCTATAGGCAACGTTACACCATCTTGGATCACAATCCAAGAATCCGTGTCGGTAGCCATAATAAGTTGCTTCATACGAAGCTTCCAATATCCAAAGTTGTTCCCATCAAACAATGGTGGCCTTGTAAAGGATTGGCCTTTAGCAAATGTGGGAACGGAAGTAGATTGGGATGCCATATCAATAAGATCTCTTTGGTAAACTCAAAGACCTGCTCTGATACCACTTGTTGGCCCCGAGTTAATGACAAAATCCAAGAGGGGAGGGGTGAATTGGGTTCTTAAAAATTTCTTTGGTAGCTTAAAAAAACACTTAACCCCTTGTGAGTTTAATCCCCTTGAATGAAGAAACGAAATGGAAAGCAATGTAATGTAGAGAGCAGAAATAAAATGAAACAGACAAGATTTTATAGTAGTTCGGGCAACCTCCCTACTCCACTCTTCCAAGCTCACACTCCTCGTGACTTGGGTTCCACTATTGTATTCTCTCAATATAATTAGAGCCACTGATCTCTTCTAGATTCCAGCTCTAGAGTGCTTCAACAACACACAGCACAAGTAGGTGATTAGTTCCACTCCAATCACACACTATTTTGCTTACACTTGATCTTAGTTCCTCAAACTAGATCAAGTTCAACACAAACAAGAGAAATAACAAAATAGTCTACACTTTACAGATGTGTAGAAGCAATTTGGCGCAAAGAAGAACTTGTAATGTAGGCTTTGAAGATTCAGAAATTGAGCTTTTTGCAGTTTGAAGCAAAGTTCTTCCTCTTTGAATGGCTTGATCTCTTTAAAGCTCTTGAATATGGGAGTTAAGCACACTTAATGTTTTCTGCTTGCTTCCCTCGTTCACAATGACTCCCTTTTATAATTGTGGAGGGAATCCGAACGTTTGAAGGTAGTTGGCGCGTATTAAATGCGCTAAAATTCGAATAAATTCCGACCGTTGCGACTCAAGTCGCAGGCGGAGTCGACTTCGGATGCGACTTCGCCCAAGTCGCAGATGGAGTCGACTTCGGGTGCGACTTCGCCTCTCCGTTGCAACTTCAAGTTCCAAATTGAGTCGACTTGGGCATCGACTTGACCCAAGCTACAGGTGGAGTCGACTTCGGGTGCGACTTCACCTCAGCAGGATGTTTGATGAACTTGAAAAACTTGTTTGCTTGGTTCCTTCATTTCCTTTTGGATCATCGTCTTCTATTTAGCTTGCTTGGCTTCTTTCTTTGATCATTTTCATTCTAGAATGACTTCACATATTTGTAGTCCTTGTGAATCTTGAAAAACTTATTTTTGATTTATCTTTCTTGCTTTCGATACTAGTCTTCATGACTTGAGTTTTTTTATCTTCAAATATGTTTGAATCTTTGTCTTGGACTTGAGAGACTCATGTTGATAATGATCTTTGTATTCTTGATTTGGATTTGAGAACTCTTTAGTTGATCTTGAAAAATGATCTCGAATCTTCATCTTTGATCTTTGAAGACCTCAAGTCACATTTGGGGTCGACTTTGTCTGCGACTTCACCCAAGTCGCAACTGGAGTCGACTTCGACTGCGACTTCAGTATCTTTCTCTCTCAAATTCAACTCTGGAGTGATTTTGGCATCTGAAGTCGATACTGGAGTCGACTTCGTCTGCGACTTGGATTCCCAAGTCGCACGTGGAGTCGACTTGGCCTGCGACTTCACCTGCTCTTCTCCCATTTTTAACTCTGGACAGTTTTGACTCCTTGAAGTCGATGTTGGAGTCGACTAAGAGAACGACTTGGCCTTCCATGCTCTATTTTCTTCAAATGTATATGCTTTAAACATTTCCCCAAATATGTTAGTAGCCAAGACATACTCAAATTGATTTGTTAATCATCAAAACATAGATTTAACTTGTTTTCCACATATTTCCAACACATTTATGTTAAGTAAATTAAGGTTTGGATAGACATTTTTATAAATAAATTATAAATGGATGATTAGTCTATAACTTGTATAACCCAACTTGATTATACTCTTAAGTTGGGTTAGGCAAGTTTGTGTCATCTAAAGGGATGCAATTCGGACTCATAAAACTCGTGTTTACCTAAATCATAACCTTAATCTTATTTATAAAATATTAGCCTTATTCCTGACCTTAAACCTTTTTGTAAAATCAAAATCTTAACATTATTTTTGAAAATCAGGTTCGAGGTTGAATTTTGGGCTGAAATTTTTTTTTTTTTTTGATTGGTACAATTACATATATCTCAACACATATCATACTTGAAGATCTGAGACATTCTTACA
>JAXCLR010000063.1:7037334-7085051 GCA_035584095.1 Annona squamosa | reverse complement strand
AAGTCGCAGATGGAGTCGACTTGGCCTGCGACTTCACCTGTTCTTCTCTCATTTTCAATTCTGGACAGTTTTGGCTTCTTGAAGTCGATCTTGAAGTCGACTTGGAAAACGACTTGGCCTTCCATGCTCTATTTCCTTCAAGTGTATATGCCTTGAACACTTCCACAAACATGTTAGTAGCCAAGACTTACTCAAATTGATTTGTTAATCATCAAAACAAAGATTTAGCTAGTTTTTCACATATTGCTAACAAAGCCAACATTAACAACAAAATCATATCGATAAGTGCCTAAAGAATCTCAAATCAGATTCCTATAAACACTCTTATACTACATCAAATCTACAAAGCCATCAAGATAATAATACTCAAAAGAAATCAGAGTACAATTGTTAATTACAAAAAATTGTACTTCTTCTTTGCTTCAATTAATTTTAAACTCCACAAACATTTTAAAAATTATAAAAAAAGAACTTTTACATATGTACATACATAATTTAGGCAAATTGTAGGTATAATCTTTAATTTCATGAAATTATATAATACTTTCAGGTTTATATGAATTTCTTTGATAAAATGAAGAAAATGACTCTATTAATATATATTACAATAAGGTTTATTATTTGTGACTATTGTTTTTATCGCAATATTTTTTAAAAACTATTATAATAATAAAAATATCATAAAAATAATAATACCCTACAAATAATATTTTAATAATAAAAATAATAACATTAATAGTCAATTTATTTCTAATCGGTGAAAACTTTGCTAAGTCGTTAAAATTTAATTATTATTCGTAAAACCCTAATTAAAAGGGATATGCCTACAATTATATAGAAACATTGCATGGTGTTTTACAATTTCGCCAAATTAAGAGATATCCAAAACTATGTATATATAGAGAGATCCAAAAAGCCTCGAAAATAATTAGATCATGAGTATGAAACAAGTAAAAAACATAAAATCATTTGCCACCTATATATTTGAAAACATCAAATTTTGGACAACTATACTATACATGTGTAGTGCATCTTATGCCGCAAATCTTCTATCTGACTTTGAAAACTTCATCTAGATGAAAAGACAAATGAAATGCAAAAGGGTAAAATCATCATTTTCATGTCAAATCATAAGCTTGGTCAAAGCCCATCAAGCCTAGTCAAATTTGTGAATCAAGACAATCAAGTTTCATCAAGTATGTTAAGCCTATTAAAATTACTATAATAAAATCTATATAACTAGGATTTAATAATTTTTTAAACTCAATTAAGAAATAATTAAAATTCAATAACCGTAGAAAGGCTCAATCAATCTTGATCAAACTCATAAGTCCACAAACAATGACCTTATGAAGTGTGCTAATCAAGAACAATCAATGTTTTTATTTTGATAAAGCCAATAAATATATTCGTTTAACAAAAACAAGACCCATTTATATTTATCAATGTATTTTCAAAATGAATTTAAAATTCAATAAGCTCTAATCAACTTTAATTAGATAATCTAGTCAGATGAAATTCATGAGAATGCTCACATATGGTAGTAAAATCCAAGTACCATGTCCTCAAACTGAAAATTATAGTTTTGCCCCTGTTTGTAAAATGACCAGTACTACACATAAGGATGTTAATAAATTGGTTAAAAAATTAGAATCTAATCCTAATCCTAATCCTAATATTAACCCATATAAAATGTTTGGACCATAATCCATTTATTAATCCATTAAAAAATCTTAATCCTAACTTATTTACAACTTATTTAATAAATGAATTATATAAGATCATGCGACAGTTGAAGGGGAGAAAGAGGTAGAGAGATGGGAGAAAGAGAGACAAGAAAGTCTAGAGTGGTAAGATAGAGAGAGACAGAGAGAAAAATAGGAAGAGACAGAGAGAGGGAGAGGATAATCAAATGGAGAAGGATAAACAGAGAGAGAGGGAAATAAGGAGAGAGGAGGAGATGGTTGAATGAAAAGGGGGAGATAGATGGAAATATGGTGAGAGATAAGGGGATGATCAAATGAAGAGGAAGAAGAAGAGAGAGATAAAGGAAATAAAGAGGATTGAAAAAAGGAGAGAGAAATAAAGAGGGAAAGAGGGATTGTCGAAGACAAAGAAAGGGAAAGAGATAGAGGGAAGGAGAGAGAGAAAGGCAAAGATAAAAGAAGCTTACGTACAAGGACAACAAGTAGAAATAGGGATCACGATAGAATCAGACTAGCAACTCTTGTCTTTTATTAACCAAATGGAATGAATTACAAAAATGAGTGATGGGAACTCTTATCATTGACTAAACTATAGACAAGGAAACTAACAAGCTTATGAAAAACACAAATCAATTCTCCCCTCCCAAGTCAGTGATTGGCCACTTTTATCAGCCCAACTCCCCCAAGTCCAGCCCACCGACTTACACCCCTTTAATACACCACCGACCACCTTCATACATTGCCCTTTCCACCTTCTCCTAATACCAACCCTATTAGATCATGTGAATATAAGCAATGATGAAGCCTTAACAAAGCAAACGAGGGAGATGGAGGGAACAAATTGAAATGAAAAATCAATTTAGGGTTTAGGGTAACATGTATATACCTACTTTTAACGGGTAGTAAGCGGGTTGACGGATTTACGGATTGAACAAGTTAGACAAATTAAATGAGTTGCTAAACAGAATGAAAAGTTGTAAAATTTCAATCCTAATATGTTTATTTATTTAAATAGTCGAATAAGTTAGTAGATCATAAATTATTTATTCAAAAATCTTAATTGAAACCTATTTATATATAAATTAAATTAACGAGTTAACAGATTGACCATGACCATCATTACCTCTCTACATGAGTAGCATTGTGGGACTCATATCTTAAAAAAATTTTAGGATCAGTTGCCCATTCTCAAGGACTCCATGTGTTCCACTAAATCTTGAAGTTACTTTCTTTAGTTAAGATTATCTAAAATTAGAAGTTCTATGATTAGTTATTAAAGTGTAACAGAAAAAAGAAGAAATTTAATATATGTACATTATTCTCAAAGGAGAAATTTTTTTTGATGGTACTCAAGTGAGATAAATTAAGGTCTAACAAAGTCATTGTTTTATATAAAATAGAATTATATATGTCAAGTACATCTTACTTCCAAAGCTTCAACTGAGCACACTTTTTTACACGAACTCATTTCATGATTCATAAAGGGTGTGACATGGAAAAATTAACTAAATCATTAGATTGGTTATAAATATCTAATAATCTAAAAATAATAAATAAATAAAAGAGATTTGGCCTCTTTTTAAAATACCAAATGCACTTGAGTCTAAACTACTAGCTGAATTGGAGATGAAAAAATTATAGGAGAGATACTAATTAGGGCCGAAGCCTTCTTCGCCCTCAATTTAGGAGATGTTTGTTTCCACTAAAAACTTTTCAAACTAAATTTTTTTACCCTCCATAACTACATTAGTTATATAATTACTCTACTTTTCAATCATTTTTACATAACTACTCATATATCTAATCTATCTATTTTAACTTTATTTTTCAAATCTTTTATCCTGATATATGGTTGCATGAAAATATTGAATATATCATGTTCCTAGGAGAATTGATCTCAAAATTATAAGTTTCAAAAATCTTCAGAAGAAGCAAAAAAAAAAAAAAAAAAAAGCTTGCATTTTTTATATGAGAATCTGACTGAAGACAAAAAGAATGGATATTTTGATTCTGGACTCAAAACATTGAGTTTCGTTCCCCAAATTGAAAGATGCAATTAATTGATATACTAAAGACAACTCGAACTAAGTTCCATCAAAATTTGAATTACTTTATAAGTTGAATTATCGAGCTTACAGAAGATCCGGTAAGCGTGCTAATTCCAAGTTTTAGAAATTTTACCATTTTTGAATTGGGTCCTAATCATTTATGAATAAGTGCAACTTGCATAGGTTGTGCCCAACCATGGAATTGTTCTTTTATTAAAAAAAAAAAATTTTTATCAAAATTTAGGCTCCGTTTATATTTTTCTCCTTGTGAAATTTAATAAAGTTTCAAATGTATCTAATATTTTCTTATTTTTTAGTATGGTATTTTCTTAATTTCGAAAACGGATAAAATAGATGTATCCATTTCGGAAGTTGGAGCTTTTGAGGGCGGTCGCCAATATAATTGGTCGATTCAGGCAGTCCTAATGTTCATTTCCTTCATCGTGAATGTTTCCTTTACGACAATTTCGATCTATAAGAATCTTTCTAACTTTAAAGACTTGGAAATTGCTTCAAACCATCGCCAGGCTTAGTGTTCCATTTAGGGGTGTAACTTAGTATTTAGTTGATCCAAACCCGTTGGACCAACCCGGTAGAAAACCAAGTATGAGTTTCATTTTTTGTAAAAATTTTCAAAGTAGACCCATGAGAAACTGAAACTAATACAAGATTTATATCAATCCAAAACTAAAACCCAATCTGGTCTGAACCTGATATCTTCCTCACTTTGTTAATAAGAATTGTATTAGTTTATACATTGAGTATTTTAACTATAACTATAATGAAAGTACTTCCATATAATTATAATCTAATTAAATTGTAACATATTATTTTAAAACCTAAATGTCATCTACGTTTGTCAACAAAAGTTAAACCTCTTACAAATATGTCAACTTAATTTTTAAATAATTGCAAATATAACAACTCTTTAAATGATTGCGTGCATACAAATTAGAAATGAAATATATATGTCTCACTTTTATTAAACTTGTTTATATTATAATTCCATGCAACCTCATTTGTTTTTCTTACCGTGATTGTTGATAAAAAATTCATTAAATTCTTTGTACTCTTCATTATTTTTTTTTAATTTAAAGATCAAGTTTCATCAAAATCAAAGGCATCATAGTCACTTTTTCAAAAAAAATGTCATAGGTCATATATATTTATTTGTAAATTATGAATAAATAAATTATGATAATCAAAATTATATTTTAGAATTAGTTAGTACGAATGTAATAATATTCAAAGAGTTTGATGTTTCTACTAGTAGATTTCAACTTCAGTTGGTTTAAAAATTACCTAAAACAAGGATCAAAATCAATGTTAGCTTGGTTCAAACCTAATTTCTAAAATTAGGGTTAGGATTAGGATTCACATAAATTCGGTCAGCTTAAAATTAAGATTCACCAGCTCTATAAAAAAAAATTAAGGTTCACCAAACCCAGCGTGACTTACCGAGTTGCACCTTTATTCTCATCTTAGGCCATGCTTGTTCTCTCTCATATCTTAGTCTTAGTAACTTCAAAATTTGCTTTCGAAACTTAGTGGACCCACAACAATGCCTTGAAGGTCTTCATGCTCCAACAGTTATATTCATTTGGGGATGAACCCCATCATTTGTCTCCCAGCGGAGTTGCCGCTTCTCATCTCAAAAGGGAAATATGATTTCACATTAATGACTCACAATCTCTAATTCTTCATGCTTCGGAAATTCATGGAGCCTAATGGCCTTGGCACCTTTCATGCACAAGCTAAAAAACGACATGAATTGTTTTCGTTTTCCAACATCTACTATAAAAATATTGTTCCCTCGAGGATTTGCTCTAATTTTGGTTTAATGAATTACTTGGTCGCTTTAGAAAATTATCTCACAAATTCAGAAAATTAAATGGAAAGATTAATTTGTAACAACCCACCCTCATGGCACCATACACATGATCTACTGCGTCAAAACTGAGAATACCGTGATGAATAAAATCTCTCAAGATGAAAATAGATACCAAGATGTGAAATCATATAAATTTTAATTAATACATCTCAAGTTTACTCCTCATCGAGTCATTTTCATATTTAGTGTCCATTATCAATACAAATAAACATTATAAGAAAACTTCAACAATTCTAAACTTCCTTGTCCTTTGCTCTGATAGTTTCATCTTTTTCCCATGATGATGGTTGTTCTAATTTAACATTATATTCTGTTTTTCCATTGAAAACAAAACTATATGAGCTACAAGCTTAGTAAGTAAATAGTTTTTTTCAAATTCATTTTTTTAAAAATAAAGAACATTTATGCTGTCTTTTGTGCACAACAAACTCTAATAAATGAAAAGTTAAACACCTTTATGCTTGTACAAGCGTATGTTTACTCTAATTCATGCATTCACACGGTGAGTATTATCATCCGCTTGTGCTCATGTGTAGCCGTGCTACACATTCGTGAACTAATTCATCTTCTTTTGAAGTCTCGGGGTTGGTACCTAGGTACTACTACCATGCTATTTTACTGCTTGGCGACAAGCCAAAGTATGCATCATACTCATGCATCATGATCAGTACACCACTTGGATTCATTTCTTAACATTATTAACGATATTTTAAAATAATCATACTCATGCTTAAATAAATTAACTTCAAAAGAAAATTTTAAACTTAATAAATAATCACACTTCATTGCAAATCATAATATTCAACACAACATTTTTTTAAAATCATAATTTGGTAAAAATTTACTTACCTCTAAGAAGGCTTAAAACTCCTTTTTCTAATCTCTCAAAGCAGCCTAAAGTCTTTCTTCCTAATTTCATCACAACATATTCATTATTTTAACTTATTATTTTTTCATAAATATTATTTAGGTTTTCATTTATGACCTCTCTAAAATATTTCATAATTATATTTGATTAAAATTACATTTTTCTATTTATTTTATGAATTCCTAGCTAATATCAGGCATTTTTGGAAACTATTTCATTCTAGAGGGGGCTTTTTTATAATTTTTCTAAAACTTCTCTTATGACGTTCCTTCACTTGCTAGAGGGTATTCTATAATACTTTTTTTTACAAATATTTCCTACAAATTTCTAGCAAGATTTAGGTTCTTCTATAATTTCTTCAAAATAGGTACTTTTTTGCAAAATCATAAATTCATGAGGTATTTTGTAAAATTTTAGTCAAAAAGTTGAAATTGCTACAGCTTTCTTCTTCTTATTTTCCTACTCCATTTATGCATTTTTCGTCGATCTTTAGTAGTTGCAGAAATTGCCTAAACAAACTTCAATTTTTTACTTTAGGGGTGTGTTTGGCAATAAGGAAAAAATGTCAGCTTAAAACTTTTTAATCGAAAACTTTTCACTCTCTATAATTGTTATATTTTTTAATTATTTTTTCACATTTTCCTACACAACTACTCTACTTTTTAATCATTCTTGACAACTACCCATACAATTAACCTATCTATTTTAACTTTATCATCTTTACTCATAATCATTACTTTTATCATATCATATCATTTGACAACTTTTATTCTAAAAAATTTTTCATTAAAAGTTTTATTCATTTCCAAATACACCCTAGGTATATATTTGGGTTCCTTATTTAATATAGAGTCGTCAAATACTTCCAATTTTGTAAATCTAGCGAATCTATAGAGTTTAGAAAAAAATAGATGAATTGCATAAACTTAAAATTCTTATTGAATTTTCAATAATAAAGCGTGAAAACTTTTACTTACCTAATTGGTGTATCCACGAAGAAATTTTTTGGATTAGATCTAAAAATCTAGCAAGATTTCTTCTAAATCTTGACTCATTAGCCTTCATTTCTTTCTTTCTATGCAATCTCTCTGCTCTTGCAATCTTTAAAAAGTGTGCATTGTTGTTGGCCACCACTTGCCCGCTAACGCTCTCCATTAATGCTCATAAATTTTATAATAATAATAATAATAATAATATTATTATTATTATTATTTTTGTACAACTATTACATCATCCCCCTTAAAAATAAGTTTTCTCCTCAAAACTTAATCAAACAAGTATAACTATTTTTTTTGATACCATCTTCAAGCTCCCAAGTGGCCTTTGTTTCTCTATGATTAATTCAGTGCACTTTAACATGTCTTATTACCCTATTCTGTCAATGCTGCTCCTTGAAATCCAATATCTTCATTAGGTTTTTCTCATATATTAACTTATCCAAAATTGATAGTTGATTTACTATAAGAACATGCAAAGGATCTAACATGTATTTTCTCAATATAGAAATATGTAACACATTATATGTTATAGCCAATGATGATGATAGTATGCTATTCAATAAGCTACTATTCCGACTTTATCTAAAACTTCATATGGATCGATATAATAAGGACCGAACTTTTCCTTTCTACTAAACCTCATCATCACTTTCATAAATGATACTTTTACAAATACCTTATCACCTATGAAAAATTCTAAGTCTCGCCACTTTTGATCTACTTAACTTTTCTGTCTACTTTGGGCAGTAAGCAGTCTTTTCTTGATTAGCTTCACTTTATTTGCAGTCACTTGCACAATATCTAGCCCAATCACCCTTCATTCTCCAACGTCATCCCAATTTAATGGTGTTCTATAAAGCTTTCCATATAGAGCTTCATAAGGAGACATTTTAATGTTGATTCGACTACATATCCTCAACTACTTAGTTGACTTGCTCAGTCTTTCCATCTGTTTGTAGATGAAATGTTGTGTTAAATTTTAATATCGTTCCCATTATTTGATGTTAACTACTCAGAACTTGGAAGTAAATATAATATCTCGGTCAAAAGTAATTATCTTAGGAATTCCATGCAACTGAACTATCTCTTTACAATACAAATTGGCTAACTTTTCTGCAAAATAATTAGACTTGATTGGTAAGAAATGTGCAACTTTCATTAATTTATTTATAATTACCCAAATAGAATTATTTCCTGTAACAGTCATGGGTAATCTCTCAATAAAATCCATAGTGACTTCATCCCACTTTCATTTTGGTATTTCAAATCCTATAGGTTTTTGATATTCAGTTTTGACCCGTTGGCATGTTAGCCATTGAAATGCAAATTCTGCTATCATCTTCTTCATACCCGTCCACTAAAATCTTGTTTAAAATTTTCATACATCTCTATACTCTCCGAGTATATTGTGTAGGGTGAATAATGAGTTTCTTCTATAATTTATCTTCTTAATTCTACTATATTGGGTACACATAACCTCCTTTTATGTTTGATAATGTCCTCATTATCAATTGTAAATCCTTCCATAACCCCTTATGTCATTTTCCGTTTTATCCTTTGAATTTGTCCGTCTGCCCTCTATTCTTTTTTGATCTGTTCAAATAGAGAAGATTTCGCCATCATTTGATATAACTGATATACTGACTTTTTGAGGCGAAATTCTAATGACAATTTGCACATGTAATTAACTAACTCCTTTTAATCAATAATTAAAGTTGCTAAATTACTATTTGATTTTCTACTTAAAGAACTAGTTACAATATTTTCTTTCTTAGGAGATACTGAATATTCAAATCATAATTTTTCAATAATTCCACCATCTCCTTTGCTTCATATTCAAAATTTCTTGAGTGAAATATATTTTAAACTCTTGTAATCTGTGTAAATATTACATTGTTCCTCATAAAGATAATGCCTCCAAATTTTTAATGCAAAACACTACTACAGCCAGTTCTAAATCATGAGTGGGATAATTTCTTTCATAAGTTGTCATCTGTTGAGAAGCATATGCAATCACCTTCTCATTCTGCATTAATATATATGTAATGCTCTTTTAAGAAGCATCACTATAAATAATAAATCCTCCACCACTCATAGATATGGCTAAAACTAGTGTGTTCACCAATATCTGCTTAAGTTCTTGAAAACTGGCTTCACAATCATCAGTTCATTGAAATTTCACCCATTTTCTTATTAACTTTGTGAGAGGAGTACATATTTTAGAAAACCCTTCTATAACTTTGCGATAAAACCCTGCAATACCAAGAAAGTTATATATCTTTATGACATTTGTTGACTTTAGCCAATTCACCACCACCTTTATCTTAGCAAGATCCATCATAATACTTTCTGCTGGAATAATATGTTGATCCCGAGTTAATGGCAAATACCCAAGAGGGGAGGGGTGAATTGGGAATTAAAAAATTTAAACTTAAACAGAAATTTTATCCCGGATTAATCTAGTCCCCTTTATGAAGAAATAAATGGAAAGCAATATAGTGCTGAGTGCAGAAATATAAATCAACAAACAAGATTTTATAGTGGTTCGGGTAACCCTCCCTATTCCACTCTTCCAAGCTCACACTTCTTGTGACCTGGGTTCCACTATGTACTTCACAAATACAACTAGAGCTTTTGCTCTCTTTTAGATTTCAGCTCTAGAGGGCATCAACAATTCATAGCACAAGTAGGTGACGAGTTCCACTTCCAATCATATACTACTTTGCTTATACTTGATCTTAGTTACCCAAACTAAATCAAGTTTAATACAACAACAAATGACAAAAGAAAGTTTCTACACGATACTGGTGTGTAGAGGTAGATTTGGTGCAGAGAAGAACTTGTACAGCAATGTTAATGATTCAGCAAGCAGCACTTGACAATTTGAAAGCAGAATTCTTCTTCTATATGATGGCTTGATCACTTAATGCTCTTGAAGATTGGAGTTATGCATACTTAATGAATTCTCAGCTACCCTCCTCGTTCATATTGAATGCCTTATATAATTTGCGAGGGAGTCCGAACGTTTGAAAGTAGGTAGCGCGCATTTAATGAGCAAACGTTTGAAAAATTTTCGACAGTTGCGACCCAAGTCGCAAATGGAGTCGACTTTGGGTGCGACTTCGGCTCTCCATAACTTCTTCAAGTTCCAGTCTGGGTCAACTTGGTCATCGACTCGACCCAAGTCGCAGGTGAAGTCGACTTCGGGTGCGACTTTACTTCTTTAGCTTGTTAGTTGAACTTGAAATCTTTGGAACGCCTTGCTTGCTTGAATTTCTTCATGTTTGGTTGTTCTTTCCTTGATTATATCTTTTGCAATTCAATAAAATCATCCTAGCTTGATATCCTTTTTAGCTCCATAACTTGCAAACTTTGAATCATTGAAATCTTAAATATATGCATGAATCTTCGAGTGCCTAATGATGTCCAAATATATGTTCATAATCCATCATTATTGATTTATGCAACCCTAATTGCTTTTATTCTTCATTTGAGTGTTTGAGTCATCTTGGTCTTCATCTTCACTTGAATATAACACTGAGTCATCTTGATCTGCATGTTTTCATATTGAAGTCAAAGTCGGAATCGACTTGATCTGCGACTTCACCCAAGTTGCATGCAGAGTCAACTTGGGATGCGACTTCGGCAGCTCTCGTTCTCGATTTCAACTCTGGAAGGAAATGACATCTCGAAGTCGCTACTGGAGTCGACTTGGTCTGTGATTTCACCCCAAGACGCACGCGGAGTCGACTTGGGATGCGACTTCTGCAGCTCTCATTCTTGATTTCAACTCTGGAAGGAAATGACATTTTGAAGTCGCTGCTGGAGTTGACTTGGGGATCGACTTGGCTTAAGTCGATGCCTGAGTCGACTTGGAAATCGACTTGACTTGTTATGCTTCATATTCTCCAATTTTGTAACCTTTAATATTTCCATAAGCATGTTAGTGACCAAAACTTGCTCAAATTGATTTGTTAATCATCAAAATATAGACTCGGCTTATTTTCCACATGTTTCCAACATAATATGCCCCCAAAATGAAATACAATGAATCCAAAACTTAAACTTCTTTAATTTTACATATAATTTATTCTCCTTCAAAGTTTGCAATATCATTCTAAAGAGTTCAATATAATCATCTTTTGTTTTTTTAATGAATGAGGATGTCATCTATAAATATGACTACAAATTTATCTAAATAAAGTTTGAACACTTTTTTCATTAAATCCGTAAAAGCAGCTAGTGCATTTTTAACCCGAATAGCATTACTAAAAATTCATAATGTCTATACTGAGTTTGAAAAGCAGTTTTCTATCTATCTTCATCTTTAATCCTCAATTGATGACATCTTTACTAAAAATCAACTTTCGAAAAGATAGTGGCCCCTTATAATTGATCAAGCAAATCATCTATTCAAGGTAAACAGTATTTATTTTTTATATTTATCTAATTCAGTTCTCTATAGTCAATGTATAATCTCAAACTATCATCTTTCTTTTTCATAAATAGAAGTGGTGTTCCCTAAAGTGACACACTTTGTCATATATAACCCTTATCTAACAATTCCCGCAGATGTATTTTTAATTTCATCATTTATGTTGGGACTTTTCTGTAAGGTTGCTTAAAAATTGGAAGTAGCCTAGGTAATATATCTACTACAAATTTTATTTCTCTGAGGGAGTAATCAAGGCAACTCAATAGGAAAAATATTAAGAAATTCTTTCACTATCGATATCTCTTCAAGAGATGAAGTCTCTTTTTTGTATCAACTATCAAAGTTAAATATGCTCGACATTCTTTGTTTATCAACTTTACAACCTTCATAGCAGAAATGATTTTGACTTTCTAAGATCTATTTACTACCACCTTTATCAGTTTGCACATTTTAAAAATAATTTTTTGATCACCACAATCAATTTGTCTTCCATTTAGATAATCAGTTCATTCTCAATATCACATCAAAATCATACATAAGCAACAATATCAAGTTTGCTTTGAAATTCATTTCTTCTATTTGGACTAGGCAGGCTTTGCAAATTCTATCTGTACTTACTAGTCTATATATTGGAGATTCCACATTCACAATCATATTAATGCTTTCATGTGTCATTACATATTTTGCAACAAATGTATAAGAAATAAAGGAATGCATAACACTAAAATCAAATAACATTTTGACAAGATAAGAGTGAATAAGTAATATACCAATAAGAACATCATTATGAGCAGTTCGGGCTTCTACATTTATCATAGCATGCACCCTAACGTTCATCCTCTACCTTTACTATTTTGGGCCACAAACTGGTAGTGTTAGTGCCCTCATTTACAATGTTTGCCGCTCCATTGCTTGTTTACTTTCAACTTTTTGTGTGCAATTCTTCAATTGGTGCCCTACCTGTTCACATTTGTAGCATGCAATCTTACCTATGAATGAATGACTAATTTTCCCACACTTCAGGCATTTCACCATTGCTTTCCAACATTCTCCTCAGTGATTTTTATCACAAATAGGGCAAGAGAGAATTGATGGCTTCCTTTCCACCTTTCTTTCATCATATTGTATCTTAATTTTCTTATGTGATTTTGTCCCACTATCTGATGTAGAGTAACCATGTCTTTTCCTTGACAAAAAGCTATAATTGCATTATCTTCCATCTCCATCATTCTTACTCGATCTACAATATCATAATACTAGTGGAAATGATGACTAGTTAGCTGTTTTGAATAAAAGGACATTCCGAACTTGCAAATTTTTTTAAGAGAAGGGTTTGTCAACACCCATAAAGCAAATCTAGATTATGCATTGAATTTTGCTGCATACTCAGCCGTCGATGATTTTTCTTAGTACAATTGCTAAAACTCCAGCAACTTTTGTTATCGAATTGACTTTGGATAGACGCGTCATTGAAACGCAATTGAAAATCCTCCTAATCCAATGTTTTGCTTAGTAGGGATGCTTAATTTCACTACATTCCACTACTTAACTGTATTATCCTTTAACATATGAGTGAAAAATCAGACCTTTTGCTCCTCACTATATTGGAGCAAATCAAAGATTTTTTCTAATTCTTGTATCTACTCTTCATCACTGTTAGGGTTGATCGATAGAATGAGGCCGCATGTTTAAAAAATCATTCATAACTCTTCTATGGGTATCAGTTTCTCCAACATCTTTGGTGCATCCCCCCCTAGCTGGAGGGTTTTCTAGAACCTATTGAGCTACCATTTGGTCCATTGTTTGTAATGCTTTTAGTATTGTTGGTGCCGAGTTTATGGCAAAATCCACGAGGGGAAGGGTGAATTGGGTTCTTGAAATTTTTAAAACTTAAATAGAAACTTTACCCCAGATTTATCTAGTCCCCTTTATGAAGAAACAAATGGAAAGCAATATAGTATAGAGAGCAAAAATAAAAATCAACAAGCAAAATTTTATAGTGGTTCGGGCAACCTTCTCTACTTCACTCTTCCAAGCTCACATCTCTTGTGACTTGGGTTCCACTATATATTTCACAAATACAGCTAGAGTCACTCATCTCTTCTAGATTCCAGTTCTAGGGGGCATCAACAATTCACAACACAAGTGGGTGACGAGTTCCACTCCAATCACACACTACTTTGCTTACACTTGATCTTAGTTACCCAAACTAAATCAAGTTCAATACAACAAGAAAAAATGAAAAAAAGTTTCTACACTTTACTGGTGTGTAAAGGCAGATTTGGCACAGAGAAGAACTTATAGTGTAGGCTTAAAAATTTAACAAGCAACTCTTAGTAGTTTGAAAGCAAGGTTCTTCTTTTAAATGTTGGGTTGATCACTTAAAGCTCTTAGAAATGGGAGTTATGCTCAATCAATGAATTCTCAGCTACCCTCCTCATTCATATTGAATGCCTTATATAATTTGCGAGGGAATCAGAACGTTTAGAAGTAGGTGGCACGCATCTAATGGGCCGATGTTCGAAAAAATTTTGACTGTTGCAGCCCAAGTCACCGATGGAGTCGACTTCGAGTGCGACTTCGGCTCTCCGTAACATCTTCAAGTTCCAGTCTGGGTCGACTTGGTCCTCGACTTCACCCGAGTCGCAAGTGAAGTCGATTTCGAGTGCGACTTCACTTCCTTAGCTTGCTTGATGAACTTGAAATACTTTAGAATGTCTTGCTTGCTTGAATTTCTTCATGTTTGATTGTTCTTCCACCATTTCGTATTACTTAAGACTCTTTTATGATTCTTCTATCTTGAAATACTTGATTTCATGTCTTAAGTCTTGCATCTTGGAATGTATAGAAGATGTTCGAGTATGGGTTTATGATTCAATATGATGGATTCATGCAATCCTGCCTACTTTGGTCTTCATTTAATCCTTCATTTGATCCAAGTCGATTATCTTCACTTGAATATAACACTGAGTCGTCTTGATCTGCAAGTTCCGCACTGAAGTCGAAGCTAGAGTCGACTTGGTCTGCGATTTCATCCAAGTCGCATACGGAGTCAACTTGGGATACGACTTCGGGAGCTCTCGTCCTCGTTTTCAACTCTGGAAGGAGACGACGCCTCGAAGTTGCTACTGGAGTCGACTTGGTCTGTGACTTCACCTCAAGTCGCAAGCGGAGTCGACTTGGGATGCGACTTCGGCAGCTCTCATTCTCGATTTCAACTCTGGAAGGAAATGACGTTTCGAAGTCGCCGCTGGAGTCGACTTGAAGATCGACTTGGTCTAAGTCGATTTGGAAATCGACTTGTCTTGCCATGCTTTATTTTCTTCATTTTTATAGCCTTTAATCATCTCCACAAGCATGTTAGTAATCAAAACTTATTCAAATTGATTTGTTAATCATCAAAACATAAACTTGGCTTATTTTCTGCATGTTTCAAACAAGTGTTGCACCCATCACTTGAGCATTGGGGTCTACAACCCCTTATGCCTATCCTACATTTGATGTTCCAGGAGCTGCATTATAGTAGCCATCTATGGTGCTAAAGACAAAACCTCACTACCTTGGGATTCGCCTACCAACCTACGGGTCCTACTTTTTAACCAAGAAAGCGGTGCATCAATCACCATTTGCTTTCCCTTGTTCTCCTTGAGCGACATATGCTTCCTACATCACAAAATATATATTTACCATTTATAATCACTAATCTTACCTTAATATTGCATTAATTTTAAATTAAGATATTTTAGTAATATTATTTTAATATTTTAAATTTAAATTTTCAAATATTTTTGTCATAATTTTTAAATTTTCATTTATGACCTCTCTAAAATATCTCATAATTTTATTTATCCAAATTATACTTTTCTATTTATTCTATGAATTTCTAACTAATATAAGATATTTTTGCAAATTATTTCATTCTAAAGGGGGCTTTTTTGTAATTTTTTTAAAATTTCTCTTATGAAATTCCTTCACAAACTAGAGGGTATTTTGTTATACTCTTTTTAGAAATATCTCTTACAAAATTTCTAGCAAGATTTAAGTTTTTTTTTATAATTTCTTCAAAATAGGTATCTTTTTGCAAAATCATAAATTCATGAGGGTATTTTGTAAAATTTTCGTTAAAAAAGTCAAAAGTACTATAGTTTTCTTTTTCTTCTTCTTTTTCTGCTCCATTTATCTGTTTTTTGTCGATCTTTCGAAGTTGCGGAAACTACCTAAACGAACTCTAATTTTTCCTCTCGGCTCATATTTGGGTTCTTTATTTAATATAGATTCGTCTGATACTTCTAACTTTATAAATCTAGCAAATCTACAGAGTTTGGAAAAAATGTTGATGAATTACATAAACTTAAAATTATTATTGAATTTTTAACAATAAAGCGTAAAAACTTTCACTTACTTAATTGGCATATCCACGGAAGGATTTACTAGATTAGATCAAAGAATTTCGCATGATTTCTTCTAAATCTCAACTCGACAACCTTTATTTCTTTATTTCTGTGTATTCTCTTTACTCCCAGCTCTTAAAAAGAATGCATTGTTACTCGCCAATGCTCTCCATTGATGCTCATAAATTTTACTTTATTATATTATTAGTATATTTTTTGCAACAATTACATAATTTAAGATAAAAATAAAAATTTAAGTAGTAATAAAAAGGGTAAAAGAGAAAATGAAGACTTGATATAGAAGTCTAAAATTATGATTTCCCTTGATGCATCACTAGGTCAAAGATTTTTTTATTAATTTATTTTATAATTCAGTACTAGTCTAGAGCACAAAAATTAGTTACATGCATATATTGAATTTGCACATAATCCTAACTTTTTAATTTTAATTCTCTATTTATCTGTGAGAATCAAATTAGAATGCAACAATACACAAGCTCTAGTAAAGATCACATAAGGCTAAAATGTATATTTCTATCTTATTAGAAAGGAAGATGTTTAGGTGCACTGAGGGGTACTTAAGTTCAGTATTCCCGGGTGTACCCTTGGATGTATTTAACTCATTTCTTTTTATTTTTTTAAAGTTTTTTCATAAAATTGTTAATATAAGTGTATATTACATGTGTGTCAAACCATTTCAAAAAAGACATGCGTATCAATTTTTACCAATTTTAAAATTTTTTAAACATCAATGACATTTTTAGTAATTTAAAATTATTAAAATGTCACTGATTTTTAAAATTCCAAAAAAAATCTAAAAACCTCCGAAATTGTTAAAAATTAATACACATGTTAAATACACTTAGCTTAACAGTTATGTAAAAAAATTTCAAAAAAATGTAAAAAAGGTATTTGTACCCGGGTGCACCAAATCATGTTTCTATTCGAAATATACAAGAGTATGGACACAGTGGTTTAATCTCATGTCCAATTTCATGCTAGCTTCGTCAAGAATTACACAAAATTCCAATCAATCTAAAGGATGGCCAAACCTATAAAAGAATTGAGCATAGATTAAACTAATAACCCAAAATAATAAAATAAAATCAATAGACTATTATAAATCAAAGATCTACATCAAGTTCCATCATTATCCTAAAAAAAATAGCTACTCATCATATTAAAATAATAATAAGCCAATATTCTTAAAAACAAATCCATCTCAAAATAAAAAAAAAAAGGAAAGGGAAAAGAGAAGAAAAACTCAAAAGATGCTGTCTTTAACCTCCTAATGCTTCAACGAGGTCGAAACCATGAGAAGAGATCTCCTTTGCTCGCCTATGCTACCTCACCTATTTATAAGTGTGATTTATGCTTGATTGTTGCTAGCTGATGCAATTCAAGCTGAGCATCAGTAATTTGATGGACGACTTAGATGGAGTGCGCGTGAACTGACGGTTTTGAATGACTTTTTTAAAAGATTTTTTATATACAAAAAGACAACAAATATTATAATCAAATACATTTTAAAACCTCACAATATTGAGGAAAATTCCTACAAATCTCGATCACTAAAAGGAAATTAAAACTTCCATAATAATTGGAGGGACTGTGGGTGTAGAGGTTTGAACCCTCTACTATGGGCAAACATGTCCACCGTGCATATCACTGCACCAAGATGCTGGTTGCGAAAGTTTTGAATGACTTTATGCTTTTTGATTGAACTGCCACTGCCTTGCTACACACATTATTACTGGCTCAACAATTGCAGCTAACTTGTGTTGAAAGCATCTGCTGCAGTTAAATTACTTTGGACAGTTGAATGGCTAGTTAGTTTGGAATTTTACTAGAGAAATATTTTAAGGTGGGCCATTGATTTGCTATGGACGGATAGCCTAATTGTCCCAATTCGAAGCTGCTTCAAGTTCGATCATGGAGGAGCTTCAATGATTGATTTAGAATCAACGATGGCAATCGTCCGCTGATCTGAGGTGTGCTGCAATTTCTGAACGACCCAAAAATAATGCTGCCGTTGATGGTCTATCTGCATGCTACTAAAGAAAATTTATGGCCGCCCCTTGTATTATGTCTGCTGCATGGTTGCTGCTCATGGACGGATCTGAGTTTTCTAACCATGTGACTTTTTCACTAGCGACAATGGTATCACTCACGCGCTGCTGCTGATGTGTTGAAGGTGAGCCACGATTGATGCTGTTGTTGATCAACTGGATCAGATTAGAAGATCAACGGCGGAGATAGGTGTTTATACCGTCATTCGCTGCTCGAAATTGAAGGAAGATGCCATCAGGAAAATTAACCGGTGGAAATTTTAATCTTGCTTGATTTGACTGGCTTTGTAGCAGAAGAAGAGAATTGGGTATCTTTTCCTCTGTTTTGGCAGCCATGGCCGGACCTTTGGTTGAGGAAGAAGCTTGATTTTTCTGGTGATCCAGCTGACCAACTCAAATTATACACGTGCAAGCCGAGTTTTGCAATATGAACATCACTTTGTTTTTATAATTCAATCCCAATTAACCAATAAAAATCCCTCAAAATATCTAAATAAAGGTTGTTAGTAAAGACATATAATTATCAATGATTTGCAACTAAACCCTCTTGTTAAATGCGAATTTTTAACAATTATAAGGTTGAAAATGATACAAAATATATGTGAAAATATGCAATTATCACCCTTAGTCGTTGTCTTCTTCAATTTATATTGTGAATCGTAATCAATGTGCCCATCATGATGTATCATCCATTGCATGATCTGATTCTACTTCAGATCTATCGCCAAAATAAACACCGATGATCAGCCGTTATCCCCAATCAATTGCAGCCAACAAAATCCAACCATTGATCCAACACATCTGCTTGCTCGAATGGCAAACTGCAACCATAACTCTAATACCACTAGTTAGAAAACTTGATTCGAGTATAAATGGATCATAGTGGAATTACATACAATAAAACAGGATCCAAAAAATAACAACAATGTCAAATACACATATTTATTTGGAAAATCCTTCATCATAGAAGGAAAAATCCTTAAGAAAGAAATAACAATCTATTTTGGTAATTTTCTTTCTCACACTCCATCGAAATGCCTCGCAAGGCTCTATCGAATCCTTAACTAATATACATATAAATAATACTCTTATGGATACTCACATAATGCACTCTCTTGGTTATTCGCCATGTAATTTTATACACAAAACCATCATATAATTGATCCAAATGCAGGATATAAGATACAAAATACTAATACTTGTTAAAAGTTTTCACCACTAAATAGGGCCTCTGGAGGAATCTTGATTATATTTTTAATATAAGCAACATTGATTTATGGAATTCTTAAAAGAGCAAAAGACTATTCATCTGTTCACTGTGAGGAGGAGAATCAAGTTGTTTTTCTTATTTCTCTTGTTTCGAAGGACTTGTTTGAAGTCGAGGATAAGACCTTAGCTAATCATCGTAACTTGATGTTTACTTGTGAACACATTATTTTCCTCTCGGGACAACAATGCAGGTTTAGGAATCACGTTGAAGAGTTAGAGAGGGAGCTTCACAACGTGTAAAGGGAACTTAATGAAGAAAGAAGGCACCACTAAAATCAACTTCCCAAGGCTATCATTTCTAAGTTTGATTCAGATAGAGTTAGGAATTGAGCTTCCAAAGCTGTTGGACTAGCCTACCAGGTTGAGTTTTGGGATCTATAAGATAGGATCAATTCTAATGTGCCTTCTTCATTGAACTCGAGGCTTCAGGCTAGGAACCTTTGTCTTTAGGTGCAACTTCAAAATTTTCCACTCTATAGGATTAGGTAATGAAGGAGCACATCTGAGAAGATCAATTAAAGTTTTGCCTTCCCCTCATGGAAGAAGAAGGGAGGAGAAAGGTCCTAAAGAAATTGATGTAAGATCTAAATCTTCTAAGATTTTGTAAAGTAGTCTAATATAGTATACTATAAAAGTGGTAGCTTCACATATTTTGGAATATGAAAATTTTTTTAATGGTTGATTCTCTTTCTATTTGAGCATGATAAGAAGACTTTATATAAGTAAGGAGTCTAAGTCCCTCTTATACACAATTTATTCTTGTGGTTGCCCATCGGTTGTTGGTATTACTGGGAGAAAGTGATGTGGGAGAAGACTCTGTACTTAATAAGATTGTTTCTGTTATTCCGTGTAGAATTTATGACATCGATGGATTCAAGTACGCTTTTGTTAACCAAATCCAATATATGGTATCAGAGACCACATTATAATTTATTTTGGGCATAATAGTTTTATAATTGTTGATTATCAAATGCTATTTTTTTGCATAATGTCATGGTAGAAATTAATGATTGCATGTATTAGATTATTTTCGGTTGAATAAGATGTGTTGACATATAATGGTTTTTGTCAACATGCTTACAAATAAGATTTCATGTTTTGAACAATTTTACATGTCCTATTTTCCTTGGATTTAAATTTTAAAAAAATAAAAAAACGAATAGAAATTTTCATGATTCTTTTTGAGAATGTACACGCAAAACTTATGAAAAAATTCCATGATTTGCCGGAGCATTAGACGACATGCTTTATGTGAATTAAACGGATGTTGAATGTATGCTAGTGAGCTACAAACACTATTAGCCCTATTTGTCTCCCTCAGTCATACGTTTTCATAATGCAATAATTTTATGAGATAAAAATAACAATGATATTATCTTTTTATTATTTAAGTAGTGTATTCAAAAAAAGATGAAAAGAAAATCTGTTAATATAGATCATGACGGTTATATGCAACATGTGCACATTTCCTTCCATGCATCATAATATAATCAAACTCACTTAATTAAGTTCTTAATAGTAGATTTGCAATAATGTGATATATTTACATTAATATACATTTTAAGTCATAGAGATAAGTCCTATTTCAACCATACATTAATTGTTAATAAAATACAATAAAAAATAGAAGAAAATCAAAATTAATAATAATCATATGTGAGATCTCAAAATATTGATTATATCCTTAATTATGTCATGCAATAGGATTCATGTCTTTTATATGTCTCGAGAAAACTTTAAGCACCAAAATGCTTAGTCATGTGATCAACATCATATTAGCACAACCGAGAAAAGTAACCAATATAAGATGATTATTGATCTTTTCCTATATCAACAAGTACATAATATCAATATACTAAATTAAATTAATAAGTTTCATATCATTGGAGAAGCAAACTGTACAAGAATTGCTATAATAAAATCTCAAGGGTGCTTTATAATGCAAGTAAGATTGACACTTAATACCATCACAAATTCTGAATATATATAATTGATCACATCTAATTAATCAATAGTACCTTATGTAAGCTTATAATCTTTAAATCCTTGTAGATATTATATTATTTTCTTCAATTTATTCTAATATTTTATTATTGGATCACATTAATATTCACTAGTAATCTTATTTATAGTTAATATCAAGACCAATACACACTTGAGCATGCATTATACTTCCAAGTGTAGAAATATATGAGATGAATTTCATTATGCAAATACATATGCAAACCAAAATTATGGCATTCAAAGATTGACGTTTCCCATGATGAACAACTTGTCACGTTAAACCTTTCTAAGAACTTACTAATATAAGCCCTTTGAAACGAATAAGCGGTCAATCAGATCTATCTCAATAGACTTCAATTTCTATAACACATGTTACGTAATTTATATCTTTTATATCAAAAT
Source organism: Annona squamosa (assembly GCA_035584095.1). Lineage (NCBI taxonomy): Eukaryota > Viridiplantae > Streptophyta > Magnoliopsida > Magnoliales > Annonaceae > Annona > Annona squamosa. The sequence continues at coordinate 7,062,970 of JAXCLR010000063.1, read as the reverse complement.
GATAATTCTTAACATTATATAAAATAACTCATTAGTAGCAAGAAAATTATTATCCATATATAACTAGAAATATAAATTTGCTACCACTCAACTAATATATATATATATATATATATATATATATTGATCAATGATATTTATTATAAATCTGAAGGGTATGATAACCTTTTAAGTATCATTAATAGGAAACTTGTTTAATTTATATATGGTTTTCTTTCATTTTCATACTAATATTTTCTTTTATTTCATTTTGAAATTTATTGGTTGCATCATATAAACATGTTTATTTAGATAAAAATATCTTTACATCCTTAAATTCAACTCTAAATCAAAATAAGTTAATAATAACATAACAATCTAAATAAGTCTTTTTTAGAGATTAATGCAAATGTCTCGTTATAGTTAATACTTTCTATCTAAATGAATAATTTAGTAACATATTTGACCTTATATTTTTTATATTGCCTTTAGGGTTTCATTTTGATCATGAAAATCCTTTTATTACTAATCGTTATTTACCACTCAAGCAATGCAATAAGATCAAATATTCTATCTCGCCTTCAATTCAGATTTCCTAAAAATTTTTAATGACTATTTAAATGAGAATTAGTAGCATTAATGTTACACTCTCTCAAATATACAATGTAGTCATCTAAAGTAACAAGTCTTTTAACTCTCTGAGACTTTATCAATTCATTAGTATGATCTACATTAGTATCACAATGAGTGGCATTTAAATTAATATAGATTCATTATTAATCTCTTCAAATGGTAGTACTGCATTTCCTGACTATTGATCTATCTTATTATAATCAATAGATTCAGTTGTTATATTCGTTAGTGGTGTACATAGGAAAAGCATTCCTAACCTTCTCAAATTCTACCTTCTCAAAGCATTTCTGCTCTCACTATTCTTATCATTTTAATGAACTTAAAAGTTTTGGTCTCACTAATTCTAATAATGTGTTGAGTTAAATAAAACTCTTTTATAAGAATCTAGCAAAAGATTCAAATATTTAACTTAATTGACCATACTCACGATAAAACTTGTCACGCTATTAAATCTTATAACTTGAATTTTTTTTATTTTTCATAATTTCTTTGAAAACGATAAAATTATTCAAAGACTTAAATAATAGAAAAATAAATTCATAATGTAAAAAATTATCAATGAATGTGATAACACTTTTTACTCTCAATATAATATGAAAAGTAACTATAAATGTTGGTATACACCAATTATTTTACTTTTAATACCAACAGATACACTCAAGGTGGCCAAGTTATCGAAATATGAGCAATGTATATTTATTCGATCATTGCATAATATTTTCGTATCAACCAAAATTAGAATAAATTGAATAAATTAAACTTTGGGTTACCAAAATTAAATGAATAACCTAATACATCAAATTCTGGTAAATAAGTTCTAAAGTCAATTATCAAAATTAATTGCTCATGATGGTGCGATAGTAGTAGTAAGGTCAATATATCAACTGAGCATTTATGACGGTTTCACTTAAAATGTCTTTTCTTATAAGACAAAATAACATTTGTAATTATATTACTTATCTTTGAGAGAATTTTTTTTACTATAGTTTTTTAAGTGTTAATATAAAATTAATAATTAGTAAACCTTCCGACTTCAATCTCTTTTCCTTTTGCATACATATGAATATTAATATATTCAATATCCATATTTTCAAATGTGTGTTCTTAGCTATTTTAAAATAAAATCATACAACTATGATAGAAAAGAATTGATCATAAAAATAACCGATAAAAATTAGAAATTATCGTCTTCAATGCCTTAAGTTTTTGGCTATGTTAAATATTCCCATAATATACTTTTGTACTCTACTAATATCATCATATTATGTAGAAGTCAATTTATTGGTAAGCACTTTTAATATTAACTTATCAAATTGCTTCTTAATTAGGTTAAGAAATATTCCAACACTTTTATTATTAAGAATAAAATTCCTGATATTCTTTTTAATTGTACTCTAAATATTAATCAGAGATAATTTATTATAATGCTCTCACATTTCAGATTGAACCTTCTATTCATCGATATTTTCATCAATTATGAAATTAGATATTTTAATATGAAGAGCTAAATTTGGGTCTTGACATTCTAATATAATAAAAAGTTGCTCATGTCAATCATTGTAATTTGGTCCATTTAACCAAAAAAATAAGATAAATGAGTATAAATAAATGGACTTATAACTTTAGCAACCATCATTAAGCTCACATTACTATAATAATTCAGATAACCATTATGTAAAATTTTAATGATATTTAATTTTATAAATATCATACAAACAACAATGCATGATTTTATATACATTATTGCCTTGATAATTTTTAATAATCAACTAATAATACATAAAGTTAAAGATATCCCCACCTTTAAGCAGAAGATTCTTCGGATTTATGCAATTCTAGTTAATTATTAATAAAATATAAAATTACAGCCACTTTTAGGCAGAACTATAATCTAATATTCTCTAATGCGATTTCTATTATGAGAGAAAATTGCAAAAATAATCTCTCTATTATTCAATGAAATTTTGATTATACATATTCTATATCCTTTGGTGTAGCTAAAATATGAAGATGAACAAAATTCACTAAACAATAAATTATTTAATTATATTTAACAATTTGTGTGCAAATCATAGAATTTTAAGTATTAAATTTCGTTTGTTCAAATATGAGACTGTGATGGATTTATGTAAATTAAATGAATGTTGAATGTATGCTAGTGGACTGCAAATATTATTAGTTCTATTTATCTCCCTCAGTCATACTTCTTCATAAATGCGGTAATTTTAATTTTCAACCATGTTATATAATTTCCTATTTTGCATGCTAGCTTTTATTATATTTTTTCAATTAATTTATAGCATGTTTAGTGGCAGATTTATTTTCACCACAAACGAATTAATTGAATTAGCCATGACTGTATATCGCCTTTGAACTAAGGAGTTAGCATGCTTTTGGAAATATTAAAATATATATATATATAAGCTTTGAGATTCACATAAATTTGCTGAACTTTTGATTTGTTCGTGTAATCATGTTGATATATGACTTATTGTAGGAATGTTTTATTTTTTCATTAGTGTTATATAATAATGATCAATATATTATTATTATGTTCGTGGAATATAATGGTTTGGGTAGCCATTAGAGATTTAAAATAAATCATAAATAACGGGTTGCCACTTAGATTGTTGCAATACATTTTTTCTTTCTTTTTTATTGAACTTTCGATAGCCGACATAATAATCTAAAAAAAGGGAGGAGGCAACCATGAAGGTGCGGCCATTGTAGGGTTTTCTAGATGGGTTTATCACTTCTACCCACTAGAACTAATATCCATAAAATACAAAAACAATGATTCCTTTAGCATGTAACACATGAGTAATTATATTAGTTATAATTATTAAATTTTTTATAGTGAGATTGTATTCTATGGTATGATTGGAGGTTTGTGTCTAGGCAAGAGGTCTTGAAGTAAATCACGTGGTTATTTAATTAGGTCTCTGCTATGCAAGGGGAGCCTCCCATGCCCCAACTTGCTTATTTGACTAACCAAAAGAAGTACTATAGAATTTAATAGCATATAATAAATTAATAACCATTATTATTGAAATACTCTTAATATTTTATACTTCATAATTTGAGTAGAAATTCATATGCATGGTTAATTTTATATATTAGAAAGCTAATAATTTAGTGCCTTCTATTAAATTTAAACTAACTTATGATTATACAAATTTTATCAACATTTGTAATGAAATATATGTTATTATTATTGTCTCTAATTCATGTGTATAGAATGTTGATTTTGTAAAATTATTAGGTAATTCATATTTAATAATTTTTGAATAATTTGGTATTGCTAATTACCCCAAAGGGTCTAGAATACTTCATTTTCAATATTATTATAATAGAAAAAATATTTTTTTATTTTTTCATGACAGAAATTGCATTATAGCTAATTTGTGTTTAGTAAATATTGATTATCTATATGTATTCCGCTACCTCAAAGGGTTTAAAATATTCTGTTAATCAAATTTATTAAACATCAAAAGAATATTTTTGTGATCTTTCTTTCATAATACAAATTGAATTATAGGTTATTTAATTAAGCAATTTATATTTGATAATTTTGATAATTTTTTGTATTTCTAATCACCTTAAAGGGTCTAAAATGTATAGTTTTTAGAATCACCAAATAAAAGAGGATATTTTCATTGTCTCTCTTATAATAGAAATTACATTATAGTAATTTCATTAAACACTTTTGTTTAGTGAATTTTGAATTATTTATATTTTAGCAGCCCCAAAGGACCTAAAATATGCAATATTCAAAATTATTAAATAATAAGAGATAATATCATTATTGTTTTTTCTCATAAGAGAAATTGCATTAAAAATGTTTATAAATAATTGTTAACATTAAGAATGGTGTATATGCTCTTATATAATTGTTTATCATGTAAGTGCATTGAATGTTGGTTAAATTTATAAATATAATTAAACATTCAATGCACTTATATGACAAACAATTATATAAGAGCATATACACCATTCTTAATGTTAACAATTATTTATAATGATTTTTAATACAATTTCTATTATGAGATAAAAAATATTGCATTATGAAGAAGTTAACAGATTTTCTTAACTTAAATATAAAAGTTGAATCGCGTATTCATTGACTGAGCGTATTTTTCAAAAGAGTACACTCATCTAGTAGTTTTCAAATGTTAAATCTTGAAATTGTATTTTATATCATTTTTAATATATATATATATATATCAGACTAAGCGGAAGAATATTAGATCTTCTAAGATCCTATAAGGTGGCCTAATATAATATAATCCTAAGATTCTGCATAAAAATGATAGCTCAACGTATTTCGGAATATAACAATTTATTCAGTAGTTGATTCTCTTTTTACTTGATTAAGATGGGAAGACTCTATATAAGTAAGGGAGTTTGGATCCCTCCTACACATAAGTTACACTTGTGGTTGCCCATCGACTAGAGAGAAAGTGCTATGGAAGAAAACTCTGTACTCAGTAAGATGATTCTTATTATTATACGTGGAATCTATGACACTTATGGATTTAAGTACTCTTTCGTATTACCCAAATTCAACAATTGATAGCAGAATACCCGAGCCTTGACTTGTCTTATCTTATGTATGAAGTTGTTCATTTGTTTCACTTTCCTTTTTCTCTTTTCTGTGCAAACTCAGGGCGTCATTTATTATTACCTTTAATATTTCTTAAGTTTTCTTTTCTTGTTTTCTAAGAAATTCTTGCTTCATGAGATAAACTATCTTAATTCTTAGCAAGACTATTTATGTTTCAATGGCGCATCTTATCTCCATCACTTTTATGCAATGCCTTAGTTCACCATTCTCATGTTAGCATTTGGAACCTAATTATTTGAAATCCTTGTTCAAAGGGACGTCCATTCAGCGCTTTAAAAGATGACTTCTCTATAAATTTCCTTCACTTCATCCTTCTTTCGTAGTCCAGTAGCAATAACTTTTGTCAGTGTTTCATGTGGTTCTCTTTTCCTGCTCTCCTTTATGGCTGCTTGGACGCCACCATGGCTTTATCTTGTGCCATGATCTTTTTGAACGTCACCTGACAAGTTGCGTCAGGTTCGCGTTCAAGATTGATGGATATTTGATGAAACAATAAGAAGAAAAGAAATAATGTATATAAACTGCTTCAATCGAAAAAAGGTGGAGAGGAGACGTGCTTTTGTTTGAAAATTTTAAACAATATGGGATTGAGTACGCAGGATCTTTACATCTGATGGGAAGGGCAAAGCTCCTCATATAAAATGCATATGTCAGTTTACATAGCTAGATATTTTGCATGCATTTAATGCATGGTTGTATGGCTGTTGATTTTGCTGAAATTTATAGCTGTTACTTGCCATTTTTCTTGACTCTAGACAACCTGAAATATCTAGAAAAATCATGCAGCTATCGAAAAATATCTACGTACATGAATAGCCAGCCTGCATGAATTATATATATATTTTTGATGCCGACATGCTGCCATCCAGATTTTTCTGGATTAACTTCTGACACTCCCCCTTATCTATAATACCAAGTTGTTTTCTAAATTGTAAAATTTTTTTCCGTGGGAATAACTTTGGTGAAGATATCTGCTGGTTGTTCATCTATAATGCAAAATTATAGCTGAATCTTGCCTTTCACCAGGAGCTCTCAAATGAAGTGATAATGAATATGGATGTGCTTCGAACGACTGTGGAAGATTGAATTCTTTGTCATAGCAATGGATGCCATGTTGTCACAATAAATTGTTGTAGGGGACTTTGCTTCGCAACATAAGTCTCTTAGAACTCTTCTCGGCCATATTTCTTCTCAGGCTACACTTGTTGCTTCTACGTATTCTACTTTTGCTGTAGATAGCGCCACTATATTTTGTTTCTTTGACGACTAAGAAATAATATTTGATCCAAGAGAAAATATATAACCATTTATGCTTTTCAAATTATTAATACAACTAGCCCAATCACTTTCTATATAACCAGTCAAGCTAAAGTCTTCTCCTGACTTGTATAGAATACCATGATTTTTGATATATCTTAAAATTCTCTTCGCAGTTCAGCTTTGACATATATCTTGAAATGATACTGACTACATGAACTATATCTAGCCTCATATTGGTTAAATATATGAGAGATCAAACTAGGCTGCTATTAATTGTCTCGTCCACATTTTCTTTTACATTATTTTTAGATAATTTTTCATTTATGGCCATTAGCAAGGCCATAGGCTTACAGTTTGGCACATTAAATTTCTTCAATATATTATTTGCATATTTTTTTGGGGGAATAAATATCATACCTAGATGTTGTTTTACTTACATACCGAGAAAATATTTTATAATTCCTAGATCTGCCATCTCATATTCTTGCATCATAGCCTTCTTAAAATCTTCAATCATCTGTTGGTTGGTACCCATATAGATAAGATCGCCACTCATAAGTATAAGATAAGAGAATCTTGATCTCTTTGTACTTTTATATAGAGGATGGCTCAATTGGACATTTGATAAAGCCATGTTGAAGAAGATAATTATCAATATTACTATTCCAAGCTCTTGGCTTACTTTAGACCATATAAGGCTTTGTGCAATTTATATACTTTGTCTTCTTTTCTTTCAATAATATAACCTTTCGGTTGCTTCACATATATTTCTTCTTCAATTTCTCCAATGAGAAAAGCTTATTTGACATCTAACTGAAATACTTGCAATTTTAAATATGCAGCGAGAGCAAGTACGGTTTGAATAGTTTCCATACAAACAATCGGAGCAAATGTATATGTATAATCAATTCCAGGCAACCGAGAATAGCCTTTGGTAAGCAGCTTGGATTTATATTTTTGAATAGAACTATCTTCATTATATTTGGTTTTATAAACCTATTTCAATCCAATAATCTCCTTGTCTCGTGGTTTTCAACCAGCATCCAAGTTTGATTTTTCTTAATTATTTTTCATCTCCTCATTCATAACATCTATCCAATGCTCTTATTTTATAGCATCTTGAAATTTTCGTGGCTCACATGCAAAGAATGAAACATCATAATGCTCATAAATATCTTCCAAGGATCACCACTTCCTTGGAGGAGATGAGTCTAGAGATAAGATATATGAAGAACTATGGCTTGAATCAGCCCTTGGAGATGCTGGTGGAGAACTTAGACTTTGATCATTTTTCTTCTCATCTTTTTGATATAACTGTGGCCCTAATTTTTTATACTTATTCTAAGACTAAGATTCCATCTCATAAAAAATGACATCCCTTGAAATAATTAATTGCTTGACACTGGGCTTATAGAGATGATAGCCCTTAGTTTCATTACTGTAGCTAAGAAATAATGATTTTTCTCCCTTTTTATCCATTTTCTTTCTATTTTTGTTTAGTATATGTGTATATGGACACCCAAAAATTTTAAAATGCTCAACTTTTGGTTCTTTTATTCAAGCCTTATGGGGTGTCGTATTTGGAACTGCTTTTTTGGGAGACCTATTGTGAGCTCTTTTTTATGCTCGTACTTTGCAATATTTATCAAATTGATGACTTGTAAATTCTTCCCCATGATCATTTCTTAATATTTTTAAATAATACCCACTTTATTTTTCAACGAAGGCCTTGAATTAAATGAAATAAGAAAAGGTTTTTGATATATACTCAAGAAGATATGTCCAATCATATGAGTACAATAATCAACAAAAAGAAGGAAATACCTTTTGCCTCTCAAAGATATATATTTTGAGAAGACTCCCCATATATCAACATGAACGAGCTCTGAAGGCACTTTAGCTCTCCAGGTTGACTTGGAAAGTGGCAATCTAGGCATTTTTCCATAAATACAGCCTTCACATACTTTCTTCTCAATCGTGATCGATGGAAGCCCAATAACCATATCTTTTTATTTGAGCACTTTTAGACTATTAAAGTTCAAGTGCCCAAATCTCAGATGTTCTAATGTGGAGTCATTCGTATTTTTGTAATTCAATGCATATCTTTGAGTTGGAGGCATAATAAGAGGAAATACGTTGTTGGAAACCATTTTCACTATAGTAATTAATTGCCTCTTTTACTTATCAACAATGAGACATTTGCCATCTTCGAATTTCACCAAATAGCCTCTCTAAACTAGTTGGCTCATACTTAATAAATTTTGGGCTAGTCTACGTACGTAAAGAACATCATGAATAAATTTAGAATTTTCATCTTTTGATTCCATGATAATAATGTCTTTTCTTTCAACATTTTGGGATTTACCATCCTCAAGAGTCACTTTGGACTTCATATTTTCATCAATTTTGACGAAACAATTTTTATTGCTAGTCACGTGGTTTGAACCACTATCAAGATACTAGACATGATGTGGCTCTTTTTGAGGATTTAAGCAGGAGATAAATACTTGATCATTCAAGTAACTATTTTCTGAATAATTTGCCTCCTATTTGTACCTGCAATCTTTATCAAAATGAGTGGCCCTCTTGCACCTTGTGCATTTATAATGCAATTATTTGTGTCATGACCACTTTTATTGCATAATTTGCAATAAGAAGAAAATCTAGTATTTTCTCTATTTTCTTCATTTTGGAATTTTCATCTCCTCCTGCCACGATTATTAGGTGGGATTTTTTGAAATTTAGCTCAATGGATATTTTCTCCTTTTTTGAATTTTTTTATCCATTCTTTTTTGAAATATTGAATTTTGACTGAAGAGCTTGCTGTAGTGGTTGTTCTAAAAATCTACACATTCTTTCTTTGTGGGCTAAAAGAGAACCCATTAATTCAACTAAGGAAAGCATAGATAATTTTTTAAATTCTTCTATAGTAGCCACCACATGATCGAATTTATGAGGAAGACTCCTCAATATTTTTGAAATAATTCTTTCATCATCGATTGTATCCCCATAGCTTCTAATCTAATTTGTAATATTAGAAACATGAGAGAAAAATGCTTGTAAAGTTTTTCCTTCCCTCATTAATAGAGTATCAAAGTCTTTCCATAATGATTGCAGCTTGATGGAAATTACTCTATCATGGCCTCTAAATTTATTTTTTAAAATATTCGAATCCCCTTTTGATGTTGTAGATGCTATGATTCTTGGATAGATTGTCTTGCCCACTCCTTGTTGAATATGTAATAAGCCTTTTGTATCTCGCATTTGATTTTCATAATATTGCTTTTTCTTATTTTTCAATCCAGGATGCAAGTTTTGTGTCATCCTTGGGTTTCTCATAGCCATATTGGACTAAGTTCCATAATCCTTATGATATAAACATCATTTGTATGCTCTAAAAATCATAGGCTTCACCTTCAATAGGGGGACCGATGCTTGAGTGTAATGTGTAATTAAATATGGTGATAGAGGCCGTTAACAACGTACCTTATTATATCTTCTTGCAACAATAGTGTAGCAGCAAAATAAGTAGCTTCCATGGCTTTAGGATGATGTTGCTTTAATACCACTGACGGATATTTGATGAAATAATAAGAAGAAAAGAAATAAATTGATATAGGTTGCTTGAATCAAAAAAAGGTGGAGACGAGATGTGCTTTTTTTAAAAAATTTTAAACAATATGGGATTGAGTACGTAGGATCGTTCCATCTGATGGGAAGGGCAAAGCTCCTTATATAGAATGCATATGTCGGTTTACGTAGCTAGATATTTTGTGTGCATTTAATGCATGGCTGTATGACTGTTAATTTTGCTGAAATTTATAGTTGTTACTTGCCGTTTTTCTTGACTCTAGACAACCTGAAATATCTAGAAAAATCATGCAGGTATCAAAAAACATTTACATTCATGAATAACTAGCTTGCATGAATTATATATATATATATACACACACATATATATACACACACACATATATATATATATGTATGTATGTATGTATGTATATTTTATGCCAACGTGCTGCCATCCAGATTTTTTTGGATTAACTTTTAACAAAGATTAGGATGCTAGTCCAGGAGATTGTCTCCTTATTAAGAGTTTTAGGCTCTCCGTCCCAGGCAAGAGGAGGATAATCCTGCCTTTGAAGTTCTAGACTTGTGGTTATTAAGACTATGTTGTACCTTCGAAGTTTGACAAATTTGCATTTTTATTCATAAGCTTCATATATGAGGTAGATAACTTCAAGTTTAGACATTTGCTCTTTTAAACTTTAAGTTCTAATATTTTTCGAATTATTCTTCTCACTAAATGACATTAGAAAAAGCAACTACATACTAACAAGTATCTCAAACTCTTACAAAATGCCTATTTTGCACTCTAAAGAGATAAAATGGGCGACCCATGTCTAATGAATAATGTTGCTAGAGGAAGAGGGCAGCAAGTGCAGTGAGGTTATTTCTCAAGAAAAATCTTACTCCATGTATCATTGATTTAATGTAATCTTTTATTAGAATTTTTTGAAAAGATATTTTGTTATCTTTTCATAATATCATTTTTTCCTTTTTGTTCCACTTTAGGAGACACTATTTATAAGAGATGGTTTTAGTATTTTTTTAATGGGTTAATATTTCATTTATGAAATGTACATGAGTGCAAAAATGCTTATGATGTTTAACAAATTTTAATTAATTACAACATTTTGATGAATTTCTATATGTACACAATTTGGGCAATACTTTATTATTATTATGATGATGATTATTATTATTATTATTATTATTTATCTTATCATGTCATAATTATTTATCATAAATTTGTAACTAGGGGAATGATCGAAAACAAGCAAATACATAAATGATTATTTTCCTCACCTTTGAGGTAAAGCTAGAATTTCTTAAATGTTGAATACACTTTTCTTTGCATAGCTACTTTTTCCTAACGTCAATTTGTCAAGAAGATTAAAAGGCTTGAAATATCAAAACTCAAAGCTAGTTGTCACAAATATGAAATTTATAGCTTAACGTGAACCTTTGGCAAACTTAAGTTACCAATTTGCAAGTACATTTTTAAAAACTATCATTATTTTCTTAGCAAAATTTTTCAAACATTTTCTATTGAATTAATTAATCTTTTACTAACAAGTTTTCAAGCTTGTTAAGTCTCATCTAATGAGATGTAATAAGACAAGATTTAAATTACTTTTAAAAATTTTCACATCATATTTTCATATAATATATAATTATCCTAATTTTTCTTTTCCAATGCTATTTTTCTTTTTTCTAATGCTTTTTTCAGTATGTATGTAGGGGAGATCAACCAGGTGAATTGATAACTTACTAGGTTCAAGGGGACAGAAAATTTAGAATTATTCGGGGTTGCTTGCATGGTTAAGTACATCAAAAATCATTATGTTTAATGGCTTAAAGAAATAATATGGATAAACATTCAAAGATGGAAAGTTGGATATTTATCATTTAGGGTGTGGAGGTCTTGATAAAAGAAATAGTGATCTCAAGTTACACCACGAGTCTCATTCTGCTGCCTAAGAGTTTTTCTAGTCAGGCGAATGTGATGCTTAGCAAGTTCTGATGGGGGAAGAGAAAGATAAGTTGGACTTTTCTGAGCGACAAGTGTAATTCAAAGATGGTCAGAAGAACTGGGATTTAGAGATATACATGCTTTCAACCAAGCTCTCTTAGCTAAACAAGTGCGACACCTACTAGCTATAAATGATTTCTTGTGCTAAAAGCCATTAAAAACAATTTTCCTAATGGAAACTTGTGAGGTTGTTTTAGAAAGCCACTGATTTTGATACTTGAAATATTAAAAGCAAGAACCATAGTATTTAGTGAAAGTAAATGGAGAATTAGTAACGGAGAAAAAACCTTTTTCAAAAATAGATGGGAAGATGCAGAGATAAATAAAGCAAGACCATTGCGAGCTTCTATTCCAATTGATGTGGCTGTGAGTCACTTCATTTATTACGATTCAAGATCATGGAATAAGGAACAAATCCTAGCTGCAGCACAGGAATGTGCTTGGAAGTTTATCCATTTAATACCAATCTCAATTAAAGGAGGAAGTCAATAGATCGTTATGGGAAAAGGAAGTTGATGGAAACTTTAATTTAAAGTAAGGAACAAGCATTCAAGATGAAGAACTTGTAGCAAGATGGTAAGATTAAACTGGGGATGTATAAAAATTAATGTGGATGTCATAAGATGCGCAGAAAGGGATTATATGGGTTTTGAAGCAGTGATGAGAGAGGGCCATTTACTTGGAGAGGTATTGTGGACTCCTTGCAGATATATAGGATTATCATTTATTAGGAATCAAATTGAGATGGAAGATTCAACAAAAACAAGCTGAGTTGGAGAGCAACTCAGTGGTCCTTATCAGTTTTTCGAACTACGATACTTTAATTCTCTCTTCGGTGGGTCTTGTACTTATACCAGAGATTCGATACCACGCAATGAAATTTGTGATCATTTCCTTTCATCGTGTATCGCGAAGTGGAAATCGAGTAGCACATATCCTAGTTGACTTTGCTTCTTCCAGTGTAGTTAATAATCAAATGAGCACATCAGAAAAAAAAATTAAATTAAAAATCAAGTGTGTTGGGAATGTTCACCACATAGTATTATTGATCAATTATGTACGGACAACCTTAGTTTATTAGTGATACATGGATACACTTTTTTTCATTCGATTGATCCCTATTAAAGAAGGGTGTAATGGTTTTTACTGATGCATCTGATTTATTATTATAAAAAATATCATTCCGCTGAGTGCTTCTTATCATAAGCACATGTTCCATGGCTTCTTGCAACAAAATTCTTTGGCATACCACAAATGATGGATCATTTAGAACTAACATTTTCTAAAAGCTTTTTGCAAGAAAAGGAGAAATGTCATTGTAGAAAACGAGAATTTTGGGGCTTCCTTTGGCGTACCAAATTAATCCAAGTGAACAATTTTTTTCAAACGAATAGCAGAAAACATCTTTGTCATGGGTATTACATGACTAATCCAAATTAACCTAGTTTTCTTCTCGTGTGCCAGCTAAGGGTGTAAATGGATGAAGGGAGATAGATTGGAATCTAAATCTCAATCCTGACCATTTATTAACCTATTTACAAAACCTTAACTTTAATCTGAAACCATCTAATTGATGGGTCAGTAGGATATTAACATGCTATCTGAGCAAGTTGTTAATGAGTCGATAATGAATTGTCTAAATAAATTAATTTATTAAAACTACATGAAATAAATAAAAATTAGGTCCTAAATATTAAAAAAAGTAATATTTTATAAACATAATTGACAATCTTAAGTAGCAATACATAGTTTGTCTAAGTTTAAAAAGTTAGGGCATTTCATACTTGAGTCATACACTTAGGGTACACAGGTTATTAATGGATTGGGAAGGTTATACGAGTTTAATGGATTACTAAATGAGTTAATGAGTTACCCATAATTAATCTTAATTTTTTATTTAGTTTGAATAGATTGTCGGGTTGACAAGTTGTAACCCATATTGATAAAGAGGCTAGATTATATACAACATATTGTATATATGCTTAAGTTACAATATTTATTTTTATTTTATTTTTTGATTTTTTCTTAAACTTGTTTTCCTAAGTCTATTTAATCCATATATTAAGTTTTATCATTTGACAATACTTTTATAAATTTATTTTTTTATGGGTATAATACACAATGTGACATCTAATATTGAAAATCAAGCTCTTTCATAATTCTCACTCTTTGGAGAGACATTTAGTAAATACTCTCATACTTAGAGGGACAACTGAAAATACCCCCATTACCATGGGGATGCATGAACGCTACAGAGAAATGACCCCATAAATGATGCTTACAACGACTCGAACTTTGTCTACATGGGTGGTGTAAACTGAAGTTACCAATGAGAGCTTTATAAATTTATTTTTGATTTTTAAAAATCATCAGTTTTAGGGGCATATAGGTCATTTTCACCCCTTAAAATTTGATTTCAAAAATAAAAATAAATATGTAAAAGTACTGTAAAATAACAAATTTTGATATATGGATTAAATATACTTAGAAAAGCATGTTTATGAAGAAAATTCAAAGAATGAAATAAAAATAAAATAAAAACGAATATTCTAACTTAAGCATATATATATATATATATGACATATTTTTTATAATCAGGCATCATTGATAAAAAGGTTAACCCTAATCTGTTATAAAATTGACCCATTTGTGCCTATTGGCCAGCTTGCCTTTTCCGGGGGTTCGGTTTCTTCCCCCCGTGAGTGGTGAGGTGTAAAGCTGCTTTGGTGCTTGTGTGGTGCAGCTGGACTTAGCAGAAAAGGGTGGCGATGCAAAAAAATTCCTGAATGGACGACCATATATGGAAATGAATAAGAAAGAAGGTCATGCATGCTACACCTATTTTAATCATGACTACACATGGAAATGAGGCACAAAGGGTTGCATTGTCCACTTATTTTAATTTGAATGTTGTCATTTCAAATTCCGATCGAATTAAATATGGACTCACATCCTTTTTGGACTACATGACTCTCTTGCATGCATGCACAGTACTGCATTTTCGTGTGGGGAGTTGTCATGAATCAGTGGTTGAATATGGATGCTTTATTGGATCCTCGTCATAAAATAATCTTTAACCTGTTATTTTGTACAAGCGTAATATTTAGGTCATGATTCAATTAGGAGAATCTATACCTACCTTTGATTTTTAATTTTAAAATGTATTTTAAAGTTTAACACATCTTTTCATGCTATAAAAAAAACTTTTTGGTGCATTTGAGAAATGATAAACTTTTGAATGAAAAAGTTTTTGAATTATTAGAAAACAATGTGATATAA
Source organism: Annona squamosa (assembly GCA_035584095.1). Classification (NCBI taxonomy): domain Eukaryota; kingdom Viridiplantae; phylum Streptophyta; class Magnoliopsida; order Magnoliales; family Annonaceae; genus Annona; species Annona squamosa. Next base: position 7,047,596 of record JAXCLR010000063.1, on the reverse strand, counting down.
TAGAGATAAGGATACACATAAAAAAGGGTAATGATGAGGAGTACAAAAAATAAAAATTAAACTAGATAGATTAGTTGTTTTGGTAGTTGTATATAAATGATTGAAAAGTTAGATAGTTGTCTAGGAAGATATTAAAAATATTTTAAATAAAATAGTTATGGGTGCATGAAAAATCTTTGTTAAGAAGTTTTTTATTCATTGAAAACTTATATCTTGTAAAGAACAATATTTTTTCAGAATAAATATATAACTATTAAAATTTAAAAAATATATTGAATAAATAGGGGGGATATTTGTTTAACCATAAAACATTTTAAATTAAAATTTTTCAATTTAAAATTTTTTACCGTCCACAACTATCTTATTTTAATTAATTTTTCACGTATTCCTATAAAACCACCAAACTTTTTAATCATTGTTATGCAATTGTGCATACAACTAATTATCTATTTTAACTTTATTTTCTTTAATCATCATCGTTACCCTTATCGTATCGCATCATTTTCTCTCATTTTAAAAATTTTTACACGGAAAACTTTTCATCCAAAAGTTGTATTACTTCCCATTCACACTTACAAGGCATAAAAGTTTGCATTACATGTAATTTAGCTAATTATACCTAAATACATGTGAATAAATATGATAAGCGAATCATATTTTAAAATTTTTTTCAAATTAAAAGCTAAGGGTACTAGGACGATTTTGTGTATGGTATAAATAAAATATAAAAAATTAACTTAAATACAATAGCTTAATTTAAATATCAAATTCAAATATGGATATTCAACATCTAAACCATCTAAAATATTATTTTTTCATGGATAGATTCTGTAACGAATTATTCTTACATACTAATATATCTATGAACGTATCAAAGAATTTTTGATAATTTGCATACAAATTTACAATGTTCTAGTAAGTATGACCCACCCGAAAATCTGATTAGATTGCTTTTTGATACCATATTAAAACAGATGATTCATGCCAAACAAAATTAATGGATGCGATTTTAGTTTAATTACGAAGGTGGGCCCAAATGGGGGTGCCATCCCGAAGACTTTTGGTATCATGGGTACCGGTATTTCCCAATAAACAACATATACTCAGAAAAAAGCAAAATAAAATCATGAGTGGATGGTAAGTTTTATAGACGCCAGTGTTACATGATTGATTTGTTTTTACCTATTTATTTTTTAATCCAATCTATCATTTTATCTATTATGTTTGCTAACTGGCTTTCTTAGATATGATCGCATTATGGTGATTGAATATATTAATGGGCCACTTTAGACTTCAATGCAATCTCATGCATTTATATTCAATTGTGTTCCACCCATATATATAATCAGTATGATTTTGCATAACCTAAAAAAACGATAATAATAAGCTTGATTTTTTAAAAAGAAAAATCTACGTGAGGGTGAAAACAAAACCCATGATTTTGTACATAGAGCAGGCTAGAGAACCGTGCCCAGTCACCTTGAAATTTGCACTTTTCACCCTTAACTTTCTTGTTTTTTTTTTTTTTTTTTTTTTTTGGATATTGATATATTACTTGAGAACTTTTTTTGATATTCATATATTATATTATCTCAAGTGGTGTTATAATAATATCATGAGACATTCTTACCCTTCTGTCACTCTTACCATTCTGTCACAACAACTGTAGGAAGACAGGACAGCATTACAAACACATGCAGCCCACCACCACTGAAAAATGTTGCGGCGGAACTTCGACCCGTCGCTTGGGCCAAAGGCAATACCATTGAGGCAACCCCTCAATGGCTTGCCCTTAACTTTTTATATTCTCACACCATGTGGCTTCCAGATCAAACATTTACTTTTGTAGTTCCTCTATTCCAGTGAAGCCCATAAACTTTAATAAATTTAAATGTATATTTGCTAATATTTCAAATGTGCATTTATAATAATTGGAATAAAATGAAGTGATATTATAAGATTTTATGAGGCATGTTTCAATGACGACGTTGACCGTACAGAAATATTTATGGTCGCAGAAAACATTTCAGTCATACTGGGTCTCGTTTAAATTTCAGGATTACAGGATGGTTGCTATAAAAAAAAAGGTGGAATTGATTGATTGAGCATTAACCTCAATTTTTTATTAAATCACTAGCAATATATATTATTGAATTAATGATGTATGTGAATATTGGGAAATGTGATTTCAGTTGATTTGGATTTTTGTGGAAGTGTACACAAGAACTCAAGATTAAATAAATAAGAACAAGCTAATCACACACAAGACAGCTTTACAAAGAAAACACTTTAAGTTAGAAGGAAAAAGCTATGAAAGAGAGATATAATTCACTATAACAAATAAGTTACAGTGGTCATACAAAATGATTCGTACTCATCTAGACTTTTCACCCAAATATTCAAAGAAAACATTCTAACAATCACCCTGAAAACATTCTAACAACCACCCTTTGATGCTTCATTGGAACAACTCACAAGGCTCTACTAAATATCTTACTAATACTCCTATAAATATAACTCTCATGAGTACACTTATGTGAAATTAATATGTACTCACTTGCATAGTTATTATGTACTCATATATGTGAATTATTGCACAAATAATCTATATGTAGAATCCAAGATACATCCCTAACAAATCTCCTTCTTGGATAGGATTCATCATACACCAAGCTAACTAACAGAGAAATCATATATCCAACTATTCTTCGACTCAAGTATCAATTAGTGTGAGGACCTGGTATATATTTTTATAACCCTTCTCTAACCATAAGGTAATTCACGACTATGCTGCTTGGAATTAATGACGTTACCATGGTGTATAACACATATAGATATGACATCTAAGTGACATGTAGTGCATGCATGCATGTATTATAATTTTGGCGTGTTGGGTTGTATAAGACACCATTTCACAAGCATGTTAGACATGAGTATAAGTTGCGCACTGGCATGTTTCTTGAATTAGTAATGAAATCTCATTTTAAACATGATATAGGACTAGTAGGAAGGAGTAGTGTCTAACAATTTCGTGATTTGGAGTATTAGGGTTCATAACAACTGAAAATTAGCAAGATTTGTGAGGAATTAGATGTTATGTATGACTTTTGCAAAATTGATGACCAATTAGTAGTTTTTACATCATTAGAACATGACATTTCTCAGGTACGTTGAACTAGTAAGACAAAATAGAGGTTTGTCCTTTGTCACCTATCATGTATTCCGTGAAATTCTTGTGTAACAATTAGTATGTTAAATTTAAAGTAAACTTTGTTAATTTTGTTAATATTGTATACATGATTTGTGGCATTTGTGCTTGTGTATTATAGATGATGCACTATTCAAGATGGATGGTTGTAAAGGGTTATTCATGGCCTTTGGTTGACATGAGGAAATGGTTGTTCATGACCCTTGGTTAATATAAGGAGAGAACTATTTGTGGTCCTTGGTTTACATGTGGTTATCTATATGTGTTTTTTGGTGTGGATGCTAGACCCATATGTCTTGTATAGTCATTTAAGAATCATTTTTTTGCAACATTATCAGGCAATGTGCATCCGGAGTCTTATTTCTTTTCGTCTTGTGTTAATTGCTATCTACTTACTAAGTCTATTTAGACTCACACGGTCTATTGCTTTACCTTTATACCATAAGCCAGATGGTGAACCTCGAGATGAGATCAGAGGAGCACATAATCCCATAGACCATTAGACTAGCACTTGTGTTCTTAGTTATTTTGGACTTTATACTTCTTTTTTATGCTAACGCATGTAGACATTCACTTAGTTAGATCCAACTATGACAAACATATTCTACTTGAGCATTTTGAACTTGATTACAATCCATGTAGACATATATATATATGATCTTTTGGATTGCTTGTTATGTAATGATGACTTTCTTTTTATATGTATGTCTTTATAGTATGGGCAAATAACTCTGTAATTGTAGAGCCAAATGTTTAAATTTTAGAACAAAATTGTAATATGTACGTGTAATATATCCTCTATACCAGACCACCCTCTTATAGTTATTAGGAGATGCTGCTAAACTTTTTTTAGGTCATATGGCACCCATTGACTAGTCATTGAGAATGTATAGGCAACATGGTGTCACAGTTTCATCAGTCATGATCCTTCAACATATCATAACTCTACATATTTCACATGAGAGATAACACCACTTCCATACTCAAACCAACATCAACTCATATATGCTCCAACCTGCGCGTCAATGCATCAACTACGCACTCTATCAGTACTTCTCGTGCATTAGTTACAAACTAATATGAACTGTATTCACTATCCAATATCATCACATTCATGACTTCTAAGCTCTCCATATACAATCCAATGTTAACACATTCTTAGGATCCATAACCATTATCCAATGTGGAACTTAGAAAATTTAGTTTATCTCTCACAAGCTCTCTATGCTTCTTTAGCAACAACACATAATACAGAACATCCTTTGCTCCTCCATGATGTCCAACTCTCCGCCTTAATTAAATCATCTTCATACAACAACAACCATATGATCACTACAAATTTGCTCATGAAATATTGCTTAAAACTATACCATATTTGACTCATCTTTATTAATTTTGATCTTTGTGATCCAACCTAACCGTGCTCAATGATGTAGCATCTTCTTGCTCTACACTATTCATATGAAACATAATACCTCAAAAATTTAGATGTACACATTAGAATCTCTCTAATCATTACATCATTATTGATTGCATACCTCGTTAGATCCATACTACCAAAGCAAAACTTTCCCTAGTATAACCCCAATTGCTTTTATAACACTAAAAATATAGAAATCATATATGAAACACCTAATTTTAACTTCAAGATTACAAACTTTGAGTGGCACCTGCACTACTTTGTTACCCCTCAATACACCATACCCATGTGCATCTCATCTTCTTTGAAAAATAAGAAGAACCCATGATGCACTGCCTCATGCCATATGTAGCCACACATTGACTGCTTCCACCAAACCACCTTATGTCATCACCATATGTCGCCACGCAACTCCCATGCATTGTTGTTAGCACTGTCTATTAAAAATGGAGAAATCCCATTTGCCACCAACCAAAATGTATCAAAACCACGAGCCTCCATTCATCACACAATCTTGCTTACCCTCATCAAATCAAGTTGCACAATCCACCAAATTTGCATATCAATTGGCAAACGTAATGATGTCTTACACCATGTAAATTGTACCTTCCATCAACCATCACCATCATGATCTTTCCTATCAAAATCAATATCCAACAAATTTACTTTTCAAATCACAAATATGTAGCCAAAGATCACTTATTAGGAAACGTGATTTAGGTTTTTATAGATTTATGTAAAAAAATATACAATAAATTAAGATCAAATAGACAACAATAAGATCACATACATAAGCTAAAATGTTTATGTGAAAAATCCTTCGACTTAGAAAAAATCACAAATAATTTACTATGATAAATAAGTTATAAAGATATGTACAGAATGACTCATATTCATTTTCTAGATTCCTTGTTTGCATCTTCAAAGAAAGCATTCTAACGATACATCTCTTATGCCTTATTAGGACACCTCATATGGCTCTACTGAATCTCTAAATAATATTCATATAAATAGAACTTATTAATACTCACACAAATCCAATACATTCTCTCTTGCATATCATCACTACATAGTCTCGTAGGAAAACTATTATAGAAATAACTTATACACAAAATACAAGACCCAACCTTAATAGTAAAACACATCTTGATTAAATATTTAATTTGGTAGGATAAAACTATGTCAAATTGTTTTATTTTTTTTTAAAGGTACACTCTAATCCCAGGAACACAACCAAAAAAAAATCCCCTCAACCAAAATTACCCACTCCTGTGAAAATTATGGGCAATTCTAAAAAAAGAGGGAGGTCCCCTAGATACATCTTCCATAACCAAGTCCTTTACCAAAGCAGATTCTAGGAAGGATGGTGGATAATCCCACCACCATCTTTCAATGCCTCTTTCTTCCAATACCTTCTTCGCTAGGATGTGAGCTGGATAATTAGCTTGTTGAAGCACAGGCTTGAAGGAGACTTGATCAAACACAAGCAAAGAGCTTTGATGTCTTTAATCACAAACTCCAAGTTATTTTGAACGATTGATGATTGGATTTCATCTAATAAGAAATTAATTTCATCAAAAAAAATAAGAAATTAATTAAAGACAATGAGTCACTTTCAATTTTAGCCATTTTTATTTCCAGCTCAGGAATCCAGTGGATCCCCAAATAAAGGCTTCTTGCTTCTAACCATAAAGGGTCATAACATCCTCTAATGGTCCAAAGTTTAGTTGCCAAAGATTTTCCTTTTGAGTCTCTTAAGATTGCACCATGCCCAGTTTGACAAGAAGAGATGTTACATCTTGCATCAACATTCAATTTTAGAATTCCCCTAAGTTTCTGCCACCTGGTTGCACTTTCCATGAGATTCAACCTTCCATTTCCATAGCAATTTGGAGGAGAAAAACTAGTGCAAATAAGCACTGGACCACAAAACAATATTCTTCGAATCAATGTGGTGACCCTTTGCACACCAGCTATTCTTGCAAAACCAAATTTTTCAACATAGACAAATGAAAAAAGCCAAAGGGTATTTGTTACTTTGTTTTCCCAAATAGCTAAGGATATCTCTATCATTTCCTCAGCGATTGAATTTGTATGTTGAGAATTGGTGTCTAGAACAATGACTTAGTCTTACAACAATTCCACAAATATGAGATATATCCTCCTCTACTCCCCATTGGTTACATAAGCAACATTGTGCATTCACTTATATTCCTTTCTTCATCAAATTCATCTTTGTGGGAAGTTCATCCATAATTATTTTCCATGCAAAAATTAATGTCTTTCTCAGAAGCTTTAACTTCCATATGATGTTCAACAGTCGGACAGATGCATCATTATCAACCTACCTTGAAATATCAAGTTTATGCCTACCCTTTGAAAGCAATCTCATATGCTGATCTTATACTAAATTCTCCATTAGATTCTAGTCTCCACAATAGTTGATCCTTTTGCACTTTATTGGGTAAGAGGATATCCTTTACTATTTCCCATCCCTCTTCTCCTATTGCTAATTTGATCAATTCAACTTTCCATGTTTTTTTAGCATCAATGAAAGCCTCTAATGAAGAATCATCACTAATTGTAAAAGGAAGAGGTCTTGCTTTCTTCATATTTTCATTTGCCCACATATCAAAGAAAATTTTAACTCTCTTACCATCCCCGATTCTCCACTTACTCCCTTCTTTTAGTCTCCACTTTACTTTTATAATAGAGTTCCAAATAAGAGAACATCCTTTTGTTGCTTTCTAATTTTCTATTTCCATTTCTTTAAAATATTTAGCTTGAATACCCTATGGCATAAAGAATTCTGATTTGTTGCTAATCTCCAAGCTTGCTTGGCAACAAGAGCAATGTTGAACATTATTAAGTCTTTAAATCCAATGTCTCCTGCTGATTTTGGTGTACACATTTTCCTCCACGCTATCCAACTTATCTTTCTCTTCCCACCAAAATTTACTCATCATTGAGATAAGTTCTTCGCAAAGATTTTTGGATAATAAGAATAAGTTCATAAGGTAGTTGGGAATAGCTTGAGCTACAGCCTTGATCAACACATCTTTCCCCATAATAGAGATTAACTCGTTTTTTCAACCTTGAATTTTGTGCCACACTCTTTCCATAATATTGTGGAAAGCCCTGGTCCTTTGCCTACCAACCTGCACTAGTAAGCCAAGGTATGTACTAATTTGGTTTCCAACAGCTTCTAGTAGGTTTTCAACCTGATTTCTAATGTATTGGCTTGTATTTTTACTGAAAAATGGATACATATTCACTTTCGGGCCAATCGGCCTCTTTTACCGGTGTTGTATCTGCCTAAAAATAGGCGGCTTAATATTGGTCCCTTTCTACAAAATCGTATCCTATGAAGTTTCCCCTCCTTGTATGCCCTCTTTTGAAGCAGAGATAAGCCTTCTACACAAAGAAAAGATAAGGAGATAATGGATCCCCTTGTTTAAATCCTATACTAGGAAAAATTGTGACTGTCCTGGTTCTATTGAATCTTATATTGCAGGTGACCGACATCATGCATTCTTAGATCTAACTAATCCGCTGATCTACAAATCTCATTTCTCTCATCATCCAGCATACAAAGTTCCACTCGACGTGATTATATGCTTTAGAAATGTCAAGCTCGACTGCAATTTTCCTTTTTTTTTCTTTTCTTCTTATTTTCCAGGACACGAATGGCCTCAAAAGCCAGCATCATATTATCTATAATTAGTCTTCCTAGCATAAAAGCATTTTGCTCTTTAGAGATCATCTTGGAGAGGATTTATATAACATTGCAAAAGCTCATAAGATGATAGTCATTTAATTTCTTTGCTCCTTGTTTCTTTGGAATAAAACAATGGAAGTTTGGTTTATCGCCCTCAATCTGTGACCATGTTTCTCCCCTGGACAATTCTCAAAAATTCCTTGCATGTTTTAAGTATCTCCTCGCCCATAATCGTCCAATTTTTCTGAAAAAATCTGCAGACAACCCATCTGCGCCTGGGGCTATCATAGAGTCCATGTCCTTGATATCTTTCCAAACTTCTGATTTCCAATCAAAACAATTGTGTTATTATAAAGAGACTCTAAAAAGCTCTATCAGAAAAATATTCTAAACAGTTATGATTATTAAATGTCCAATCAATATGATTTTTACCTAAATAGCTAAGTATAAAAATGAACAATACGTGCCATAAAAAAAAATGAACAATAGGACTGGTTTTCATTTTTTTTTTTTCAAAAAAAAAAAATCAAGACAGGAATCTAACTAACCAGAGGGTTACAGCGAAATTTTGGTGGGACCGGTTTCATTGGAAGATTTTTCTAAATTTGTTTATATCATATGTATTCCCTTCCACGTACTGCTCTACGCCGGTCGGTCTGATGCATATCCTTTGCGCATAAATGACATCAAAGCAGTCCTGACCATTGATGGATGCAACTTTTTATGTATGTATGCATGCATGCAAAATGTGGTAAAAGAAACATCAAGCTTTTGGTTGTCGAGGTCTTGTTTTGTGAAGTATTTTTCAGGTGGTAGCTTTAATATGCAGTTGAGGCTGTGTCAGCCCATGCCTGCTGGCCTGCCAATCCTGAGTTGAGAGAGAGAGAGAGAGAGAGAGAGAGAGAGGCAAGATGGGCCAACCCTCCACGTGGAAATGCCTTTGAAGTAATGATTAAGTTCAGATGTATCAATCAGCTGCCCATAAGTCCTCACATGAAACCTACCAACTTGTATTATATACTATACATAGAATATATACAGACCCAAATGAAAGGTCCAAAAAATGGAAGGGTCTGACAATTGATTGCTGCTGCCACGCTCCTGAATTTGGCTGTTTGTGTGGCTGGTTGGGGTTTCTCCAGGCATGCTCCAGTGAGTAACTTGGATCTTCCTGATTTAATGAATTTCCTGTCATCATATCCCAACCTTTTACGTAGTGGTGAAGCGAATGTTTTGGGTGGCTGGGATATGATGCCACGGACAATGAATAGAGCCTTAGCCAAGTTAGCTGCAAGCTAGCTTAGGCCTCCAACTTCCATGCATCTACAGAAGCTTGGATTTGGAATGTTGTCTTTTGGGGCAAGTGGCATCAAGTCAGAAGTGGAAGAATGGAGACAGCTTTTCCCCCCTTCACATGTTCTAATCTTTTATATGGAAAGCCCAAGTGCCCCACTAACACATTAGTGCATTTGGTAGAGCTAGGGGCTGGTGAAAGTAATATCCCTAGCAGACTAGCACTCATGCCACCCCCGGGAATATTCTCTTTAAATCTTGGGCTTTGCATGTGTTTCTGAGGCAGAAGCAGAAGAGCCTACAGCAGAGATATGGATTACTCCCATGATCAATACGTGCCTCCTAGAGCTTCAAGGGGTGTCTCTCTTGAGGAGCTGAGAGAGAAGCTCGCTGAGTTTGCTAGAGAAAGGGAGTGGGAGCAGTTCCACAGCCCAAGAAATCTACTGCTAGCCTTGGTAATTAATTAGCATCTTAATTATTTTAATTTCCAAGAATATTTATAGACAAAACCCAATTGAGAAATCATGAGTTTCTATCATGTTTGTATGTTTTTTTTTTCTTTCTTTCTTTCTTTCTTTCTTTTTTTTTTTTTTTTTTTTTTTTTTTTTTTTTTTTTTTTTTTT
>JAXCLR010000063.1:7022143-7032282 GCA_035584095.1 Annona squamosa | reverse complement strand
AGATTTATCATGCCAACTTAAATTCAAACATAATCCACATAACAGTTATTCAAAGTAACTAAATCTAAATACACTAAGTATAATGATTCAACATTCCAATTTATTGATACACTGGCCACCTATATATTAATATTACAAAAAAACATGTATAATTTATAAAAAAATTATATAAATTACACCGGGTTCAGATCGGGTTGGGTTTTAGTACCGGGTTGGTGTGAACCCAGATTTGGTTTCGAGTTTCTACGGGGTCGGGTTGAAACCGGGTCTATTTTGGAAAAAATCTAAAAAATAAAATCATTTTTGGTTTTGGTACAGGGTCGGGTCAAGTCGGGCAAGTTCATACCAACCCGGTACCAAGTTGCACCCTTAAGAGCACTGCATCGTAATTACGGTAAGTGGCCTGAAATGGGCCCTATACGATGATCAAATTATAATCTATTCCATCCATTGTATTTAGAATAATGTATTTTATTATTATATCAAATTTTATCCCAATTGGATATGTGTATGGGCATCATCCAAAAATTGTACAAATTCAACATAATAAAATAGCTTGATATAAATAACAACTTTAAAGTGATTTTTTCAACATCTAAATCATCTAAAGTATGATTTATATATGGATAAATGATTATATAAAGTTTTGTTGCATTTTATTATGTGTGGGGCCCATTTTTGGGCAACTGTACCATTATTCTGATGCAGCGTCAGCAGCTCTGTGTGTGTCTGTGTGTGTGTGTGTGAATGCTATATAATATATATATATATATACACACACACAAATACCATAAGTGGTTTAGATTTCAAAAAATCATATAGGAATTGAAAAACCCAAAAAGATCACATATTTTGGAAACTTTTTAACATATAAGTTTCATGATGAAATGTCATTTGGCATCAAAAATATATAATTGAGGAATGAGAGTTTTTTGCATTTTAAATCCTCTAATTTTGTCCATTTGCATTTTAAACTCTAATAATTTTATTCCCTCTCACTTTAAACTTGTGACGCCCAATTGCCTAAATATTCTGAGTAACTAGTCAATAGGTACCATACAACCTAAGAAAAATTCGGCAGCATCTCCCTATAACTATAAAGGGGTGGTGTAGTACAAAGGACCTGTTAAAAATGAATATCATAATTTATTTTAAAATATAAACCTTTAGCCCTACATTTACACCGTCACATGCCATACTATAAAGACATCCATTTGAAAAGAAAATTTTCATAACTCATCATTACACTACATATAACTCAAAAGATCACATATATATATTTACATAAATTAAAGCTAGTTTAAAGTAACCACGTATAAAATGTTTGTCACAGTTGGATCTAAATGTATGCATATGTTAGAATAAAAAGAAATCCAAAATAACTAAAAATACAAATGCTAGTCTAAATATTTTCAGGCTTAGGTCCTCCTCTAGTCCCATCTTGAGGCTCGTCACCTGACCTGTAATCTAAAGATAAAATAATAAACCGCATAAGTCTAAATAGACTCAGTAAATAGATAGCAACTAGCACAAAGTGAAAGAAATAAAACTCTGAATGCATGTGCCATAACAATAAAAAAATGATTCTTAAATTACCATACAAGACATATAGGTCGAACACCCATACCCAAGATCATATACTTATATTCACATATAAATGAAAGACAACATATAGTCCTCTTCTCATGTCAACCAAGGGCCATAAACAACCCTTGACAATCACTCATCTCAGATAGCACATCATCCATAACTCACAAGAATTAATATTATAAACCCTGCATATAATATCAGCAAAATTATCAAAGTTTACTTTAAATCTAGCATACTGACAATCACACAAGCATTTTCTCAAACATATGATGGATGCCATAAGGGAAAACTTCCGATCCTCATCCTGGTTCAACCCACTCGACAAGTTTCATGTTCTAATCATGTCAGGACTACTAATGGTTCGTCTGTTGTAAAAGATCGCATAGTAACATTCGATTTTTCTCCAAACCCTATTAGTCATAAACTATCACTAACCCTAATGTTCTAAACCACGAAATTATTGGACACTACTCTTTCGCACCAGCTCTATATCATGTTTAAGATAAGATTTCATCACTAACTTAACAAGAGACAGTATCTAATTACCTCGTTTGTGATTTTTTCCCAAAACAATAATTTCATATTTGGATCTTACAGATCTCTAGCTTCTTTGGTGTTAACTGACGATCTTCAAAGAGATTCAGAATGGTTTATGGAAAGACCCAGAGCTACCGAGGCTGGGAAGAAGGGAAGAAAGAAAGAGGAAGCAGAAGAAGAGGGGAGAGGAAGACGGGCGCGAATGAAACCATAGCGTGACCCTTCTTTTAAATAAAATCTCATCGAGACAGGGCGGGCATAGGCTAGGCCCAAGATAGACCGAGTCCGATCATGATTTGTGACTTGCTTTCCCACCCATACGACTTAGGAAATTAAAAATTCCTCTGAGGGCGCTACTCCTTTCACCTCCGCAAGGGGCACTGCCTCCTTGACCCTCGTGACCTGACCAAGCAAGTCAAAACCCGTACCTACTCTGCGAAGTAGAAGATAGTCATAGTGCCCCAAAAAAAGCATCAATTATACACTCCTAAATCAATAATGAACAAATCACATCATAACCAAGGACTGCAGCTACAGAAACATGCAAGTGCAAATCTCGTACTCATATCTAACATGCTTGTGAATGGTGTCCCACACAACCCTACATGATAACATTATAATTCATGCATATATACACTACACGTCCCCTAGATGTCATAACTACATATGTTCTATACCACATTAAAACCATTAATTCCTAATAGCATATTCATAAATTACCACATAAATAGGAAAAAGTTATAATATATATATACACACCCACCAAGTAATCACAAAACCCTCCCTTGTAAGGGCGTTACAAAACATGTGAATTTCAATCCTTCACGCACTCTTTTTTCTCAAATGACAAAAATAACCTTCAAAATGAGTTGTAACTCTGAGTTCTGACCATTCACATGCATGCTCATTTTTAGCATGGCCATGGCTGATCAAGCTTTTCTCTATGTCAAGCATCTGTCCAGAGATTTCGAGTTAGGCATTTGATCTATGGGAGATAGTGCTATAATTATCTAGTGGGTTGCCTTCTTGGTATGACAAGCATGCCGTATCTTCCTCTGCGTCTTGATTTTTATTTTATTTTTTTCTTGGGGTCATACGGGCTACTATATTAGAAGGAATTTCTTTTTGGCTTTGATGGCAACATTTCGAGCAGCTTATGGGCGGCCATGTTTCGTCAATTGTAGCATCCAATTTGTGATAGAATGGTTTCCGATTTTGGGGCAATGACCGGTGGTCGTGATGGTGGGTTTGGCTGCTGTTTTATCGAATTTTTCTGACAGAAACTGGTAATTAAGTTGCCGATTTTGGAGTTTTCGGTGGAGGCATCTGCTGCAAATCTGGTTGAAGTAAGGGAAGACTGCTGCAGTGATGGGAGTTGGCAGATTTAATGACGACTGGAAGCGGTGCTGCAGTCCAAGTGTGAAATTGCACCTTGATGATCGCTGAAATGGGAGGAGTTGATGGATGTCATCAGCACGTGGTTTTAATATGGAGGCCGGGAAAGGGTTCAAGTCCACTATGGTGCGTGGTGGTTCAGCATCTATGGCTGTCATGGCGGATGAGCTGCCGTTCGCTGTGGGTAATTGCTGCAGTTGGTGAGTTGGACGCAGGCTGCTTGAGTATTAGTGAAAAATCAATTCTGGCTTTGGGATTTAGGGGGAACCAGTCGCAGCAGCCATAGATGGGAGTTCAGGGAAGACGGTGGATCGCCTAATCCGCTTCTCCGGTGGTGCATAGTATCTGGTGCACATGCAACTTTGTCCATGCAATTTAAAAACATTATATCAACATGTAATTTTCTCATAGATAATTATAATAGACTCATTAATATTCTCAATTGAATTTTCTAGCCCTATTGAATTAGTTTTGCTTTAATTCAATTGATTTTATCTCAAAATATACTTTTTTATTGTGAATCTCAAAATATACTTATACTCATGTATATGTGTATGATTTATCCCATTAAATTATTTTATAAATTTTCTTAAATTAAATTAATGGCTAATAAATATTTTAAATTTATTTTTTAGCATATTTAAACACGTATGTTTTCATTCCATATCTGTTCTGGTTTGCATTTTCGTTTTCAGCATATAAGGTTAATTATGACATTTCACACAATTTAACTATAGTTTTAAACGCCATTACTATCCAGATTTAAAATGCAAATGGCCAAAGTTCAAGGTTTAAAATGCAAATAGGCAAAATTAGAAAGTTTAAAATGCAAAAAACCTAAAGAATGAATAAAAACATATAAAAATAGTTATCCAGATCATTGCTTTTTACGTTTTAAAAATGGTTTTCAAATTTATTTATATTTATTTCCAAATTAATTTTAAAAAATTTTAACACATAAGTTTCTTACCAAAGTGTCATATGGCATCAGAAATATATATGTGAGGAATAATTAAAAACAAATAAAAATAGTTTCCAATTTGTTGCTTTTTATAAAAAGAGATTTTTAATTTAAATGGTTTATATTATGAAGATATTTACTGTGCCAAAAATAAAATATTTTAAGAAATTTTATATATTAAATATTCATTTCCAAATTTTAATGATTTCTTATCCACTCTTAATTATCAAACCATGTTAGTTACCAATCAGTGATGAAGCTAAGACCATTGGAGAAGGGGAAGGGCCTGCTCATGTGAGAGAGGAGCATAACATTAATTTAAAGGGGGCAAATATATAAAAATAAATTATATTTTTAAATATTTTTCAAAACATTAAGGGAGATTTCATCACTCCCCAGTGTTTATAATTTACGTTATAAATAGTTTAGATGTACAAAACTTCTTTTAAAATATAAAATAAAGCTGCTGAACAACCTCCCTTGTCAAACTATTGCTTTTAAATCTCCCCATACATGCTTAATATGGGGCTTTATTTCTATGAAACATTTGTTCTAGGTAAATCCTTCCATTTTTAAGATATTAATATTGGTCATACAAAGTGTTATATTTTATCTAAAATATTATTACTATATTGATAAATGATTATAAAAAGTATTATTATATTTTAATATATATATAAATGAATCTAAGTATTTTTTATTATTTATATATTAATATATATATTGTTCAACAAATGCGGCTTAAAAAATGTTTGATTTGAATAAAATTTAGTCTATTAACTAAATAAATGATGTTAAATATAATCTACGAATTGAATTTTTCATCAAACATTAATCGCTTAAGTTTGGAAAGAGTTACATGGAATTGCTAGTTACATAGAAGTGAGCCTTTTAATACATACGCTTTTATAAAATAAGGTTTGCTCTATATAAAAAATATCGTCACAAGTCATACCTATAATTTTACAAATATGGCAACACATTTGAAAATAGTAAATAATAAGCTACCTTCCAATTATTTGACGCATGAATTTTGATCATATATTTTTACTAAAATATCGTTTGTTAAACCTAAATTTGGTCCCATTTTATCATATAAAGTGTTTTTCTAATGTATATTATTAGAAATTTGTGTTTTTTTTGGGAAAACAATTCCAAAATTGACCATAATTGTTACCTATATTTTCAAGGTATTACATTTATGAAAAAGACAAATTTGACCACACATTTACACTATCTTTTCAAATATGATAATGTTATCAACCTTATAAGTGCATTTTACACCCAGATGAATTTGCTTAAAGCTGACTTTGACAAAAAAAATAATAAGTCCAAGTATATAATTATCAAAATATAAAATATTATGATTAACTTTTTTGCTAAAAAGGAAATCTTTTCTCTGGCGACGAAAAAGCCCTAATCAATACTCCTTTTCTTCTCAAGCCAACAATTTTGAGAGCTTTGAGAGGGATAGAAATTAGTGGTGGTCAAGGAAAGGACAGGGCATAAGGAAAAGTAAGAGGTAAAGGCATAAGCTAATTCAAAGGATCTGTCATTAGAGCACTACAACACTAGCAGAAAACTCACTGTCTAAATCCTGGTAAGTCCAAACTCAAGCTTGAGTTTTCTTAAGATAGGATTCTAAAGATTTGGTGATGGCTACAATGGATGCAAAAGTTTTGTATAAGGAACTTCACGCTTTGGCTACAATGGGTGTGTTTGGTAATAAATAAAATTTGTGATGAAAACTTTTGAAGAATAAAAGTTGTCAAATGATGTGATATTGTAGGGGTAATAATGAGGAGTAAAAAGAATAAGTTTAAAATAAATAGATTATTTGTATTGGTAGTTGTGTAGAAATGATTGAAAAGTAGGGTTGTTGTATAAAAAGATGTGTAAAAAAATAATTAAAAAAGAGTAGTTATGGAGGGCGAAAAATTTTAGATTGAAAAGTTTTAACTTGACAACTTTTGCAAATTGCCAAACACACCCTTAATGAAGACAACACCAAAAAGCTAGACTAGGAAAGAAAACCAACTATATTGTGCATAGTTTTGGGATGGAAAGGACACTACATGGAATTATTTTAAGCCACACTTAGAAGACTTTGGAAGACTGCAGGAAAAATGTAGATTTTGATGTTGAGGAGAACTTGCATTTAATTACGTTATAAATTCGGATTTTAGCAAATAATATTTTAGTAAATTAAAACATATTGGCAAAAATGTTGTACTTGGAAAATGTTTAAAAAGTGTATGCTTATATTTGGTATTCATAAATGTTTGATCCCTATTAACTTGTAGCCATATATGGAATTAACCCCATAATAAGTTAGGTGCATAATTTCAATGTGTGTTTCATAATAAGTAAAAAGGGAAAAAAGGAAAATCTAAAAAAACGAGTATGTGTGATGGGGTAATGATTAAAGGTAAAGAAAATAAGGATAAAATAAATATGATAGTTGTACGAAAATGCAAAAAAATTAGAAATATAGATAATATGGACTTAATTTTTGCTATAGTTGTCAGCTTACTTAAACTGCAATAATTGCATTCATGTTGTTAAAATTAGGCTAATGAGAAGAGTCGTTGGATTCTCATTTAACGCAATGGTACCAAAAAAAAAACTTACGCTAACGTGAAGGGGTCCATTCATTGAATAGAGAGGAGAGAGAATATTGTTTCTTCAAAAAATCCCTAGCCAACGGAGAGAGACGATGAGCAAGAGGGTTGTTTTGAAGTGAATGGAAGGAGGAAGAAACTCTCGTTGAAGGATCAAACGGAGAATTCAAGCCTAGCTACCGCGAAGAAGAGAGGGTTTCATTGGCATACAAGTATTAGGGTTTCGCACAAATTTTGTTTTTTGTGAGGATTTTGATGGTGTAAAGGCTATGATGAAGAATTGGAGATGGGTGGAGGGAGGGCTATCGGTGTTCTTGAGAAAGGAGAAAATTTGCATATATTTTCATTGCCTTTTATTTTAATTTTTAGAGATTGTAGAGTATTCTAATTGAGTGGTTTTAGCGAGAAAGGATTTTCCATTTACATTATTTTTTCTTGTTATTATTGTTGAATTCTTATTGTTATTGTCAATTGTGGTTTTGAGTAATTTATTAAATGTGAGAGAAATTTGGTTTTGGTGGAATTTTGTGCACTTTGATTCTTATTTCCATTCTACAAATGCATTGGGGTTTCGGGTCTTTGTTTTCTTGAATCTCTGTCTCTTTCTATCAAATACATGATATTTTACATTTTCATGGGTTTTTTCATCTAAAGCTTTGATGGAAATGAGATTTTATTTTTTGGCTTCTTCGAGGTTTTAATGGGGCCCAAAATCCTATTGCATCTGCAGAGTATAAACAAGAATTGAAAAACACAAAATTTTACCAAAATCTCTCTCCCTTTCAATGAATTCCTCAAAACTACAACTAGCCAATAACATAAATGAATTCCTCAAAGCCACAACTATTCCTTAATATCAAGAATTTAAAAAATAATGACGAGAAAATATAATGTGAATGGAAAATTCTATCCCACCAAAACCTTCCAATTAAAACACTCTAAAATCTCCAAAAATCAAAATAAAAGGTGGCAATGAAAATATATACAAATTCAGTCATATCTTAAGAATGCCAATAGCCCTCCTCTTTGCCCATAGCCCCCTCTCCATCCACAATCCTCTTCAATATCAATATCCCAAAAAAAAAAAAAGAAAATATATGCAAAACCCTCATACTTGTACACCGACAAAAATCTTTCTATTCTACAACAACTAGGCTTTGACCCTTCTCTACATCCAATTCGAAAAAGCTCCTCTCCCTCATTGTTTCTCTCCATCTAACTAGGGATTTTTTGAAAAAAGGAATATTCTTTCTCTCCTTGACTCAATGAATGCGCCCCTCCGCATTAGCAAATGCTTGCTTTTTCATACTGCAGCATTAAATGAGCATCCAACAAATCTCCTCATCCCCCTAATTTCAACATCATGAATGCAATTATCACAGCTTAAGTAAGCTTAATCTGTTTGGCCATGCATTTACATCCATCAATCATACTTATTTAAACCAAAACGCAGTTTTACAGGATTTGGCTGGTGTTTGGCAAACATTTTAAAATCGCTTACACGAGTCTTAATCGCGAAAAAAATTTTATTTGAAGAAGCATGAATTCGACACTTATTTAAATTGCATAAGCCTATCGTAGACATTCACAATGAAAAGACAAAATTACCAATAAAATTAATTAAAACTCATTGACTTTCTACACTCACCAATAATCTTCTTTGTTCGAGTATATATAGTTATTCTTTTATGTTTTTTGATGGTTTACACTTTACATTTAAACATACAAGATTTGAAATTCTATATATGTAGATCATATGTTTACTTTAAGAAAGATTAATTTGATTTTAATGATTAACAACCCATTGAAATATCATTAAAAACGATCTAACGAATATGTGTAAGTGTACTTAGATATTATGACTCCAATTATATGTATAAAAATGAAAGGAGCAAAATTTCAAAGTGCAAACGGGACAAGTTGCAGACCCAAGTCTACTTAAACTGCGACTTGGGTGAAGTTCCATAGCCAAGTTGACCTGAGGGTCATATATTTCTACTGACTGACTCAACCATAGGTAAAGTCTCAACCTAAGTCAATTTCACTTGCAACTTCAAAGAGACAGCAAAGTGAAGTCTCAACCCAAGTTCACTTCGCCTACAACTTCGAAGGCAAAAAAGTAGACAACAAGCGGATAGTAAATTTTAATTAAAGTGAAGTTGCGACCTAAGTCGACTACACTCATCCCAAATTGACTTGACTCATCCAAGTCGACTCCACTTGCGACTTTAAGTTATAATAGTCGAAAATTCGAACGTTGGAGCATTAAATGAATGTCAACTATCACTCCAACAGTTAGACTTTCTTTTCCTTTATAAATGTCATTGAAGTATGAACATGAAAGAAGTTGAGAAACATAAGATGAGCTAGGAGTGGGAATCGGGGCGGGTTACCCACCCCGCCCCGACCCTATTTTAAATCGGGGCGAGTAGGGGTTATGTACCCGGCAAGGGCGGGGCGGGTCAAGGGTTTAATATTTTCTAAAAACGAGGGTCAAGGCAGAACTATCGGATCTCGACCCTTTTATACCTGCCGACCCGCACCCTAATAATATACTATTTTTATAAACCTGAAGGGCTAAACCTACCTCGAAGTCGAACTCTCGTCTCTCACAGTCCGCAAACACAATCCGTCAAGCAGCAAACACAATCCATTTGCCGCCATCAAATCGACAAGCTGCACAAAAACTAGCCACCCTCTCATTGTCTCCACTGGTAATTCATTTCAGTAGCTTCGTGTACTTGTCTAATTCAGTCAACTATAGTAGCGGAAACCAAAATTAGAGCATCTATTTTCGGCAGCCATGGCATCTAGCCATTTGCACCTAAGCTCGATTTTGGCAGGCCCTTTTCAAGTCTCTAAAAATCGGTCAAGGCAGCACCAAAAAAGAAAGCAGCAGCAACCTCCCATCAAGGCAGTTGATGCAAAAATTCAATCTTCTCCTCAATAAACTGTTACAAATAATGTTTAAAACAAAACAAAATTGACCAAAGCTTAAGTTTTGATGATTAACAAAGACTAATTTGAGTATATTT
>JAXCLR010000063.1:7011254-7022043 GCA_035584095.1 Annona squamosa | reverse complement strand
CAACACAACAAACCTATCTATTTCAACTTTATCCTATTTATTCCTCATCATTACCCCTATCATATCACATCATTTGATAACTTTCCATCTCTATAACTTTTCATCAAAAGTTTTATCCATTCCCAAACACACCCTATATTTGCATTGTCTCATTCTTTCTTAACACGTTTCATCATAGGGGATTGAACTCACAAGGGGTTAAGTTTTAAAGTACTAAAGATTTTTTAAAGAATCTAATTCACCCCTCCCTTCTTAGGTTTTGCCGTAAACTTGGGATCAACAATATATTTATTTGATTTTTTGTTGTTAAAATCATTCTATTTTACACAATTTATTAATAAAAATTGGCCCATCATTTTTAATATTAATATCATTAAAAACATTTTAACATTATTATATAGTATCTATTCTAAATCTAATTTAATATATTTTCTAATAACTCAATATTAGTTAAATCAAGTTCTGTCTAATTTGTTTTGAGCGTTTCAAATAGAAATGGATATATACATTATTTTAAAATTCAAATAAATAAATTTTGAACATATCTTTTTAGGAAATTAAATAAATGTTGACTTCTTTTACGTTTTAATACTAAGTTAGTAGTGAAAGAATATCAAGAAAATATAAGTAGCAATAAGATTTGAATGTTATTGTTAAAAAAATCATGTTAAAGTATCTATATGCTCATTATTGAAAAATTACATTAAAATATCCATTAATAAAAAATTAGCATGTGTTGTGTAATAAATTAACGTTAAATACTTAGATTGCACTTTTAATTATTATATCAATAAAACATAATATTTTTTATATATAGTAATAATTTTTAAATGAGTGTTAATAATATAAGATTTTTTACAAAAAATAATACAAAATTTTCTCTTTAGCTTAATGAAGACAAAACTAGATAATATAATTATATCAACAAAATATAATATTCCTGATATATTAATAATTTTTAAATGAGCATTAATAATATAAATATTTTTATGGAAAAATAATATAAGATTTTCTCTTTAGCTTAATTAAGATAAACAAGATAATATAAAATTTTCTATTCATTTCAACCTTTAATATTTTGAAATTAAAAGTAATATTTGCGGCCTCGAGATTCTTTCATGTAACTCCATCCTTTTTATCAAGTCTTTTAATCAACAATTAAATTCTAACAATATGAAGAAGGTAATATATGACATTACATATACTTGTTATTTATTTTACTAAAATAACATATTTAGTAAAAAATTTAGGTATATAGTTACTATAAAAAGGTTATATTAGTCTTATCGAAAAAAGGTTATATTATAAATATATAAATTTATTTTAGAAATATTTTAAAATTACTAAAAACTTAAACTTTTTAAGCATATAAAATTAATAGTTCAAAGAAATAAATATTTACCTGCTCTTTTATAAAATTTAAAATTTATTTAAAAGTCTCTTCAAGATTTCAATAACAATATTTATTTTAATAATATGTAAGAAACATCTTTTATTGGTAAAATAATTTCTATATTGTGAAACCCAACCCATGTAGGACCCAAATGTATGCATTGAACATTCACGGGTGATTATATGTGTAATTAATGAATTTGGAGTGATTTTGCTAATTGATGCAATTAGGGGTAAAGATTAGCAATAATGATTCGATTGATCATTTTGAGTTGATACGTGACAATGGGATTAAAGTAATTTTTTTGTGATTAAAATACACTATACATCATGGATAATTATTTTGAATTATTTAATATGAATTATGAGGATTTAAATGATAATTGTTAAGTTTAGTGAAAAAGCACTAGAAAATTTATAACTCAATGCTTGTAAGGCGAATTCAAGGAAAATTTGATATGGAAGTTGATAATGTTGGGCTTGGTATTATGAAATTATGGGGTTATGAAAATTCTTGATGAAATTAATGTTATGATTTATTGATTATATTTCAAATTCAACTATTAATTTCAAACGACTATAACTTGAGCTAAGAAAATCGGATTGGGATGAAATTTGAAACGATTGAATAAAATTATGAGATGTAAATTTTGGAAGGTTTAGATTAAGCATAACATGATGAAAAAATATCTGAATTGAAAAAGGTGAGCATAGTTGACTTTTACTCCTCAAAAATACTATGTATTAAATGCTAGAATACATAGAATTAATGCATGATTTTAACGAAAAAATAGGTGTCAAATGTAGCTCATTTTCAAGGTATTTTATCCATTAATATAAAATGTAAAAATCCAAGTAATATCCAGCAAAGGACGTCCACCATTATGAAGCTAGAAAATGCTCAAATTAAGCATAGGGTATGTGGCAATGGAGGGACGTCCAAGGGGCTATGGTTGCTATTTTTTTATTTTTTATTTTATAAATAATGCACACACCCTGAAATGTAGGGATATTGGAATGTGCATTTAATCATGTGAAATTTCCTGCATAAAAATTATGAAATGCAGCTGCCATGAGGGATGAAAACGTGGATAGCATAGGCATGAGTATGGACATGCATGATGTGATGTTGCTGCCATTTTTGCTAATTTCTTATGCCAAATTAATTGATTAATTACATGATAATTAGGTGTATAATTTACCCTTAAATTAGGGTTAAAATGGAAAAAAATCTAAAAATGGGCAGCAACAAGGAATGTGATCTGTCAGGCAGCTTGGACGGTCATGATTTGAGCAGATTTTTAAGTTTTAAAAAATGGTAAAGACTAATTTACTTGGCTGTAGATTGTATAGTACATGAGGAGGGATAAACTCACATTTATAGCTGTAGAAAATTAGCCCAAGTGGGGCCCACAGCTGGATAAATCTAGCCCCTATAAAAGGAGTGCACGTCCATGTGAGAGAGAGATTTGAGAAATTTTCTAAGTGCTGAAACTTTCACCCTAAGAACAGCAGCTCATGTCCACTTTAGGGCCAACAAAGAGGAAGGAAAAGAAAAGAAAAAGAAGGGAAAAAGAAAGGGAAATTGGAGAAGAAGAGTAGCTCATGTGATTAGGGCTTGAATTCATCAAAGAAATAAGTTGATTGTATTAAGTTGAGCTTTCCATTTTTGAATTTTAAAATTCAAGATTTGGATATGAATTTGATGCTTAAAGATACCCTAAATGATGATTCAACATGTCCTTTGATTAAATATGGAATTGGTATTAAGTTATATGAAAGAATTTTAATGGGTTGTGTGGTGGAAATGAAGTTGATAATGGGTTATGAGTTGAAAACTCAACTTGATTAAATCCAAATTGAAATGACAAGTTGTTGTATGGAATGAATGATATGTTTAGGCTATGAAACATGTTTTAATAAAATACATATGTTGATTTAAGCTTAAGTTATGAATTTTAGAAACTATGGAATGCAAAATGACATATATGACCCGATTTCTTCATTTTGATACTAAAAATGGTATGAAAATGGGATTGCATGATTTATAGAAGCTATATAGGGTAAAATTTCCTAGGTCCAAGGTATTATTGATGTCCAAAAGGATTTCAAAAGATAAGCCCCAAATCTGATTTTATGAAACTATGTCTAAATGGAGTGAAAACGGAACCCAAAACGGGTAAACAAATTATTGTTTTGAAAAATGTTTATTTATGAATTATAAATATGTGTTAATACCCTAGATTTGAATTAAGAAAAGTGGGATTAATTCCTAAAATTCGGATCTATAAAACTACTTAGGGTTATGTGTCGAAAGATACATTAAACATGTAAAAAATGGGTTCCAAAGTTGCTGTTTTGTATTTATTTTTTTATTTTTTTAATTATTTATTTTTAATAAAATTCAAATGTAAATTAAATGCAAAGTTAAGCTACTTTTTTCGATCTCTATTTGTAAATTATTTACCACATCGCATCTTTTGTAAGAATTATATCAACTCCTATCAGTTTTAAAAACTTATAGTTTGACTTTGAATTCTTTTATAATTATCATGTAACTTAACATTTAATTAAGTAACCTCACACAATGACTAATAATCTATAAAACATATACATTTAAAAATATTAGTTCTTCAAATGTAATTCGATCTTTCATTAATTATCAAAACAATTAGGGTGTCTGGTATTTGATAAAAATTTTGAAAGAAAAGTATTCTATGTAAAAAAAAATTTAAGTGAGGGAAGTGATTTGATATGATAAAGGAAATAATAAATAGTAAAGAAAATAAAATTAAAATAGATACGGTAATTATAAAAGTAGTTGTTGATAAATGATTGAAAAGTACAATAATTATATAGAACAATGTGAAAAGATGATTATAAAAATAAAATAATTATGGAAAGTAAAAAAATTTTAGATTAAGATATTTAATGAAATGCCAAACACACTCTTATACTTAAACTGTTTCACTTACGATCAGTAACGTGAACTCATGTTTTTTTTTCTTTTTTTCTTTTTTTTTTTCTTTTTTGTGATTAGGTCACTGACAACTCACGTGAACTCATGTTTAGAACCAATATTTTATAGTGGTTATGGAAGCGTCATTATAAGCCAATTTTTGAATAAAAGGAATGGAGTGGACCAAAATTTTCTTAGATTATTCATAGATTATAAAAAAAATTGTCGTAAATGGACAACATATCAATCTTAACACCACATGATAGAAATAAGCTTCATGTACATTGGGTTGCTCGTTCTTATAGGGTTTGTTATGTTTTAATATAAATGGTGCATCGAAACAAAGGATTACTTTAAGAGCATGCAGGTAGATGGTTTGTGGGTTTTGCTCACAATGTTAATATCTGCTGAGAATTTAAGGGAGAATTATGGGCTTTACGTAATGGACCTCTTTCATGGGATTTGAGAGTTCCTGAAGCAATAAGTAAGGTCGAGCTATGTTGGCTGCAACTAGCGTGGCTAAACTTTTGTGGCATTCATTGCCACTGCCAAAAACGAAGAATGTAAGTCATACCAAGACCAAACCAACTTCCATACAAAGGTATGTCGCATTAAAACCCATTCAATGTCTAAGGCAAAGGCAGATTTGAGCTGTCATTGAGATTTCCAAGGAACCGAAATTTTGTAAATTAGTACTTCAGGATTCAGGTACCGTCATTTAAGATCTTTTTGGGCAAATTGGCAAAACAAGAACTATTATATGTCAATGTAATAAAAGAATATATTAAATAAAGTAAACAAATTAAAATAAGTAGACAAATACGAATTATACGATTAAAAAATACAATCGCGGAGGAAAAGTTGAACGCATATTAATTTGTTAGCTATATGCAACCAATGCCACTGAAGTCTTTAATGTTGTTGTCACATTTTGGCGCAATTGATAATTAAATTAAAATTTAATTTTCTCGTCTGTTTAAAATTATTTATTTTATGATGTTACTAAATATCAATTTGGATCGCATCTACTGAAACATATTTATAATTATACGTCAAATATGAAAACAACCTAGATTTATTTTCAAATTTATTGGACTGTTATAATAGTTTATGAGATTATTTATCCACAGGAGACGATAATTAAGATGGTATAGAAGTTGAATGAAAAGTTTTAAAATAGATATATAAATTAAATAACTGTATTTTATTGACTTTATATTTTTTGGTTTTATCAAATGGGTCTAACGCAAATATTTGACCTGAAGGAAACTGAATGTTATAGTTGA
The DNA here is from genome assembly GCA_035584095.1 of Annona squamosa. NCBI lineage: Eukaryota > Viridiplantae > Streptophyta > Magnoliopsida > Magnoliales > Annonaceae > Annona > Annona squamosa. The sequence continues at coordinate 7,016,406 of JAXCLR010000063.1, read as the reverse complement.
AAATAATTTTAAACATATCGGCAAATTGAATTTTAATTTAGCCGCTAAAATAACCCAAAATGAAACAGCGATACCAAAATTTCGATGGTATAGATTGCATATAAACTTAAAAAAAATTATTAGACAATTTCGTTTTATCCAAATGATACCTATTTTATTTTTAAATAAAAATAAAATTTTTTATTATTGGTTTTATGTTTTTCTCATTTACTTATTTTCGAAGAAAAATTATGTTTTTTCACTTTCGACTGTAAAAGATATCCAATTGTTGTCGTGTATAAGGAAATAAATCCTAAAGTTAGGGAAGTATATTTATGCTAATGAAAAAGAAAATTTTGATCTTTAAAATTAAAAATAAAAATTAGGATGGAAAATATAAGTTGTACTTTCTAGGTCGGATAGCATTGCCTCCAACTCACAAAAATGATTTCACATCTAAACAAGCAAAATCTATTTTATATACATAATTTATTCCATGATTGCTTTCCTAGCGAAATAAGCCTGAATTCAAGTCTCGAAGGGACAGTCAGTTTATGAATCTTGAGCAATGTCTTCATAGCTATATACCGTTAGTAATATTTCTTACACTTCTGGAATTAAAAAAATTCAAAAAATATATACCCGGGTTAAGTTGTAAATACAAAAAATAAAAAAGTGCTCAGGGACACGTGTAAGTTAGAAATAATAATAATAATTTACTATTTACATTTTAGTTATCCCTATCAGACCGAAGTCCAAGTTTGACCACCAATCTACTTTTGAGTTGTTTAGCATAAAGAATACCAGCGCATCATCTAAAGCACAGGCTGAAAGACAATTCTGATAGAGACTTGAGAGTTGAGACCCCCTGAAATATTAAAAATTGTATTATTATCCTTAAAATAAAAAATCAAAATAGTTTTAACTATACCGTAATTATCTCCCTTCTCCATGTAATTAACACCATACCAAAGGCCTTGGATTCGCCCATGTTCTAAAAATCATGGAAAATAAAGTTCTCAAATGGGAATTTTTTGCAAAAATAATATCCAGAAGTTAAATTTTTAAAATTGCGAAAGAGTGAATTAAAAAACGCTGGCGATCTTAGTTCTTAGGCTTAACATAGCCCCCGGCAATGCGGGTGTAACACCAGTGGCTTGAAAAATATTTATTATTTTTATAAATTTTTGGGCTTACCAAGATCTTCTTTTTTATAAATTTCGACGATTATTTTATATTTTATTTCATTTTCAAAATAATAAAATTGGCACGGAATGTGCACAACTATGCATACCATTTTATTAATTTTTAAAACTTAAAATAAAATATCAAATGAATTTTAAAATTTGTCAAATTTCGGTAGAAGGAACATTTAAGTAGGAATAGGATCCACATATTTATAAAATACATAAAAAATTACAGGCCGCTGCACATTAGAATAACTGGAAACAACTAGCATGCCTGCCTACCTGTATGGAAGAAAAAATTTTGTCTGCACATTTTTTGGGGATTATAGTTGCATTCTTTCTTAAAAATTCCATACAGGACTTGTGCTTACAGTTGGCTAATGTGCCAACTGCAATTTTGGTGCGCAGATTTTGTGGGATACTAAATCAAAGGATATTTACCACCTAATAAAAAAAAGGTTAATTTCAAATATACTCATTTCATTTACCATTAATTACAATTATACTTGCTAATTTGAAATGTTTCACATATATCCATTAAGTATTTCATTAATTTCAAATATATTCAATGTGATAATTAGGAACATTTAATAATTTTAGAATCGCAAAATATCCCTAATTAACCAAGATTTCATTGTCATTTGTGTTATTTTCAAACCGTTGACACTTATTTTGCCCTGCTTTTCTCTTTAGTTAGATGATTTTCTATCATATTGTTAAACTTCTATCATGATTAAATGACTATTATTATTAAATAATAAAAAACAATTTAGATATTTCATATAATAAATAACGGCAACTTATTATTTTATTAAACCTAACGGAATCAGTATAAATAAAATTTTACCCATACTTAGTGGGTAATATGAAAGTTTTAAAGCTTAGTAGGTATATTTATAATTAAGGACAAATACAGTGAGTATATTTGAAGTTAATCTAAAAAATCAAGGTGGACCGTAAATCCAATATCCTCGTGCGGCGAATCACCCGAAGAGATGCTCCTGCGTACACCGGAATAACAACTCGTACAAGAGAATGCAAAGCGTAATAAAGACACACGGCCCAAAAAAGACGCAAATCCGCCTGTTGTCACACAGTCTTTAAAAATAGGGGGCAAAAAAATGTTCTTTCTGCGGTGCCTTCCGTAACTTTTTAACTTTTCAGTTTATACCCGAAAATGTTATTTTTGCAAATAATCTCTGCTTTAGGTGTTTTCTACGAATAATTACCTCACGTATGATTTTCTCATCCGTTATCAAAATTTTATGGGAATTCTTCTTTTTTCTTAGTCGTTTAATTGCTAAAACTGAGCAAAAAAAATTTCAATTTAATCCAGATTCATTTTTGTCACACTCATGTGTAGACTTTATTTGTCACACTCAATTCTCATTTGCTATGCCTGTCAGAATTTCTTGCTAAGCTTCATGTCTTTCATAACTTGGATGAGATGAAGATAATATTGAATCTTCTGATTTTTAAAAACACTTTTCTTTTTCTAAAAATAATAAATTATTTTTCTAATTTTCAATACAGCTATTTCTAATTTACATACAACTTTACCAATTTATAATATAAAAGAACACTTTTATTCATCTCATATTTTATCCAGGTATGTTTAAGAAATGATAAAAAATTTTATTGAAAAACTTTTAGCGTAAAAATTGTTAAAATGAGAGAAAATTATGTAACATGATAGGAATAATAAGAAGAGATAAAGAAAAAAAAGTTAAAATAAATAGGTTAGTTGTATTGATTGTGTAAAAATAATCGAAGAGTATAATAATTTGTACAGGAAGATGCGAAAAAATAATTAAAATTTTATTCATTACCAAACATACCCTTAATCTAGATTTATTTTTGTTACACTCACGTGTAGACTTTATTTGTCATACTCAATTCTCATTTGCTATGCCCATCAGAATTTCATGCTAAGCTTCGTGTCTTTCATAACTTAGATGAGATGAAGACAATATTGAATCTTCTCTTTTTGAAAAACACTTTTCTTATTCTAAAAATAATAAATTATTTTTCTAATTTTCAATACAGCTATTTCTAATTTACGTACAACTTTACCAATTTATAATATAAAAAAAACACTTTTTTTCATCTCATATCTTATCAGGGTGTGTTTGAGAAATGATAAAAAAAATTTATTGAAATATTTTTAGTGTAAAAGTTGTTAAAATGAGAGAAAATTATGTACTATGATAGGAATAATAAAGAGAGATAAAGAGAATAAAATTAGAATAAATAGGTTAGTTGTATTAATAATTGTGTAAAAATAATTTAAAAATATAGTTATTTATATAGGAAGATGTGAAAAAATAATTAAAATTTTAAATAATTATGAATAATAACAAGTTTTTTATCACAAAATTTTGTATAAAAAGTTTATTAAAAACAAACAAACCCCCTATTTTCATACAATCCAAGTGGTAAATAAGTACTTTTACTTCAAAGTTAAACCAATAGACATGATAATACCTAATTATAAATTAATGAAAAAGCATAATTTATAAAATCAACATAGCCCTCACCTTGAGTAAAGATGATTACAGTACGTAGACATGATAACATGCTAAGTAATTGACTAGATTCAAAAGTTTTATTAGGTATAACAATTTTCTTCAACTAGTCCTACTCAAGATTTGGATTGGATGAGAATGGATGGAGACATGACATGAAAAATTGTTATTGTGCCTTGAAAATAATAAAATTTGCATGAAAAGTAAGAAAAATTATATAAAAAATGAGAAAAATCTCATCTACGCTAGGACAAGCCCTACAATGAAAATAAAATTTGTTGACACAACTTTTTAACGTTTGGGCCAAGTAACTACAAACGAGAGAGTTTTACATGAATTACCAAAAAAATGGGGACATACATGTAAAAGGCCCAGAAAACAGAGAGATAAAAATAAAATAAAAAGCGGATTCGTGTATCATTTCGGTAATCGGTAGCAATACCAAGCCCCAGTCCTCACGGATAGATCTCGCTCACGCACCGCGGCCCCACACGCCCGCTCTTTCAATCAAGGAATCCGGTACCATGACTCCATGAGCTGGTAGAGCCGGCGTATGGCGTAGCCGACGCTCCCGACTAACTCGATGGACGAAGAGCGGAGATCCCTGGCTCTGGACCGTTGTATCAAGTGGGCCACGTGATGGATGGTCGATATCTCAACCACCACTTCAACTGCAGAACCTTGCCCTTCTTTCCCATTTTGCCAGCAGCGACTGCTCTCCCGTCGTTTTCTATTTTTATCTTCAGTCGTCGCTTTCGAGGTGGCTTTCGTAGGTAAATAAGATATTTCCTTGTCAACCAACCATGATGAATAAGCTAATAACTATGTAAGCCAGTTGATTTTTTTATTTTTTATTAATATTTTTTCTTGTTATTTATATTATTTTATTCAGCTGAAATCCATCAATTGAACCAATCGTATTCCTACGTTCGCCAGGGCAGTGGACATTGCCCGTGCCTTGAAGATTCGCATGTAAATTTACTTGTGGAAATTACGTTTGGGATCATCCACACCAAATATTTGCATCTCCCATAAAAATATAAAATTAATAAAACAAAATTATTTGATTTATATATCTATTTTAAAACTAATAATTTAACATCTATGTCATTTAAAATATTGTCTATACGGAGATAAATGATTCTATGAATCATAATAACATTTCGATAAATTTGTGAAGTTAATAAAATAAAATTATTTAATTTATATATTCTATTTTAAAGCTAGTAATTCAACATTTGTGTCATTTTAAACACTGTCTCTATACAGATAAATAATTTTATAAACCATAATAAAATTTCCGCAAATTCACTAATAAGTATCTAAGTAATTTTTTACGTTTTACAAATGCTTATAAATATCTTAAAGCAAGTATGGCTGAGCTAACCAACCGAGGCTAGCTCGGTTGGTCGCCAGCTGCGGCGCTGACAGCCGTAGCTGCGGCTGGCGGGGGATCGAATC
>JAXCLR010000063.1:6980710-7009491 GCA_035584095.1 Annona squamosa | reverse complement strand
TTTTTTTTTACATGAATTAGAATTTCAAGGGCTATTCGATGATATAATAAGACATATATATAATTAAAGGAATATTCCGAGGAACTTTTAAGTAATATAAGAATCATTCAAGAAAGTTATATATTCAAATTATACCTAGGTGCGCTTGTTAATAAAATTGTTGTGGTGGATTTTATACATTTTTCTATTTACATTAAATGCATAAATAGTTGATTTATTAAGAATTAATTAGTTGGAACAATTAAAGTTATATATATTATATAATCTAGCGTGCTGCGTACGTTTTTTTTTTTTTTTCTTTTTGTTTTTGGACTACCGTGTTGAGTACGTTGGTTGCCAATGAAATTACCCGTATGTACGCATATTAAGTATGCTTGGTTGGTTAACCCGCTGATATTTTCTGTTTGTTACTATGTTTAGGCAGGACTACAGGAGGCTGACGCCTCGAGCTTTATCCACAAAATAAATAAATAAATCTAAACCACGCAAACGCAAGGTTCTTATAATAATAATACACTTGCAATCTTTGAAATCGCGTCTTGGACTGTGGTGGAATCTTTGGATTTTTACGTTTTGGTCCCTGTAGTTATTTTGCATAGAAGGACATTTTTACATATTTATTTTAGACAAACTGTTAGGTTTCTTCTTTTTCCACAATGCTACTATCTTTATTGTTGGGCCAGAAGCAACGAGGATCGACTCTGTAAGTGGTCTTGGACAGAATAGGCCCAGGGGAAGAAAGTGTCTTGAATTGACAGCACGGGTCCAGGCACAAAGCCCGTAATGTAGGCCCAATAGAAGTCCGCCACCAGAATCTGGCTGGCGATGATGTGGCATAATCTGAGCCACTCATTCTCTTTTATTATAATCTGATCATTTTAGCTCCTATTTAAGTGATTAAATAGTCAGTTTTTATGTTTTTGATCTCCTACGTCCATTGTATGGGTTGGATCTTGCATTTAATACCTATTTTTAAAGTTTCTGAAAAATGTGTACTTTACAATAGCACTGCAATACAGGTGAAGATTTGACCAGTGCCATCTTAGATTTATGGCCTATCGACGAACATAGTGATCCATTTAACTTATTAATTAGTTCAACACGAGAACTAAGTTATTCATATTGATACAATAGAAATTATTCTCACTTGTTAGGTTTTCATTGAAAGGTTGAGATTTATACTAGGAATATGTTGCTAGTAATGATTATCAGTTATGTTTGTAAGCTACCAAAATTCTCTTTATTTTTAAGAGCCTAATTTTGATTTATTTCAGGTAGTTCCAACAAATTAATTTGTTTAAATAATTCGTTAACAATGTGTTAACAACCTATTTACATAACTCATTAATAACATGCTAATCCATTTATTAAATGATTATAATTATACTAAGGTTAAGATTTTACAAATGAGTTAATAAAAGAATTAAAGTTGAAGTTTTAAAAATGACATAGGATTAAGTTAACTCCATTACAAACCTATACATTTACACCCTTAGTTTCCGATTTAGGTTAGGCACGGAGGATAAGGTGGCGTGTTGTTTACCAAGCGAAGGCTGACATGCATTGATGGTATTATATGCCGATCTATATACACGCAGCATATGCGTAATCATCCAAACCATTAAAATGCTACTATTTTTCAAATTACTAAAATTGTCACTGATTTCAAAAATAAAAAATTCAAAAATCTTCAAAAATAGTAAAATTTGATACATGTGTTAAATACATTTAGATTATCAGTTATATAAATTTTGAAAAAAAATTAAAAATAGGTTAAATGAACCCAGGTGCACCAATACGAAGTGCATCTGGTGTATTTAGCCGCTCGACCTATGATGAAATTCTTTCAAAGTCAAATAAATATTTATAAGTTCATTTTAGAAAATTTCACATATAAAAGTAACTATATGTTCTATATGTTATATTGAATTAATGGCCCCAACAACTATATTGTTTCTATACAAGTTGAAAAATAAACACAACAAGTGACGTAAGTATGTCGCACAATATAAGGTTAGCATGTTATATATGTCATGCATAAAACAATTCAAGCTAGTTGGTAGTTATTTGGGGACGGACCTGCCACTTCTAATTATATCCATTAGATGTTCCATCTCTTCGCTGGGCCTACAGGCCAATGTTATCAGTGTTGATCATATGCTTTTTTTAAGAAAGATTAATTTGATTTTGATTATTAGCAAAAAATTGAAATATCATTAAAAATGATCTAATGAATATATAAGTGTGTTATGGTATTTTGTCTCCAATTATATGTATAAAAATAAAAATATAAAATAATTAAAGTTTCAAAAGCTTAAGACCATATATAAGTCAACTTAAGTGAAGTCCCATAACTAAGTCGATTTCACCTGAAACTTCGGACAGATAGCAAAGTGAAGTCCTAACTCAAGTCAACTTCACTTGCAACTTGGGTGAAGTCTCAACCAAAGTCAATTTCACCTGCGACTTTGAACATAAAATTTTAGACAACAAGTTTTAACTAAAGCTAATTCACAACCCTAGCCAACTTCACTTATCTCAATCGACTCCACTTGGGACTTTGCTCTATAATAGTTGAAAATTCGAATGTTTGAGCATTAAATGCACTCCAACCTCCACTCCAACGGCTAAATCTTCTTTTTTCTATAAATATCATTGAAGTATAAATGTAAAGAAGGGAGAAAAGTACAAAATGAGCTTATACCTTCCATTATTCAAGAGTGTTGAAATTATTTGAATAATTATTGAAGCTTCAAGTGTTACTACTTTAAGTGAGCTTATAAGATTATCTTCTTTACATAACGAGGAGCTTCCGTAGCTAATTGATTAGATGTTGTATAGTATAAATTCTCTTTTGTCTATTTTATTTTGTGTTGTTATCTTAGATCGGTGTTGGAGACCGAATTCAAGAAGAAGCAAAACAGGAGGTTGGTTTGAGTTTGTCTCACTAACGGGTTTTTCTTGATTAGTTTGAGTTTGTCTTTTTAATAGACTAGACTTGGTTGGAGTTGGTCTCGCCAACAAGTAATTATTATATATATCTACTAGAGCTAGAATATGGAAGAGAACGGGTATACTAGATTGTATTAAATATACAATAGTGAAACTCAAGACACAATAGGTGTGTACTTGGAAGAATGGAGTAAGAAAAATTGTTCGAACCACTATATATTGTTGCCTCTTGTGTGATTTGATTGCTTATATTTTATATTTGATTTGCACTCTATCATTTTATTTCTTAACACATTTCATCAAGCGGATTAAACTCATAAGGAGTTAAGTTTTAATTTACTAAAAATTTTTTTAAGAACTCAATTCACTCCTCCCCTCTTGGCTTTTGCCACAAACTTAATACCAACAATCAAAACTAAATCTGGTGGTTGAACCGGTAAAGGGACTGGTGTAGTTCGAACTGGTTCGACCGGTTAAACAAACCATTTTAAATCAAAGACATATTTATGATGTTATAAATATTTAATTATTTTAAATTAGTCACATTTTTATATATTAAAAAATTATATGTTCATAACTCTTAAATCTATATGTTCGGCTCTAATCATCATAATAAATCATGCGGAAAAATAATGGAAAATTTTCAAAAATTCAGTAAATAAGCACAAATGTAACATATTAAGGGTGTGTTTGATTGGATACAAAAAAGTTAATCAAAACTTTTCAATTTAAAACTTTTTACTCTTCATAACTATCTTACTTTTAAATTATATTTTTACATTTTACTATACAAACAATCCTACTTTTTAATCATTTCCACACAACTACCCATATTACTAACATATCTATTTTAACTTTATTCTCTTTACACTTCATCATTACTTCTATCATATTACATTATTTTTTACCAACTTGACAACTTTTACCCTAAAAAGTTTTCATCAAAAGTTTTATCTCTAACCAAATATACTCTAAATTTTTAAAAATAACTAAAATTAACTGACTTGAAATGTGTAATAAATCTTGAATCTTGACAGTTGGCACTTGAATCCTTCCTATTTATCTCAGCTTATTTATGAATTGTACTTTTATAAACATATCTAACGAAAAAATAAATTAATAAGGAATGAGCATGCTCTAGCCTTGTATCCTTTTTTGGATATTCAACTATTGATTTAGTTTTGGATGTTGCATATTTTAATTGGAAAAATAAACAAAAGAAGAGGGAAATACATCTGCAGGGTTGTGTGTGCCTGTTAGTTGCGGAGATGGAGAAGAGTAGGGCTGTGAGTAGCGTCGGAGTAAGGATGTCGAGCGGCGTTGGAGCAGGAACAGGGATGTTAAATGGCAACAGTCCAATGCTGTTAGGGGCCACCAGATCTATGATCAGCAGTAGTTAAATGCCAGAGCAAGCAGGGAATGCTCGAGTTAAATGTCAGGTTAAGGATGCAACAGTCAAATGCCATTTATGGCAAAAGCAATCAACGTAGAAGAGGATGCTGGTGAGGGTTCGCAGTCTTGCTGCCACAGGCTCATATCTACCTGACGTGAATGGGGAAGAAAATCGACAATGAGGAAAGGGTTTGTGCAGTTGCCAAAGGAAGAGGATACGACAGAGTAAAGGCCAAAGGAATATCGAGCTGTGGCAATCAACAGCTATACGGGGCTACCGAAGAGGGAGAAGAAAGGAGGATGCCAAAAGAAAAGAGGGATGTCTAGCTGGGGTAGTTGACGGCTTCGCAACCTCCTGCCTGAAAGTCGACTAATCGTAGAGGACAATGAAGAATGTCGAGAATGGCTAAAGCAGTCGACGACTTTACAGCTAGCCGAAGATGGGGAAAAAATCAAAAGTGGAGACTAAGGAGAGGAGTAAGGAGTAAGGGCTTTAGGGCGAGACCACAAGAGGCAAATAAAATTTTGAGCCCATCATGTGCTTTTGAGTGTGTTTGTTAATGAATAAAACTTTTGATGAAAAATTTTGGAGAGTAAAAGTTGTCAAATGATGTGATATGATAAGAGTAATGATGAGTAGTAAAGAGGATAAAGTTAAAATAGATAGGTTTGTTATGTGGATTGTTGTGTAGAAATGATTGAAAAATAATGTAGTTATATAGAAAAATGTGAAAAAATGATTCAAAAATATGATAGTTGTGGAGAGTGAAAAGTTTTAGTTTGATTTTTTTTGTCAATTGCCAAACACACCCTTTGTTTTTTTCTTTCCCTTAAGTTGAACTAGCCGAATCCGGTCATACCGTCGTTACCAATTTGACCACGGTTTATCAGGTTCGAGTGGTTAGTTAGATGAAATAAGAACGGGGTTAATCGAACCGGTATCAAGACTGATTTTAGGCTCAACCGGTTGGATTGATCGGTCCGGTTTTGGTTATGACAACACAGCTGCAAGCAAAAGCATGGCTTGCCTTTGAGGAACACTATATAGTTCTAACGGGCTCTGCCAGAGCAACGCCACAATAGCATTTGCTTTGGGTTTAAAGAACAGACTTTGGTTGTATGCTCCTGGGCGCATATACCTATTTTTTAAAACTTTTTTGAAAAAATTTTCATAAAATTGTTAGCCCAAGTGTATTTAATCTTTACATAAATTTTTACCATTTTTGTAGTATTTTAGATATTTATTTTTAATTTTTGAAAATCACTGACATTTTAGGTAATTTTAAATTACGAAAACACCACTGATTTTCAAAAATTAAAAATAAATATCTAAAAATCTCCAAAAATGGTAAAAATTAATACATACGTTAAATGCACTTGGGTTAACAAGTTTATAAAAATATTTTCAAAAAAAAAGAAAAAAGTAGGTGTATGCGCCCGGGCTGCATGCTCCCGGGAGCATACAACCACAGTCCTTAAAGAACTGCTCAATTGGCCCCATCGCGACACTTCGTTTTAACTTAATCCCATCTTCTTTAGAGTATGGGTGTGTTTGGCAATTTAGAAAATTTGTCAAGTTAAAACTTTTCAATCTAAAACCTGTCACTTTTCATAACTATTATTTTTTACACATTTTCTATACAACAACCCTACTTTTCAATCATTTCTATACAACTACCAATACAACTAATCTATTTATTTTAAATTTATTCTCTTTCTTTCTCATCATTACCCTTACAACATCACATCATTTTCTACTAATTTGACAAGTTTTACATAAAAAAAACTTTTCATCAAAAGTTTTACAACTTCCCAAACGCACCCTTGATGAAAAGTTTTGAGAGAAGAAGTTGTCAAATTGATAGAAAATGATGTGATATAACAGGGGTAATGATGAGAAGTAAAGAAAATAAAATTAAAATAGATAAGTTAGTTGTATAGGTGGTTGCGTAAAAATGATTGAAAAGTAAGGTAGTTTTTATAGGAAAATGTAAAAAAATAATTAAAAAATAGAGTAGTTACGGAGTGTGAAAAGTTTTGGATTGAAAAGTTTTAATTGACATATTTTGGCCCCAAACAATCACACCCTTATTAGAATTAGCATCTCAACCTCATTTCATCACATTCATTATCAGGATAAGGTATAGATGTGCTTCAACGGATTTACCATCCCTAAATCATGCTAGTGATGTGATAGATCGGAGCCGTCCATGAGGTGGGACAAACAAGCAAACGCAATTTGTCTTCAAGTTTCGGTTGCACGCAATGAGTCTGTCGAGAACTCTATTCATATCATACACATGCCATGCTATGCGGCTCCGGCTGTTGTTGATTTTTATGCCAAGGCCTTGTCCACTTCACAAGAGTACGACACTAATCAAGTGCGCGGAAATTCTGATTATTTCTTCGGATCCCGCAAAAAGCTTGCCACGTTTGCAATTTTCGCGCGACTTGCCCGCCCAACCTCTCCTCGCGCGAGTCGCCGGTCCCTTTTCGTCCTCCTGCACCAGCATTGCCATTCGGCAACCGAGAGTGGATGACGTGCAGACTGATTCAGGATCCCTGTTGTATGCTTTGGGGAGCACTGAACATACAATATTTTTTTTTACAATATTTTTTTTTTTAAAAATGTACATAAACGTTAATCTAAATATTAAATTATTAAAATTTTACTGATTTTTAAAAATTCAAAAAAATCTAAAAATAATAAAAATTGACACACAGTTAAATACACTTAGGGTGCGTTTGACAGTGAGTATAAAATGTCAAGTTAAAACTTTTAAATTTAAAACTTTTCACTATTCGTAGTTACCATATGTTTTAATTATTTTTTCACATTTTTCTATATAACTACCTTATTTTTCAATCATTTTTATTCAACTAACCTGCCTATTGTAACTTTATCCGAATCATTATTCCTATCATATTGCATCACTTGATAACTTTTTTTCTTTAAAACTTTTCATCAAAAGTTTTATTTATTCTCATACACACCTTTAGATTAACAATTTTATAAAAAAATTTTAAAAGTAAATTAAAAAAATAAGTATTTGCACATGAAACATTGAAGCCTCAATCCTGCCAAGACCTTAGAATTGAACTTAATAGAGAATCCTATTGCACGCTTTTCTTTCGTCGAGCTCTGGAATTTTTGTTTTTAAGGTCGCCCGTATGTTCAAGCACCTACTAACATATACAATAAGAGATGACAAGTCCATGCCCTAGTTCACTACTTCATCTTGAGCCTCTCACCCATGCTAGTTTTTTATGGGCAGTGATGTAACTCTTTTAAAGTTAAAATTTTAATTTTTGATGAAAATTTTTATCCATTTATTGTATTTAATATTTTTCGTTTATCTAAGAGATTAAGTTACATCGCAATCAAATATGTTTATTGGTCACATTTATTGAAAAATATATATTCACGTGTAAATTTTGAAAAATATTAAAATATTAATTTTAAAGTAGTATTTTTGACATTTAAACCGTTCTAAATATTATTTTTATGTAAGCAAATGATTTTATAAAGTATTATTATATTCTAATATATGTATACATGAATTTAAGCATTTTTCATAATTTAAACATTTTAATATATATCTTTTAACAAATGTGACTTATAAATATATTTGATCAAGATGAAATTTAGTTTCTTAGATAAATAAATGATATTAAAACAATGAATGAATTAAAATTTTCATTAATGATTAAAATTTTAAAATTTGAAGGAGTTACATGACTCTACTACTTCTGCGTAAGTTGTTACATTTACATAAAAACGAGACCACTCCTTTATATACTCATATACTTATGTTAGCTCGCTTGAACATTGAAGTGGTGATTCCGACATTGAATTTCTATACCAAACCATACAAAAATCAATTTCGTGAATTGGAAGAAAAAATTCTTTTAAAAACTAATCTCTAGTTGAATAATTTTGGTGGGGTTTATAAAAAATGGTCATCTCAATTGTCCGAATCAAATAAATACTATATTGGATGAGTCCGAATTATATAGAAAGAGGTTCATGTAATTCCTTTAATATATTTTCACCTTGATAATTAATAGTAAATTTATTTTATTCTTTGTATTTAACATTCAATTTTTAATTAGCGGATTAAAGGTGGGTTCCATATTTGATGAAAAGTTTTTAGTAGAAAATTTTTTGAAATAGAAAAAATAATATAATATAACAGACAAAATTACAAGTAGTAAAAGAATAAATTTAAAAATAGTATAATAATTTTATGAAAAGTAAATAAATGATTGAAAAAGTTGGATAATTTAATATGAAGATATCAAAAAAATAATTAGAAAATATGATAGTTACATAAAAATAAAAGTTTTAGATAAAAAAATCTTATTAAAAACAAATTATACTTTAAGTTTCATACAAACCAACAATGTGCATGGGTCATATTTACTCGAATAAATATGTTTATGTAAATATGAAAATATTTAAATCCATTCACGTATGCATTAGAATGTAATTATAATTGATGGAATCATTATTCCGCAAAATAATAATATTTTGGATAGTTTAAATGTTAAAAATATAATTTTAAATTTGATATTGAGTGTTAAACCATTTTATTATGTCAATTTTATATATTTGTAAATGTTGTTATTCACACTAATATTAGATAAATGATGAAATTTTTATTACAATCAGAATAACACTATATACGATAGATAAAGTGTAATTTCTATTCATTAAGTTAAAAACAGATACGGTTATAAAAGGTGGGTTTCACATGAGAAAATTCAAATTTAATCACCAGTTCATTTGACATTGAAATGTATCCATTCATTCTTTTTGGTATCATAATTCATAAGAAGAAGTTTTTTATTAAAAATAAGGAATTTGGGTATATATTTTGTAATGTATTTTAAGTTAGAATGCATTGTTCATTTTTATAATCAGTTACATTTCTTATTTTCTGTTCATAAACAAGTTTTCTAAGTGTTTTTAATGCATATGCAAAGGGCTGCAATTTACGATAATTATATATATATATATATATTCTAAAAAATAATCCTTTAAAGGGTGGAAAATGACTTTTTTTAGTGCAGGCGTGAAAATGACTTAAAATGCCTCTAAAATTAATATTTTTAAAATAAAATATAAAATATTGTAAAATAGCAAAACTTAGGAAAATGTATTTACAAAAAATAAAAAATAAAAAGAATAATATATCTTAGCTTAAAAATTAAAATACATTACAATGTATATAATCGGATTTTAAAGAAAATAATAATAGCTAGTGTTACTTCGGCACATTGGTAGCAATACGGCCCCATCTACGGATGCATCGGTGCTGGAATCTCCTTTCCCGCAAAAGAGTTTTCACCGGTTAGTCCTCCTGACATGGGGATTTTATAATTTTCCCCCTCATGTGGGGTTTTTACAAATTTTCCCTTAGGATTAAGGTTTATTGGAAAAAAATTCTTCTATGGTGTGAGAGCGTGAATGTGCTACGTTATAATATCGCCATGTCAATGTATAAAGTATATAAAAAAAATACCAATAACAGAAGTATAAAAAATAATAAAATATCGCGGAGACTTTCAAAGCCACGGTACTTCGAGATGTACGTGAGGAGTACTCATTCGAGATTTGGGGGCTTGTTGCTATGCTCGGGTAAAAGGCAGGTCGACTTCTCTTTCGTTCACTTTTTTGTTTCTGCTATGGGACAAGAAACTGCGCGGAACTTCGCGCGCTTGTTCCTAGAAACGAGCCAACAGCATTGCACTTGCGTAGATCAGTAGAATGTCGACACACATCTGATCTTTCTTTCACTTTTATCTGCCAGCCTTATTTGGTTTCTTTCAATTCACCCCACCAAAGAAAAGAAAAAGAAAAAGAAAAAATCACATTTTGTAAGAAAGACTTCCTTTTTTCTACAATACACGTTTTGTTTATTATCTTCAACTACTTGGAAATTGTTAAATTCATTGGAATAATAAAGTTAGCAACAAGATAAGTTGGGGTGCGATCTCCTGCACCCGGGAGCAGCAAGCGTTGTCTGCTCCCGGGTGCACACACCTATTTATTATTCTTTTTGAATTTTTTTTATAAAAATGTTAATATATGTGTATTTAACATTCGTATTAATTTTTATCATTTTTGGAGTATTTTAAATATTTATTTTTAATTTTTGAAAATCAGCGGCATTTTAGGTAATTTAAAAAAATACTAAAATGCCATTAATTTTTAAAAATCAAAAATTGGTAAAAATTGATATAGAGGTTAAATACATTTAGGCTAACAAGATTATAAAAAAATTTTCAAAAAAAAATAAAAAAAATTAGGTGTATGTGCCTGGGAGCAGGAGATTGCGCCCCAGATAAGTTATGTGCGGCAGTTGTAAAACGGGAATGGATAAAATAATTATATAAAAAGTTGTAAACTTACCATAGGGTAGTTAGTTTCACACATAGGCATGCTTGCCTCAAGATCCTAGTATCGAATCTTGCAGGCTCTGCAGGTGACTACAATCATTGTGTTTGAGAGCTCGGCTCTAGCCAAAAAATTAAAAAGATTATACAAAAATATATGAGAAAACAATGAAAATATGAATAATAGTGGAAAATACCATAATTAAATAATTAAAATATTTTCATATCATTTACTTGTTCACTGACGGGATGAGTGTGAAATAAGATGAAAATATTACTATGTTGTAGATGAGAAAATTTATATGAGAATTAGGAAAACTAGATTGTTATTTTTAAATATAATCTTTTTTGGAGATGACATGCTTGGATACATAAAATTTTTTAAATTAAAACTTTTCATTGTTCATAGTTATCCTATTTTTTAATTATTTCTTTACATTTTACTATTCTAATTTTGAATCATTTTTACATAATTACTTATATAACTAAACTATTAATTTTAATTTTATTTTCTTCATTCTTCATCATCATGCATCTCATGTCATATGATTTTTGGTTTTTTCAAGAACTTTAAGGACAAAAAAATTTAATCTAAAGATTTTATCACTTTTCAAGTACATTTAGAATAAAAAATTTCATATCATCTTCACCGTATCACGTTCTTAAACAGGCATAAGTTTTTTATTTTTTTAATGAAAAGGCTATATATATATATATATGTTATTGTGCGGGTTTACTGATGCGCAGGAAATGCATTGCGGCGTGGGATGGTATGAAATTCTGACGCGCGCGAGGGGCGGGAGAAGCGCAGTAGCCCAAGCGCAGGAGGAGGGTCGGACAGAATCTAGAAAATGCCATCTCTATCCTTTCCTCGCATGGGAGTCACATGATACTCATGCAGCGACTGACGCTTGATACGCTGCCACTCGTAATTATACACGTGGCCTACGCATACGTAAACCAAAACCGATTGATTCCGCTGCACCTTATTTGCTCCCTTCATAATAATCAATAATCACTCATAAACTCAAATAACAAAAAAATTGCAAATATATATGTTTTTAAATTTCTGAAAATTATCGAAGAAAATAGCGCGAGTTTTCTGAGACGTGTAAGTGTAACGTACTGACTGTGGTGGATATGTGGATTTTCTTGTGATTTGCTTCGGTTGGGGTATGCAGCGCCAGCGTATCACGGGATCCGACCAAGCAGCGAGAGCAGACACGAATATCTGTTCCTCGAATGCCCATAAATCCCATCAAAGCTTTTCTTTTGAAAAAAAAAAATAAACAATTTTTTTTTTAAACAAAATGAGAAATGAAAGCAAATCAAAAAAATGTAGGAAAATCACAGGAGAGAGAGGAGGAGGAGGAATAAAGAGGACCGGATGTTGACAAATTCCATGTCACTGTTCTTGGAAGAGGGAGAGATTTTCTTATCTGGGATCTCTCTCTCTTCTCTCTCTTTCGTCTTTCTAGAGAGAGAGAGAGAGAGCGAGACATGGCCCAGCGGATCCAAATTCCTGCGGCCGTCCGTTCCTTCCAAGCCCTGACGACCACCTGACCTGGCCGCAGCTGCTCCTCTTCCTCCTCCAATGGCATCATCGTCTCACACTAGTCCACTTGTCGCCTTCGTTCCTGCTTCTCCTCCTCCTCCTCCTCTTCCCTCTTCCTCTCTGTTGACGACCTGATCTTTCCGTGGTCTGCGTCTCGTTCTTTGCTCTTTCTTATGGTTGCCGCCGCTCATCCGAGTGAAAAGTTGCTGCTAATTTGGTCTTGCAGTGGAGGATTTGTAGGTGGATTGGGGAGTTGGGTGAGTGTGGGTTTTAGGTAATTCTTCTTTTATGTATGTGGGTACTTTTCCTTTTTGTTCTTTAATTTTTCATTTTTTCATCTAGTTTTTCTTGTGTTTGGTTTTGTGGGAATTTGCCTGTAGATGGGTTAGCAAGTTTAATTCTTTTTAATGGACTTTCCTTTGTGTGTGTGGGGGGTGGGTCTGATGGGATTTTTTAATAAAAAATTCTATTTGGGCTTTGGGGTTTTTCCTCTTAATTTTTTGAGAACTAAATTGGTCTGCTTTCGAACTGTGGTTTTTTTGTAATTGGGGGATTATGATCATGTCATGTCGGTCCCTCATTGCTGCCCTTGTGCTGAGATCTTTCCCCGCGATTGTTGATTACTCGAGTAGCATTTTACCTCAAAATGCATGGTTTTTGCAATCTGCATCTGTAGATGGATTTACACGATTGAAACATTTTTGCGGCCCAATTCCAAAGCTGAAGATTATAGGTATGGCTGATCACTGCAGAAGTATTACGGAACTGGTGGTTAAGAGCATGGGCAGTTCCAACTCATTGGCTTGTCCGAGCTGAGCACATGGGCTGCACGGAGCTTCGTTTGGCTCCGCATCGAATGATTGTTGGTTTTCTGTAGGAAAAGTTTTATGGAAGATCAACTATAATTGTCATGTATCTGGTTATTCTGCTATTTTGAGAAAGATGGATCTAATTGCTTGGGTAATGCTAAGTATAGATTTTAACTGAATTTAGTTTGCTTGTATTGTTTATTGTAATTGGTAGTTTCTATACTAATGTCTTCTGCATGAATTGAACGAATGGAGTACCATCCAAGAATTTGGGTACTGCGTATTGCTTGAACAATCCACACTAAATCTATAATGGCACTTCCATTCTGTGTTGTTGCCTATCTGCATTTAAGCTCCTTTTCATGATCCAAGATTGATTTTCACTGTTGCTACTGTTTCAACTGACAAGTTATGGTTTTTCTGCTGTTCGAAGCTCGTCTTGTTGGGATTCGCGGCACCTTATAGATATTGACTGAGGATTAGTTTGGGACCATCAATTATTTGTTTCTCACCCTTTGCTTCTATGCAGTTGCATCTAATGCATGTGTTCTTCCTCTTGGTTTGTGTTTTGTATGCTGTCCATTAAGTTTTCATTTCTCACTATTTAATGCTATGCAGTTGCCTCTTGTGCATGCATTGTTCATCTTATTATGTGTTCTGTATGCATGAGGCTCCTGTCGACGAGGGAGTGTGAGATGTATGCAGTCTTATCTCCATTTCACAGAGAGGTAGGATTGCATGAGGCTCCAGTGAATGCAGGGTCTGGGGAGAGTGAGATGTATGCAGCCTTAGCTTCATTTCCTAGAGAAACTATTCCCATAACTTGAACCCACACCACCAAGGATGCAGGCGAAAAGCTTTACCATTGTGCTAGGCCACTCCAACCACTATTTATCTTTTCTATAAAATTTCAGGCAAAATGGATTTTCTTCCATAGTGGGAACTATTATTGGAACTAAATCGGTGCTCTGTCTGCTCAAGAGCTGATAAATGTTAACAAAATTAGTCAATTACTCATAGGAGCAGTGCACTTGATGAAATGACTTATCATCATTTGGCTAATAATTTTGACCAATTAACATGGAGCTTGCTCTATGATTCAGTTTGCTTTATTTGCATGCTGTCATATCTGGGATTTGAAATGAGGATTTTCCTAATACCACAATGAAGGTATTAGATTTTTCTGTCAAAGTTTGGGAGTTGAAGCAAACAATTGGGCTTAACCTATTTATCTTTGGATCAATTACAATCTCCACTGTTTGGATTCGTGCATGTACAAGTCTTTCTTGTGTGAACTGATGACATAGAAAATATCAAAAAATTATCTGATTTTGGATGTTTCGTGTCCTCTTAATATGTTTTTTGTAGACAGAAAAACAATAGTAATGGTCAAAAAATGGTAAAGAAAATCTCAAAGTGCCATGTCTTTTATTTTGATATGTTTTTTATGTACAGCAAAAACAATAGTAATGGTTAAAAAATGGTAAAGAAAATCTCAAAGTACCATGTCTTTTATTTGGATTTATTTGCATAGTTTTTCTTCTACTCTGGTTAAGTATCATGTATGGTTTTGTTTTGTATCCTTGAATCATAAATTCTGTACTATCTATGTTGTATGGCTTTTGTGATTCCGATTGTTGTTTAGGGGTGCAACTTGGGCTTATGAAATTTGAGTTTACCTCAACCCTTATCTTAACCCTATTTATAAAACCTAAACCCTAACTCTTTTTGAAAATCGGGTTCAGGTTTAGTTTCAAATTGGAATTTAGGTTAATGAATTTACATTTTATTTAAAAGTAATAAGTTTAGAATTTCATATGGATATATAATAATAATAATAATAATAATAATAATAATAAATCATGTAAGTAAACATAATAATATATAGTCAAACTATAGAATTTTTAAGAATATACCAATATAAAGAATTTTTTTTATAAAAAAATTTAACATAAAAAACAAGATAAAGGAAAAAATTGATGGATGTAAAAGTTAATGATAAAAAAAGATAAATATAAATGAAAATAATATATTATATTCATAATATAATTACAATATGCCAAACATGTATTCAAATATTAATATAAATAACATAAAATACACAAAATATAAAAAAATATTGTTTGTAGATTATGTATAAAATATATTTTATAATAAATATAAAATGAGAAATTGAGTTTGGGATCTCCATATTCGAATTCACTTGAACCATAACCCTATCATATGTACAAATCAGGTTCTTCGGGTTCGATGGGCTAGGTTTGGGCTTGATCCAACCCGACTTGCACCCCTATTTTTTTTTGTTTAAGTTATGATTTTATATTGAGAGAATTTGTTTTTACTTTTATTGTTTTTTGTTGATTTTCATAAATTTGCAGGAATGGGAACAAAAGTAGAGTGTAAGAGTTACTTTCCTGGATATTATTCAATGAGAGATCTTAATGAGGAAGCAAAAAATGGCACTTGGCCACCTTTTTATGATGAGAAAATGTTGAACAGCAGTCAATATTACAACTATTTCACTGCAAGGCCTTTGAATGGATATTCAGAGTATGACAAGGAAGTACTAAAGCAGACCATGCTTAAGCATGAAGCTACATTCAGGAATCAGGTTTGCTGATTTTGTAGCATTATTTTTAGTCTTCACTTGGCTATGAAAGAGTAAAAGGTTTTCGTTTGTAATACTGTTCTTATCTATAATGATTGCTAGAAATGGCATTTTTCTTTGAGCCATTACTGCTCCAACATGCGTCTGAATATGTTTTTTTGACTTGGAATCATCTCATAGCAGGACAAATGTATCTAGAAACTAAATTGAAACTAGAATGATAAATAAAGCCTACTTATATCATTTTAGATTCATGTGTGACTAGCACTTAAAGCACTTCTAAATCCTTCAGTAGAATCCTGGTTGCATTTGCACCATGTTATAGAGGTGTTGGTTTGGTGGGCCTGGGCTTATTAATGGCCTAAGAACATGAATGCTTTTTCCTACTTTCTTATTTTGATGATTTACATCATAAATAGTTATCAAATTTACATTCATATTTGAAATGCATGATTAATGAATGATCCTCCTTTCACTAATTTAGAAACTTGTATGACGTGAATCCCTTGATTCAATTTGTAGTCCCAACTTATTATGCAAATTCTACTTGTACACGTATGTCATTCTTTCATTTCAAATTGGAGGAAACTTGTTGAATTGAGGCAGTAATTTGTCAATGACTTGTCTGAGGGGTGCCTTGTTGACCTGTATGTTAGGATTTGACTTCAGCTTGAGATCTTTGACTTTTCTTTAATGTATTTTAATATCTTGAATCCAGTGTTTGTTTTCTGGTATTCTGATTTTCTGAGTTCAGATTGCATGTGAGGATGGAAAGTGAAAACTGCTAAAGGGCTTTTTGAATGTCTCATAACCGCAGTCTGTAACTTTGAATCAAAACATTCAGCATCTTTTTCTGTGGTGAAAAGTATACTGCATGAGTACAGTAGCAGCACTTAAGGAGACTGTAGATTAATTGTTCAACCCAACATTCATGGGAATGGATGATTATGCAGTTTTCAAATAGCTACTTTTGTGTCTTTAGACTTTCAAGACTTTTGGATAGCTACAAAGACTTGTCAGCTCATTCTCTCGATAATGTTCTGGTCTGGTATGTAATTATTTACTTCCAGATTCAAGTGGCAATGGCTTCATCTAAACCTATTCTTGTAATCAAATAGCTACATTTAGGATATTTTTTAAGCCAATGAATGATGTGGGCAATTGTTATAGTTTAATTAAAAATGCTATTTGGTCGTCCAAAAATGAGGGTTGAATTGTAAACGATTGAGTATATGATGTTTTGAAGCATGCTCAGGCATTGCAGAATTTGTTTATCTTGTTGGGGTCATTGGGCTAATAGGTAATGGTTGCTTACAAATGTTTTTAAAAAATGGTTCAATCTACTGATGCAACTCAACCAGAGCCTTGCTTTGGTCAAGTCAAGCTTGCAATTTGTTCAGTTTTTAAAAAATTTTTGTCTAAATGTGTTGAACTCCTTTGTGATTCAGGTCAGTGAGCTTCACCGGCTCTATCAAATCCAAAGAACTTTGATGGATGAGCTGCGAAAGAAAGAGCTGTGCAACTATGCTGCACCAGTTGAGGTATCAGAGATTGATCCCTCTTCATCTCATGTCCTATCTTTTTTTGATCATGTCTCATGTCCTATCTTGACACAATAAAAACTACTGTCTCATGCACTGGGAACTCCAGTCTCACTAGCTTTCTTCTGGATACTGATTGCAACCAGTCTCAATTATACTCTGTGCAGGATGGGAGAATCCAGACAGGCTTTAGTCCAATCCAAAATGGTTATAAAGTTCAGAAAAGTGACTTGATGGACTCCAAAATTACGAAAGTTCCAAGAACATTTGATCTAGAAGTTCCTGCTGATGAAGACATGGTCAGTGAAGAGGCAGATCAAGTTGAGGACGCCAAGTTGCCTATAGTGGAAACATGTTCCAGCAATGGACACTCTATTGGCCGGGTCGAGAAAGAAGTCAACCTTGCTCTTGGCACTGTTGGGAATCCTGGTTTCAGAGTAAATGATTGGAAACCAAATTCACATTTAAAGAGTACTGAACGCAATGGCTTTGTGGCTGACTTAAATGAACCCATCCAAGGACTGTGTGGTGAGGAAGCAGAAGCTTCAACTTCCACTAGTTTTCTGGGCTCTGGCTTTCCCCACGAGTCTCAGGGTCAAATGCATGCGGTACCAAAGTTCTTTGGTGAGTCAAGCAGTTTATGCCAAGATAATGAGGGAGCTGGCGATCGCAGAGCATTCTTAAACTATGCACGTACAGGGAATGAGACTAAGAATCAAGCACCCTACAGCCTTGAAGCTGGTAAGAATTTTTGTATGTATGTCGATATGAACATAGTTCCACCTGGGCACACAATTGTAGCTTTATTAGTCTTACTATTAGGATGCAGTAGCATTGACTTCACATCAATGGACGACTACATGAGTCATCCACAACCAGAATAAACATTGAATGAATCTTTTTGAGTTGGAATAAGTCATCTAGAGATCGGGGCAGCCTCCAGATTTAAAATCATTGCCCAGTTTAATATTCTTCACATTTTCCATAGCCTTTGTCCTTTCCCTTCTCCCCTATCCTTTTCAACTCAGTACTAAGCAGTTAACTTTAATCATTCAATTTTATATAATGCTTTTCGATGTTTACTGCATTCTTAACAAACTTGAAGATTGCAGTACTGCATATGCCTTTCTGTGTAAACATCTTTTCCCATAAGCTTTTCAAGTGGTATGTATCAGTTTCACGTGGACACTCTTCGTTTACAGGAAAAACAAGGAGCAAATCAGATCTCTTCTTCCCTGTTTATGAGAAGCCACCCACATCAACTGAATTGGTACGACTGGAGAAGAGATCTTATGAGCTCCCAGCATTTATTTCAACAAATAAGATGAAGAGAGAGCCGTCTTTATTGGATAAATCAGCCCATGGCGTCGAGTTCTCTAGAAGCCGTGATCTTATTAGCTCTGGCTATTCAGCACCATTGCCTTCAGTGCCTTCTCCCCATTCAGCTCTTTCTTGCACTGATGATGCCAGTGCTGTGTCTCCCTCCACCTCATCCTGGAGAAACCCGAAGAACAGTATAACCCAGGTTCCAATAGCAGATCAAGCACTTACTTGCGTTAATGGGTCTGCTGCAGTAAATATGTGGGCAAAGAGATTGAATAATATTGAAAGCCCCAGATTGGATGGGAATCCGAGCAACAATGTAAGATCACATCTGAGTTTCAGACAGGAATTACACAACCAGAATGATTTCAGTAATGGGTTCAAGTTGGACATCAATGCATCATGTGCACTGCTTCCTTCTATTGCTTGTGATAGGAAACCAGCTAATGATCATGATTCAGCTTGTGATCTCAGTGAAGTTGCACCCTCGAAGACATCAAGAGGTATCTATTCCCAGGATGTAAAGTCCGGAAGAGAGATAAATTTGAATGTTTCCCTTCCAGATGAGTGTGATGATGATACTGATCCTCAGAGTGATCTCGATGGAGAGGGAAGGAAGCACGGAGATCCTCTTATCAAGAGGATACCTTGGCTTGGATCAAAACCAGCGTTTGATGGATGTAGCAAAGATTCAAACGTTGAGGAGTCTGCAAATAAAATCGATCGTGGCCCTCCAGGTTTTATCAAGGATTTCTCATCATATTTGCATTCCGACAATGAAGAAAGTCGCAAGTGTGTGCAGCTTGACAGCTCATGTAAGAGTATCATTGGCTTTCCAATTTTTGATAAGCCTCATATTTTTGATGGCGAGGGCGTTAGCTCATCCTCCATACAGTGCCAAAACCATTCTGAGATTGGCAATGCTCGAAAGAGTTCTAGAGCCAGTTCGGTTCATGATGATATAGCATGTATTCCATTGTCCGTATCTCAGAAGCAGGTACAGGCTCAAAATCAGGTGACAGGTAAGATGATCAAGAATAGGAATCTGCTCGGTAATAGCCCATGGGAAATTGATTTGAATTCTACAGTAACAGTGTTGGATATTTCATCTCCAAATGATTTGGAGATTCCAGTGTCTCTTGCTAATGGAGCTCCACTGGTGGACAGTGGATGTGAGTTCAATTTGGAGACTTCTATCTGTCCTGAAGCTGTAGACTCCCCTATTGTCAGGCAATCTCCCTCATCCTACAAACCGTTGGAACCTGTGCAGCAAAAGCAGTGCATGACGGTTGGGCTACTGGAGAAGCTTGAAACAACTGCAGCTGAAGCTATAATTGCAATGTCAGAACAGATTCTTAGCCCGTCAGATGCTGCTGCTGGTGAGCTCTCTTCTGATGATCTGAGAGATTCACTCCTTTGGTTCTCAGAGGTAGTTTCCTCTAATGCAAGTGATCTGGAGAGGATGCCAGGACTGTTGGTTGCTTCTGAACGCATGGATAATGCTAATAAAGGAGCATCGGATGATGAAGGAATTGATGTCTTTGAAGCCATGACATTGAGGCTGGTAGAGATCAAGGAGGATGATTACTGTTGCAATAAGATGATGCTTCAGGAGCAAGCAAGTCAAGAAAAAGATGGAGGCACCCCTTCTCCGCTGTTGACTCGACCTAGAAGACGACAGACAAGAAAGCGGCGACAACGGAGGGACTTCCAAAAGGATATCCTTCCAGGTCTTGTATCTTTGTCCAGGCATGAAGTGACTGAAGATCTCCAGATGCTTGAAGGCCTAATGAGAGCCTCTGGCTGGTCTTGGCAATCCCGGCTTGCAAGGAGAAATGTTGGCAGAAATGGGAGGGTTGGTCAGGCTAGAGGTAGGAGGCAACCTCGAGGTGCAGCAGCTGCAGCTGCTACAGGAGGGAAATTGGTGGGCCCACCCCCATGGCAGCCTGGCCACAAAGAAGCGGAACGTGGGGGGATAAATCTCCAAGGATGGGGGAAGACAACCAGGCGCTGCCATAGGAGGCAGAGGTTTGTAACGGCTGATGCGGCTACTGCTATTTGAGAAGTTTTATAGAGGAAAACAGTCAGTAGGGGATTTCTTCTCTTGCTCTGAAGAGAGTGGGGAAGGTGGGTGCAACGGAACGGATTTACCAACGTGGAAGTGACTCCTATGTTAATTTTGCACCATTTAGGAAGTAATAGGGCTTTAGAACTTCGATCCATGACTATTGAGGGGATGCATGAAATGAGAATAGTGAGAAGTTCAGAAGAAATGATTACTTCAACTGTTCCAAAAGACGAATATATAGGTGTGAGATATCTTGAGAGGACTGTCAGCTGTGTGTCTGTTTGAGAAATGATCACCAGTTTTCAAAGGTGCTGAAATAACATAGTAGTCAATATAGCCTACGGATGGAAATGCCTTTGTACATGTCTTGTAGGAACCTCCAATATTTTGGGTTATTGATTACCCTTCTTGAGTTTAATTACAATTTGTATGATTCATAATAATATCATACTCTTTACCCATTTAGAAGAGTAGGATCACCTGGCTAATCCTTACAGGAATTTTGCTTTTTGATTTTTGCTTCGTTTCGGTTTGGTTTTTTGGGTTCCAAATCCAGGCAGAAACACTGGCTTAATGGAAAATCAGACTTTGCTTCCAAGGAAGGGTAGTAGGCAAAGGGTGCAACCCGGGCGAGCTTTATCCAAATTTGTCCGGTTAAAAATAAGCCCGGATGTCCATTTAAGCCTGGTTTTATCCCGGTTTGTTACCGGGAACCTGCTCGATCAAAAAAACAAGCCTGCAGGTAAAAAAAAAAAAAAAAGATTCACCAGGTCTTGCAAAAATAATTTTGTAAGTTTGCCTATTTATGATTTTAATCTCATAATTTCAATATTCGTGGATATAATCTTCTAACTTCTGACAGCTTAATTTTATTGCAAGAATAACATCTAGCGGGCAACAAAAGAGATTTTGGACAAACATGAAAGGAGGTTGCTTCTGTGAAACGCTTTTCTATGTAATAATGTGCATTTGTGATATTTTAATGGCTGATGAAATTCACTTTGTCTATTGTATTAAGCATTATTTACGGTGTCTTAGAAATGTTTTTATTTGTCTAATATCACCATGCATGGACCCCCTTAACAACTAGTAAAATTAACATAATAAAATAATTTAATATTAAATATCAAATTTAAACTTTAAAGTTGTATGTTCACCTTCTAAATTTTCTAAAATATCATTCCTATATGAATAAATAATTCTACAAAGTATTATAACATTATGATATATTTGTGTAAATAGATTTAAGTATTTTTTTTTATAATTTACATATGAATATGCATATTTTTCAACAAATGTGATGTACATGCTTAACTTGGATGGAATTTAGTCTCTTAGCTAAATCAATTATGTTACTTGCAATGAATGGATATAATTTTTCATTAAGGATTAATTTTAAAATTTGATGGGCTTACATGATCCCACTTTGACATAATCAAGTAACATAGAAGTGGATTCCAGTAGAAAAATGGTATCATATAGATGTATTTTTGACATTTATGAAAACTAGTATGGTATGATATTGGTGTATATGATATGGAGAATCCATGAGGAATTTTTGCATTGTGGTCCCTTTTAAGGATGTGTATAAGTGTATTTGCTTTTCAAACCGTAATATTTGTCTATTTTTACTTTTAACTTTAAGTTTGTCTCTTTTGTGCTTTAAATCCCCCCAATTAATGCAATTTTTCAAAATGAATAAAAATTGTATCAAAATATGATCTTGCTAGTCTAAGCTAAATAACCACTAACTTGCTTAGGCCAAAAAATTTATTAAATTTTTTCATAAACTTGTTAATGTAACTATATTTAATATACATATCAAGTTTTAAAATTTTTGGAGATGAATATATTTTTAGATTTTTAAATATAGGGTTATTTTAGTAATTTTGAACTATTAAAAATGGCTAAAACACTCCAATGTATAAAAATTCGAAAAAAATATATACATATCTTCAAAAATAGTAAAACTTAATTTATACATTAAATATATCTAGATTAAAAGTTTATAAAAAAGAAAAAAATTTTAAAAATAAGTTTCTTGGCATGGGTTAAGTACACCATTACTTAGCCTGGGTTAATTAGACCATGTCTCAATTATATCGGTGGCCATATGCTGCAATACTAGGGGGTGGAACTTGGTATTGGGTTAGTCTGACTTGACCTGACCCAGTTTCAAAATGAAATTTAAGTTTTATTTTTCAGAAAACTGTTTCAATGCAATCTGGGACAAACTGAAATCAATATTGTGTTCACATTAACTCGGTACCAAAACCCGATTCGATATGAACCCAATGTCCCTCATATACTTAATACATTTTTTTTCCTTCCAAATCATACATATTTTCTCCCAAATCTTACAGGTATCTTTTTGTCTTTCAGAAGTCATGAAGGGCATTGGTCATGGTCCACTGGCGGAGTTAATGCAACTAAAAGATAGTCTAAAAGTATATATGCACCTATTGATCAGTATTAACCACTCACGTGTATCATTTTAAAGTTAAGAGTCACTCACCAGGTATACATTAGGTATTAAAATTGATTTTTTCTCCTAATCCCTACCAAACTGTCACGTGCCTAGAATATAGTCAATTTTTTTGAGTACATCTTATAATCAATTTTTGAAATGAACGTTTTATAAGCAACTCAAATTTTAACTCGAAACCAAGAATGAAACCATTGCTAACTCGGTTTAAACTTGGTCCAAACCTTGAGTCTAAGATCCAGGTTCATGTTTGAGTTTAATTAAACCTGACACACTTAGAGCTAGGGTTCACCTAAATCTGGTATAATTTGACTCTAGTTGCACTTATGTGTAGTACAAATGTTATAATATCAAGAATGCCCTTAAGACATAGGATTAAGTCTTTTAGGGATGTACCATAAAAAAAAGTCTTTTAGGGATGTTGATATATCCTAGTTGAGTTGACTTACTTCACTTGATAATGAACATTGTAAATTGCATAAAAAAATTTTACTTTATTTAGGACTTATTATCATTTAATAAAAAAAATATATCCGAATTATTTTAAATCATATAATAAAAAATTGCAAAGAATGTATATTGTATTAAATGATAAAAAAATCCTCAAGAAAATAAAACATTTGTAATTTAAGATAAAAAATTGAATTTTAGTTTTATTTTTTGGAAACAGATCATGTGCGGTGTGTCGCATATTTTCAAACAGTGACTAGATTTTGCGGGATTTTCTCCGGTCGTCGGATGCAACATTAACGATGCTGTTATACATTATTCAAAAAAGCCACGAAGATCTTTGATTTGAGTTCTCTGTCAGCTCTCAAAAAAAGAAAAAAAGATAAAATGATGATATGAATATATGATGGAAGAGGATGAAGGCAAAGGACTGCCATCGTATTCACGTAGGTGTATTGAGCCTCAGTGCACTTAAGTTTACTACACCTATTTTAAAAAAAAATTTTAAATTTTTTTCGTTAAGTTGTTAATTTAAGTGTATTTAACATACGTATCAATTTTTACCATTTTTGGAGACTTTTAGATATTTTTTTAGATTTTAAAAATCAGTGGCATTTTAGTAATTTTAAATTACTAAAATGCCACTGATTTTTAAAAATAAAAAAATATATCTAAAAATATAAAAAATTGGTAAAAATTGATATAT
This sequence comes from Annona squamosa, assembly GCA_035584095.1. Classification (NCBI taxonomy): domain Eukaryota; kingdom Viridiplantae; phylum Streptophyta; class Magnoliopsida; order Magnoliales; family Annonaceae; genus Annona; species Annona squamosa. Next base: position 6,985,203 of record JAXCLR010000063.1, on the reverse strand, counting down.
ATGTTAAATACACTTATATTAACCGGTTTGTAAAAAAAATTTTGAAAAAAGAAATAAAAGAATAGTTGTATTCACAACTGCATCTCGAAGGCAAACGAGGTAGAAACCAGCGCAGCGAGGGAGGCCAGAGAGATCGTATCTCTTGTCTGCAGTTGTGGAGAGCGACGAGATTGCCACTCAGTTCATGTCTAATTGCTGGAATTCCAGAACGGGGGAAGATAGGTTTGGGATCTGCTTGCCGAAAATGCTGACCATGGATCGCACGTACGCGTGAGGTGCAACTTGGTCTGTTAGAATTTGCTTTTTCATAAATCAAACATGAAAAACTCGATTTGTAAATATAATAAGATTAAAGTTCAATTGAACTTAAACCCAAAAAACCAAGTCTGATTTTCCATTTTATATTTACTATAAAATACATTATATACAAAATTCGAAACAATATTTTTTTTAACGTTTTGCGTATTTTATGTTATTTATATTTGTATATGACCGTGTAACTATATTATAATATTTTATTTCTATCATTTACGTTTACGTCCATTGATTTTCTTTCTTTATTTTATTTTTATGTTAAATTTTCTTTTAGAAATATTCTTTATATTGCTATTTTTTTAAAGATCTATAATTTTACTATATATTATTATATTTACTTACATTATTTGTTATTTTTATATATTTATGTGAAATTCTAAATGTATCATTCTTAAATAAAATATAAATTTATCGCCTAAATTTTAAGTCAAAATTCAACCCAAATTGGATTTTCAAAAATAAGGTTAATGTTTAAGTTTTATAAGTAGAATTAGAATTAAAGTTAATATTTTATAAATAGAATTAGAATTAGAGTTATGCTCAATTCGAGTTTAATGAAACCAGGTTCCAATGTGGTGTGAATCTGCCCAGATGGTGGACTCGAACATGGAACGATGCTCTCGGTGTCCTCTTCGCACGTGCTCCTCTCTCATTACAGTCCCTAACACTCCCACCGGTTTGAGAGGCGCGACATGGTCCTTCATTTCGAGGTGACCAAAAAGAACTCAGAACTGCTGGAGATCTTCCCATTTATCATCGGACTTGGCTAACCCAACCCATATGACCTGAACGTCATGACGGAGCACTTGTTGGTGGCCGATTATTCAATGCGGCTGCATGAAGAACTCTCGGTCGTCATCGATGGGTAGCAATTCCATGAACAGCAGGGATGGACCAACGTGTCACTTCAAGAATCAAACGCGGAAGGCAAGGTGTATGCGACAAACCTCCAGAAGTAGCAACCGATGAGCGACCTTGCCTATCCGTCGAATGATTTTGAATGGCGTGTAGTAGCTGGGTGAGAGTTTGTGGCAGCTGCCTCGACGGGCTGTGGATTGGAGAAAGGGCTGCAATCTCAAGTATACATGGTCGTCGACCAGAAGTTCCTTCTTCATGCGCGGTTGTGCCCATTGCAGATCCTCCCGCAAAACCCGAAATGTCAGTTCTCGTGCTGTCAGCGCATCATCCACATCTGCTAAGTGCGACGACCGTGCTTTATGGGAGGGAATTGTTGGGTGTCTTACCTGTAAAGCACCTTGAATGGCGACGTGCTGGTGGCGGCGCGGTGGGCTCTGTTATACCAAAATTCGGCGGATGGGATCATGTTGACCCAGCACTTTGGTGACAAGATGCTAAAGCACCGCAGATGTCTCGAGGGTCCGGTTGGTCTTACCCGTTAGACTGGTGGTGATAGATAGATGAGAAGTGAAGTTGGGTGCCCTGTTCTTGCCAAAGCCCTTTCCAGAACTTACTAAGGAAGATTGGGTTTCTGTCTGAGACAATGAAGGACGGGTAGCCGTGGTGCTTGACGACGTCGGCTATGAAGACTGTTGGAGAGGGGCAGACATTTGATGAGGCCCATTTGTTGTAAATATAGCTATTTTTGAAAATAACAAGGCTTAACAAAATTTTAAAAAGGTAAATGACAAGGGAAGTTTGATTGTATTTAAATTAACTTATTACATTTACCAAGCTTGACTAAATAGACTGAAATGTAAGAGCAATGACTAGAAAATAGCTGTAACAGAGACAAAAATAGAGCAATTGAGGTGGTGAAAATTTGGTCAACACACAACTGATTATGACTACTTCTCTTGCAGCTAGATTTCTAAAGCCACTGCCATGCGTCTTAGCTTCCTAAATCCACATCAGTAACTAGCTTTTATTCTGCAGCTTCTTGAGATATATTGTCAACACTCCTCGAATCAAGAGTTGCAGAATCCAAGCTTTTCGCTCAGGAACTCAAACTTACTAATAGAAAGTGGCTTGGTGAAGATATCAGCAACTTGTTCTTCAGTTTTACAATAAAGAATGCTCATATTGCCATTCTTCTGCACCTCCTTTAAGAAGAATAATTTAATGTTGAAGTATTTAGTCTTATCATGAAAGACAGGATTGTTAGAGATTAAAATAGTGGCCTGGTTGTCTACAAAAATTTCAGTATTTCCTTTTTGCTTCATATGTAGATCGCATAGCCATAATGCTTGATTTGTAGCTATTGTTGCAGCAATAAACTTTGCCACTGTTATTGATTGAGCTATAATATTTTGCTTGTTGGAAAACCACGAGAATGCGCTTGAACCAAAACTGAAATAGTACCTTAAGGTCATGTCATCTAATGAACCTTCTCAGTCAATGTTAGAGAATCCTAATAACTGAAAATTTCTGGCTTTTGCCGAACTTTAGTCCAAAAGCAACACTTCCTTTGACATATCTAACAACTCTTTTAGCTTCCTTTAGGTGTAATTTATTTGCACAATGCATAAATCTTGACAGAACACTTACTTTATATAATATATCAGGCCTTGTTGCAGTAAGAAACATTAGGCAACCAATTAGGCTTCTATAGCATGCCTCATCTACTTTCTCGACACCATCCTCTTCGTAGAATTTCTCCTTCTGATTCATTGGAGTTTTCATTTGCTTGCATTCTTCAAGATGGAATTTTTTAAGTATTTCCTTAGCATACTTCTTATGACAGATGAAAATTTTATTATGCTTTTGAGTTTTCTCGATTCCAAGAAGGTAAGCCATCAATCCCAAATCAATCATTTCAAAAACTCTTTTCATCTCTTAGTTGAACTCAGAGACAAGCCTTTCACTATTTTCTGTTAATAAGAGATCATCAATATAGATTGAAATGATAAGAATGTCGGCATTTGGCTGCTTAACATAAAGTGTAGATTCAGAAAGGCTTTTAACAAAGCCTAAACATAGTTAATATTCATCTATCCTCTTCTACCAAGCTCTTGGAGCCTATTTCAAATCATAGAGAGCCTTCTCGAGTAGGTAAACTTTTTCTTATGGCCTTTGATCATAAAGCCTTTAGGTTGCTCAACTTAGATTTCATCTTGTAGAAATCCATTAAGAAATGCAGACTTGACATTAGTTGGATACACTTTCTAACTTTTTTGTGCTGCAATGGCAAGTAGCATCCTAATAGTGTCAAGTCTAGCAACTGGTGCAAATGTGTTTGAGTAATTCACACAAAAAGTTTGTACATACCCTTTAACCACAAGCCTTGCCTTGTGTTTGTTTATGGAGCCATAAGCATTCAACTTGGTCCTGAACACCCATTTTACTTCAACGATTTTCCTGTTTTGTGGCTTATCGATAAGCTTCTAGATCTTGTTCTTTTTTTTTTTTTTTTTATCATGGATAACTCTTACATTGCAGCTATCCATCTTTTATCCTTCCTACATCCTTGTATCCCGTATGTTCACAAATTGCAAGATTGCATCTCTGATAAATATCAGAAAGCAATTTAGTACCTCTGACTGAAGGTTCATTTTCAATATCATCAAGGAATTATGAAGTATCATTAGTCTAATACCTTTTTGAATCTTCCTAGCTCTATGGTCTATTTCATGAAATGCACATTTTTGCTTACCAGAATTTTTCTTGTTTAAGGTTGAAAAATTCGGTAAGCTTTGGAAACCTTGCTATAGCTAACAAATATGCTTGGATCAGCTCTTTTGTCTAGCTAATCTCATTTAACCTGAGGCACATGTGAAAAATACAAGTAGCCAAAAATCTTAAGAAAATATAAAGGTTTATACCCAAACCAAGCTTTGTATGATGTTTGATCTTACACTGCTCTAGTGGGAAGTCTATTTTGCAAAAATATTGTAGTGTTTGCAACCTCAGCCTAAAGTTTCTTTGATAGGTTTTTTTGATGCAGCATACATCTAGCCATCTCCATGATTGATCTATTCTTTGTTGGTCCCGAGTTGATGGCTAAACCCAAGAGGGGAGGGGTGAATTGGGTTCTTCAAAAATCTTTGGTGAATCAAAAATCTTAACCCTTTGCAAAATTAATCTCCTTTTGAAAGCAAATGGAGAGCAATTAAAATAAAGTAGTAAAAAGAAAGCAGAACAAGGTTTATAGTGGTTCGGGCAAACCTTCCCTACTCCACTCTTCCAAGCTCACACTTCGTTGTGACTTGGGTTCCACTATG
>JAXCLR010000063.1:6949520-6971138 GCA_035584095.1 Annona squamosa | reverse complement strand
ACTACCCATTTGGCGTCCATTTCATGCCACCTATTTCATGTTCTTTTGAACTAATCCATTAGCCACTAAATCATGTCATTAATCACTTAATTTTATCATAATTAGTTTAATCCATGCTTCTCATTGCATAGATCTCATAATTTTAAACGTTCATTTCAAATTTCGTCTCAATCCGACTTTTATAGCTCAAATTATGATCATTTGAATTTTTGAACGGTGATGATCAATTTTCACCAAAATTTCATCATTATTTTCATAATCTAACCTTTTCATATGATTAAGCATAAAATTATGTGTTTATCTTTCAATTTTCATCTTAATCTGCCTTCTCGGCGTCAAGTTACGCATTTTCTAGTATTTATCACCTTAAACCCATAATTATCAACTTAATCTCCATAAATTAAATCATAATATATGAGGTAATTATCTTCAATATAGTTTTATTTCCTAATCCTCATTAAGCCTCTTTAATCACATTGACCTGTATGGACTTATATTGATCATTCATCATCATTTGCCCTAATTGTAATAAATCATCAATATTGCTTAGGAACATCATTCAGAATTAATCTAAATCATACATGATTCATATGTATATGCCAAATGCATATACATAAGGATTACTTGGGTTTGGGTATCACACTAAGGTACCAAGTCTTCTTGAGTTCTAAGATTTTTTTATACTAATATTCATGGACCCAAAACACGAGTGTCAAAAGCAAAAATGATATTATATTTGTGACGTATGTTTTATTTCAAACTAATGCAAAGTCATCCATAAGATGAAGGAGCATTAATTGCAAAAGAAAGGGAGAGTTGATCTAAAGCCCCTTCCAAGTCATATTCTTGTAATTCAAAATAAATGAGTTAAATGTACATAATTAGTTGATTTGAATGTAATATGGAGGCCACATAAGCATATTAAATGATGATTCAATTGTATGATTTTGATTAATTAGAAAATAAAAAATGGTTTTGAATGATAAAAGAAAACATCTCACACAAGTTTTTAAATGCGTGAAATGAACTTACTATGTCTCATTTTCACTACTACTGTTAATTCATTTTAAGCCTCACGTTTTATATTGATTGACAAAAAGGAAGAGAGAATAGTATGAAAATATTTTGAAAGAAGAATAATATTGCATATAGTTTTCAGGGAGAAGTATTTCCATGCATAGTGGGAGAGCGCATGTATATGGGGAAGAGTATTTTAGAATTAATGCGTATATCATTTTTATGTAGATGAATGTATAGTTTTTTGAATTTTGTACTATTGATGAGAATCATGATGTTCATGTAAACATATCTGTGATTTATCTGAAAAGAAAAGATATTCCAATTAAGTTTTTTCACTCATTAAAAAGGGGGAGATTGTTGATCATATGCTTACTTTAAGCAAAATTAATTTGATTTTGATGATTAGCAAACTATTGAAATATAATTAAAAAGTTCATGTAAGTATACTAAGATATTTTATCTCCAATTATATGTACGAAAATAAAATGTGAAATAATTTAAGTTTCAAAAGCTCAAGTCCATATATAACAAGTTCTGTAAAGTTAAGTCTCAACCCAAGTCAACTTCACTTGTGACTTGGGTGAAGTTTCACAGTGAAGTCGACTTTACCTGCAACTTCGGACAGATAGTAAGGTGAAGTCTCAACCCGAGTCAACTTCACTTGCGATTTCAAAGGACAAATTTTGTATAACGAGTAGATAACAAGTTCTAACTAAAGCAAAGTCGCAACTCAAGTCGATTTTACTCATTCCAAGTTGACTCCACTTTTGTCTTCAGGTTATAATGATAAAAAATTCAAACATTAGAGCATTAAATCAACGTTAATCACCACTCTAACGACTATATCTTCTTGTCTTCTATAAATATCATTGAAGTATGAATGATAAGGAAGAGAGAAAAACATAAGATGAGCTTACATCTTCCAATATTCACGATTGTTGACATTGTTTGAAAAAATATTGAAGCTTCAAATTCTACTACTTCAAATGAGCTTACATTGAAGCAAAATAAGGGGTTAGTTTGAGTTTGTCTCACTAATGATTTTTGATTGATTGGTTTGAGTTTGTCTTACCAACTTATTAGACTTGGTTGGTTGGTGTTGGTCTTACCAACGAGTGATTATTGTATATGCTTCATAGAACTAAAATCTAAAAGAGAACGAGTGCTTTATATTAATTGGTTTGAGTTTGTCTCACTAACTTATTAGACTTAGTTGGTTAGTGTTGGTCTCACCAACAAGTGATTATTATATATGCTTCATAGAGCTAAAATCTAGAAGAGTGCGAGTACTCCATATTATATTGAATATATAATAGTGGAACTTAAGACATAACAGGTGTGTGCTTGAAAGAGTGGAGTAGGAAAGGTTACCCAAACCATTATATATTGTTATCTTTTGTGTGGTTTGATTGGTTGCATTTTATATTCTATTTGCATTTTCTCATTCTATCTCTTAGCATGTTTCATTAAGGGGATTAAACTTACAAAGGATTAAGTTTTAATTTTCCAAAAAAAATTTTAAGAACCCAATTTACCCTTCGCCTCTTAGGTTTTGTCATAAACTCAGGACCAATAAAACTAACCTGAAGTGTACTCCCTATCATTATTTAACTTCAAAATTTGAATACTACAATTACTTTGGTTCTCCACATGAGCTTTATACTTCCAAAACACTTTTACAACTTTAGACTTGTAATTTAGAAAGTAAATCCAACACATTCTAGTTAGATCATCAATAAAGACAATATAACAAAGACTTCCCTTTAAAGATGAAGTACTTTGAGGTCCAGCTAAGTCAATATGAACAAGTTGGAGCTTTTGTGAAGCCCTTCATTGTTTCTTAGGGAACAATTTCCTTATCTGCTTCCCATATTGACACGCTTAGCAGCCTAGCAAATCACATAAGCATTTTTTTAAACAGAGATCATTACTAGATGATGGAAATGGCCTAACCTTTTGTGCGACAACTTAGTTGAGCTTTCTAAATAGGGAAAGCTACTTGCTCCTTCTCTAGTGGATCAAGTGAGAAGCTCGTACTTCTCATTTTGACTTTGAACATTTCTCGACTAGCAACATCTTTGATAAGGGAGTATTTTTCTTCAAATATCACCTTGAATCCTTTCTCAAGTAATTGTCCAATGTTGAGTAAATTTTTATTAATTTTAAGTACAAATAAGATATTAGTGATTGTTTTTGTACGTGAGTAGCTTTCAATAGCCATAATGTCCTTTCTTTTGACTGTAATGTGTTCTCCATTTCCAATTCTCACTCTTTTGATTATGGTACTCTCCAAATCTTTAAAAGCTTCCTGTCAAAGGTCATGTGATTTGTGCAGCTACTATGCACTAATTAAGACTTACGTAAATTCATGTTAGCAAAGCAGGTTGCAACAAAGAGTTGATCATCCTCCTCTTGGTCAATTTTCTTAGCTTCAACTGCTTGTTTGTGAGCTTTGCTTTTGTAAATTACTGCATCATGCCTCATTTGATTTCACTTATGCATTTTGCATTTGGTTTTTTATTGCAATCTCATTGCAAGTGTATGGGACGTAGATTGTATTATATAAAATATAGATCTACAAAGAATTTGGGATAAAATTTTATTTTAAACACTTTCTTTTTAAATACCAGGAGAATAGCATAAAAAATAGAAATATAGAAAGAAAAAAATAGAATTCAGGATCAAATATTAGAAAGCAAGATGAGAGTACCTAGGATCTAGGATTTCACATTTGTCTTTTGCAACAGATAGTGGTATGATTATTTAATCTGGATATTTTTGTTAAAGAAGAACAAACCTAATTTATTTTTGCACCTTCTTTCGAAACCTACAAGGCATAACCCTAATCTATTATTAACTACTTCTTCTCATGGTATTAAGTAAATTAGGATTCATTAAATTCTATGACAATTCATGGAATTCCTCAATGTCATCATGGCTATTCTCATAGTCTTAAATTTTGAAGTTTAATATCTTGATTGCCGTATATTAGACTTTCACCTCTCAATTTCATCGCCTAATATATATGAAATCATGGCTAAAGTGGGAGCTCAAATATTAGACAAACGTTAAATTAACAATAATGTTTATCATAAATAAATCAAAATCAAACACTATACTATATTGTACGCATGTTACATTTTAAACCATAGATTTAAGGTTTAGCCAAGCATGTTTAAGTTCAAAATAAAATTAAAATTAAAATTCATCTTAAAAAAGACAATTAAAATAAAAAGAAAAAAAGAAAGAAAAGTTTATTGGTAGGAAGCTCCGATGGTGTGTTGGTTACTCTATGCAACTCGCCACTCCGCCTCTTGCCCATCGTTGCCTTCTCTCAAACTTTTGCTCTGTCTCTCAAAATTCTACCTGGAATTTTTCGTCTATTTTTCTGTCGTGGAAAACTAAGTCGCCTTATGTTGTGTGTTTGCCTCCTTTTATACTTTTGAAATTGTGTAGGTTAAAAGCGCGCCCACCTGTTTACGTTGCTTGGCTACCTTACTTCCAACTTAATTGTGCACCAACGCCAACATGGCTTCCCATTTGTATTGTGTTATGAGGCATAGAAAATTAGCTGCATGCTAGCCGTTAATTTTTTAGATGAGTTTAAAATGGATGGCCAGATTTTTCTTATGGCCGATTGAAAATTGGACGATGCTGGATTAATTGCGTATGAAATTTTTTTTTATGATGGATGGCTAGAATATCTTATGGAGAATGGACAACTAGGATTTCTCTTAGGCGGTGGAGTGCTTACTGAATCTAAGGCCATGTTGGACGTTAATTTGAAGATCTACATGATTTGATCTAGACGGTTGATTTGTGAACCGCTGAGGTATGATGCATGCTGCATGTGACTTGCAGCTGGATGGCTTGGATTGGCTGTTGAATTTGCACATGGATTGGAGACTTAACAGAGGTCTTGATGGACTTCTTGGCCGTATGGCGCGTTAGAAAAAATCTGAATGCTCTGGATTGCTTGATGGTCCGTGGATTCCATGTTGGAGGAAAATTTGGATGGTTAAATTTGCTGACCATGCTTGGATGGCTGGATAGTTGCTTGAATTAATTTGTTTGTGCCCAACTCAGCTGGATGGTGAGGATCATTAATCTGGTGCTGAATAATCTGCATAAAAAATATTTAAATCTTAAATTCACTAAATTTAATTAACTGGTTACTAATATAAAGAATTATTTCAGACCCATTTAATTTTATGGCTACAAATAAAATATAATATCAAGCTAAGAGATTTAAAAATTATTTAAATATCTTGAAATTAATACGTAATGCCTAAATGTTGCAAATACCTATTTTAAAATAAATTTCACAATAAACTCAAATAACTACTAACCAAATTAATATAAAATACCCACGAAACATATTATTAATTAGCAATTATCATTTTCTCCAACATTTAAAGTGAGGATGAGTTTTGCTTCCATAATGCTGACAAGGTTGAATATTTTCCTTCTTAATGTTATTGCATCAGCTGGCAGCAGTAGCTTCACCACTTGCATTCATATTCTTCTTGTCTTTCTTCTTCTTCTTCTTTTACTCTTTAATAGTTTCTGACTCTTTCATTCTTTACATCTCAAATTCTCTTATTAGATTCAGTGCTTGCGTACCTCTGATCCACCCATCTTCTTCATATTCTTTCTTGAGATAATCCCAAATCACCTTTGCTAATGTAAGGGTCATGACTTAGGTAAAGATGGTTGATGAGATAGCAGCAATCAAGCAAGCCTTTGCTAATGTAAGGGTCATGACTCAAGTAAAAATGGTTGATGAGATAGCAGCAATCAAGCAAGCCTTTGCCTTAGACTTGCTTGTCTTCTTTTCTTTGCGATTTTGGATTTGATTTAGTGGAATTCTCTGGCAAAGAAGGGACTTCATAATCCTCCTCTAAAGCACCCCAGAGATCCATTGCATCCAAGTAAGCCTCCATTCTAACTGCCTAAATGTGATTATTGTCTCCATCAGCAATAGGCCAAGCAATAGATGAAAAACAAGAAAAACCTACCTTCGCTTCCTTGGCTTAAGGTTTTTTAGTGGAAAGATTTGGTTTAGTGGTTAGGGCACTCGGATAGTCTCATAAGGTAACTCACAGGTCCTTTAAGAAAAAGAAGCACTAATACTAATTGTTGTAAATATAGCTATTTTTTAAAAGAACAAGGCTTAACAAAATATTAAAACAACAAATGACAAAGGAAGTTTAATTGCATTCAAATCTACTTATTACATTTACAAGCTTGACTAAATAATTTGAAATGTAATAGAAACATTTAGAAAATAGCTATAACAGAAAAAATAGGGCAATTAAGATCTTGAAAACTTGGTTAACACCCAGCTAATTATGACTATTTCTCTTGTAGTCAGATTTCTAAAGCTACCGCCATGTGTCTTAGTGTCCTAAATCCACATTGGCAGCTAGTTTTTATTCTACAGCTGCTTGAGACATGCTGTTAACACCATTGAACACTTGACCCACACTTGCCCAGGCAACAATAATGCTTAGAGGAGGCATGCTAGCTTTTAGGTGAGATATTTAACCCAATTATGCATATCATAGGAGGTTATGTAATACTAGATTGTCTTCCTCATGCCCTATCAATAGAAGTGTTGGTGAATCTTTTCGGATGGCTAAGAAGATGGCCTTCAGCTCTTGCTCATACGCCCACTTTCTTGTAAATTATACAATAAAATCAAGTACAATTCATATTTTGATGATTAACAATCTAAATTTAAGAGCTAAGAGGTACTAATGTGTATTTACGTCTTTGAATTAGAAAGTTTCAAAGGCAACATATGATAGATCAAGTCTCAGAGCCAAGTCAACCTAGGAATCAACTTAGATCAAGTTGATACCCAAGTTGACTTAAGGATCGACTTCAACAGTGCTTTTTCGACAGCACTGAATTTGTATAGGCGTGAGCAGGTGAAGTTATAACTGAAATCGGCTTCGCATGCAATTTAGGTCAAGTGCAACCCAAGTCGACTCTAAAGCGACTTGAATGGACCTCAAGCGTCCAATGTTGAATCTGAAGGAGTCAAGTCGCATCCCAAGTCGACCGCGATGTGCGATTTGGGTAAAGTCCAAGATGAAGTCGACTTAAAGACACAAAATTGAAGGATTTTAAATTTCCAAACATACAATGGGCATCAAAGTTACAACCCAAGTTGACTGCACATGCAACTTGGGTCAAGTGGTAACTGAAGTTGGCCCCAGTATTTGACTTGAACACAATGGGACTCAAATCAAGCAGATTCAAGCTCAAAAATCAACCAGAAAAGTTCGAGCAACTCGTACCTTGTTAAATCAAAGATAAATGACACAAATTGTAGATCAAGTTACAAGTATACAACTCAAGATGAAGAAGAATGTATTTCAAGTTTCAAGAATATCGACATAATTGAAGATGAAATTTGAAGATATAAGAGGACATATGTCAAAGTACTTGATTCATGGAATTTTGAAGTTCTAACAAACATATTATTTAGTAAAGTCGCAACCTACGTCGACCTCAAAGTGGAGCTTGGGTCTGAAAATAAGAAAAAGTCACTCAGGAAGGAAATGTATAGACCAAAGTCATAACCTAAGTTGACTTTAGCCAGTTACTTGGATGAAGTCGCACATAAAGTCAACTCCAAGTACGATTTCGATCGTAACAGTTAAAAAATTTGAATGTTAGCGCATTAAATGCGTCTTACATACCCTCCAACGTTCAAAATAACTCATCCACTATTTAAAGGATGATAAGAGAAGTTATTAGGATTAGTTATAGAATTCTTTAAGCCCCCACCTTCCTACTTACAAGAAATTAAGTGATCATTAAGTGCTCCATAAAAGAAGAACTGCATTATTCACTGCAAGTGCTGAAGTTTTTTATAAATCTCAAGCCTGACTAAGTTCTTCTCTATGCTAAAACATTCTCTACACAATCTATAATGTGTAGAAATTTCTTTTAACTCATTTTCCTGATATTAGAGAACAATCCCAAGTAAAGATAAGTAGAGAATGGTTGGAATGAGACTTATTGTCTACTTGTGTTGTGATTATAAAGGCCCCCTAAATTTATAATCTATAAGAGAGCAAGAGTTCTATGTATACTTCTATTTGATATAGTGGAACCCGATATACAAAGGTGTGTTCTCAAAAGAGTGGTATAGAGAGGGTTGTTATTAATCACTATAATTTCTCGTGTCTATTAACTACTATTTTTATTTGCTCTATTACTTTTCATGTTTTCATTCAAGGGGACATAACTTACAATGATTGAGTTTTTATCTATCAAAAGAATTTTAAGAACCCAACTCACCCTTCCCCTTTTGAGTTTTACTACAAACTCGGGACCAATACACTTTCCTTGCAGTTGGATAAATAGGGCTTTGCTAAAGTAGGCAATAAGGTGGCCTGCTTGGCTCAAGATAGCTCTAATCCCATTGTTGGAGGCATCACATTCTAGGATGAATTGCTCTGTGAAGTCAGTGGGTTTGAGCACTGGTGGGTGCTATAAGGCTTGTTTGAGCCATTGCAATGCAGTTGTGGCCCATGTCTGACCATGCAAAAGCTTCCCTTTTGAACAGTGTGTTAATAATGCTACTGTCATTCCATGCCCTTGGATGATTTTGGATAGTATCCACAACTTTCCAAAAACTCTTGGAGTTGTTTGAGTGTTTTTGGCATCAACCATTGTTGGATGGCTATTAGTTTATCATAATTTGCTTCAATTGTTGTTGTTGAAACTCGGTGGCCTAAATTGAAGATAATTGGTGGATTTGAAGTACCTAGAGGATGAGTTATAAGTGTTGCTCGTGTGCTTCCTATGATGGGGCTAATGACCAAGATGTCATTGAAGAATACCAACACAAATTTGCGGTTCATGAGACTCTAAATTGTAGCAAGGGCAACGGATAGACTGAAGGGCATTATAAGGAATTCGAACTATCCATGATGCGTACGAAAATTTTTTTTGTGGGCATTAGTGTTTTGCATCTTGCTTTGATGGTACCCAATCTAAGGTCTAACTTGGAGAATACTGTTCTCCTAACACCTCATGTAACAGTTTATCTATCAAGGGCATGGAAAACTTGTCCTTCACTAGGGTATCTTTAAATGCTTGATAATCAATGCACATTCTCCATGAACCATCTTTCTTCTTAACCAAGAGGACAGAGAGCAAACTTAACACTGTTGTATCCATCCTTTCTTGATGAGCAATCCAGAGACTTATTTATCGATTCATCTTTCTGCAAGTGTGGGTACCGATAGGGCTTAATGGATGTGGGTGTGCATTGGGGAGCAATTCAATGTGGTGGTTGATGGCTTTTTGTTCGGGGATAGCCCTCATAGTTCTTCAAACATTGCTCTGAATTCTGTGAGGACTTGGTCAAGAATTGTTAATTGTTGTTGGTTAGGCTAGTGTTCGAAAACGGACAAAGTTGGAGGCTCCGCCTATATCCAAACTAGTTGGTAGACCTAGTTTCTTAGCTTACATATATGTATCCTCCATGCTTGCCTAATCTCTCTTGGTTGTAGCCCTTGGAGGAGATGTGTGTGACCTCATCTTGAATTTGATCGTCATGAGGTTCCAGTTATAGGTGATGTTCTTCTGATTGCTTTAGCTATGATATGTCGAGTATTGCATCACTAATTTAGATTTGATAGAGGTGCACCTTACTTATGTTTTCTTATATTTGAATAGGGATGTCTTGATAGATCCCTATCCTAGTGATGCGATGTTTGTTTATTTTGTCCACCAAAAAGGGCCTTATTGGGAAGACTATGAGGTTCAACTTATTGATAATTCTTTTGTTGAATTCTTGGAGCTACTCGAATTGGCTAGGATGGCCATATCTAGCCCCAAGAAATTTCTCTTGACTTCACTACACTACAATGGTTGGAGAGAGAATGTAAATAGTTGAGGGGCCTCTTGTTCTGTGTTAGAGTCCTCTTTGTTCGTCTATCCTCCTCTTATTGAAGGACTAGCAATTATTTGTTTGGATATACGGGGGCCATTGGTGAATTTCTCATTGCATGTGTAGCAAAACTTTTTTTTTCTTACATTTGATCTCATGACATTTTCTTCATGGGTATTCTCCCTCTTATACCCTTGTCTCTCTGTAGCTGATTTGGTAGCCCTTAATTCTTGTTTTTCAGCTATATCATAACTTCATGTTTTGCTTGAGTTGCTCTGGAGGATTGACTTCCTTGATATATTTTAATTTTTCACATCTTGGCACATTTGATGGCTTCTAATATTATTTTGGGCACCTTTAATCAGACTTCTAAGCCCAATTTCTTCTTGAGTCTAATAATCAAGGAACCCACCAAGACTTCTTCATCCCAATTTTGGTTTCAATTGGACAACCTCTTGAATTCCATCAAATAGTTGTCCAGTCGCTCTTGTGAAAAATCGTGGTTAGTGCCTCATTTAATGCCATATAATCCTCATTTCCATACCTTAGTTTTATCCCTTTGCAGAATTCTATCCATGCATGTATTTGATACTTTCTTTGCATCCAATGAGATCATTCACTCGCCACTTCCTACAAATAGTATGATGCAATTAGGACTTTTTCAACTTTTAACAACTTATTCAGGCCAAAGAAGATTTCTAACCTCAATAGCTAGGAGTTTAGGTCATTTGATAACCCTAGTGCAATTGTTGTCCCACGTGATGCTGACCTTAGTGTTGGCTGTTGTTGTTGAAGTGATCTTGGTGCCTTGATAGTGATCTTAGAGCCAATCAAATCGCCCATGATGAATTCCTTCTTAGCTAGCGGCGATATTTGGTAATTGATATTTTTGTGGGACTGTATAGTGGGGTGAGAAGTGAGAAATGGAATATTTTGAAATTTAGGTGATTCACAGGAAATGATAGCGGTAAAGTTGAAATAAATAGGTTTGATGGGGGTAGTTGGTAGGAAAAATGATTAGAATATAGGAAAAAAAATAAAAAATATAATTATTAATTGGGGATGCTATTAGCTTGGGAAACCATGCCCATATGGTTTCCCATCCCACCCTAAACATGCAACTTTCTGAACAACTAGTTGGTTGTGTTTCTGGCGGTATCTGTTGCTTTCTTAACAGTGTTCTTGGCAATATCTAGCCTATGAGGATTGACCCATTCAACCCCTCCTCTATTTGTTGTTGCTTAGCTCATTCTACCATTCTTCCATTTTGGCATTCTTGCTTGCAGCGAGGCGTTCTATGTCTTTCTTATCTCGCTCCACAGCACTTAGACATCCCTATTATGAACTAAATTAGAAAATCGAATACAACCTATGTTTTGATGATTAACAATCTAAATTTGAACATTAAAGGGTATTAACAAGATTGGTGAAATAATTTCAAGCTAAAAATTTCAAACATCAAAAGTATAGCAAACCAAGTCTTATCGCCAAGTTGACTAAGACATATGACTTGGATCGAATTTATAGTCAAGTCGCCTTGAAAAAGGAAACTGATGATGAAAGATCATAAGGACTAAAGTGCAGGTAGGTCAAGTCGTAGACCTAAGTTGACCTAGCTTGCGACTCGGGAGAAGTCAATAGCCAAGTCAACTCAGGAGCTGCATGCTTTCATTGATTCAAGGTGGAACAATCGAAGTCATATCCCAAGTCGACTTCACCTTGTAACTTAAGGGAAGTTGGAGATCAAGTCAACCTTAGACTCCGACTTGGGTTTCTAAAGAAGTGAAATAGGACTCATACACAAAGTGCCAAAAATGAAGTTGCACACTTAGGTTGACTTTGTCTACAACTTGGACAAAGTCCAGGACCAAGTCGATTCAATTCAAGGACATGAAAGATTGAAGCTAAAGAGGGGTATTTCATGAAATTTAAGATGTCAAATGGGCAGTGAAGTTGCATAGCCAAGTCGAATTCACTAGTGAATTGGGGCGTTCCAAGGTCAGGTCGACTTAGGAGTTGCATATTTCCACTGATTGGTCAAGTTACACGTGATTATTTTTGCAAATATTAAAACTACAAGATTAAATATCAAAAAGAGGCAAATTTATAAAGTTATTTTTGCAAATAACCTCATTCCTCGTAGGAGCAAAAAATGAAACTACGGAACTTGTCTTGCCCTTTTCTCTATTTCTGACTAGTAATCACCACTAATTTTTCCTTTCTAGTGAGCCTTTTCTTATCTCCTTCCTGCATTGTTCTCTTCTCTCTCTCTCTCTCTACTATTGCAGCTTCACGTTGCCCTTCTTTGGCTTTCTTGATGATCGACCATTGCCTCTTCTTCCAACACCTTGTTGCTAGCTACTAAACTTGTCATCTCTAGTAATTTGAATGTGGATGCCCATCTTGGGGTTTCCACATAGTATGCTCCTAAACAATAATTTTCCTAATTGAGAATCCTACTCATGCCTTATTTTCGTTAAAGCTATTGCATAACCTGATTCCTTGGAATTTCAAGATGGTTCTTTTCTCTTTTCCTTTTCATGGGTCCATTTGGAAGCAGTTAGGGGTACAACTTAAGTTAGGTAAGTTCAATTGGAGGTCAATCATATCCTTATCCTATTTCAAAAACCTCATTTCTTATCTTACTTTAGGTCAGGTTGGTTTGGGATCTACCTTACTGCATTTTCTTAACTTCGAGTTCCTTCTAGTTTCGGTTTCAAATAAGTTTTTTTAATATCTTCAATTTATATTTAAAAATTATAATTTTATTATAAATCTTAATGAAAAACCTATAGCCAGTATGATAATAATATAATATTAAAATATATTTATTAAATATATTAAATAATAGACAAATTAAAAATTTTCTATATATTTAAAAGATATATTGTATAAATTTAGATATATAATATATTTCTTAAAAGATATGTACAATATATATTAGGAATTTGGGTTGATTTTGAATACTAGTACCTTGTAACCTATCCAACCTAATCGAACAAAGTATTTTTTTTCTTGAACCTATCTTACAAGCAAGAAGAGAAGAACTTATCATACCAATTTTAGGGTATCCGATAGGTTGACCTACAGGTACTTTACCGAAGTGACACCCCTAGAGGTAGCTTCCAGTTTTATCACTAATGACTCCATTGAGTTCACTCAGTGTTAAGTTTTCAACTAGTGTACGGACTAGGTTTTTTTTTTTTTTTTGTGAACAGCGTAAGGACTAGTTTTGAATTAATATAATATCACATTGAGGGTTTGATTGTGAATCTCAAGAAAGATAGAAATGTGTTGACGGTTTGGGCCAAAGACTTGATCCAATGCCAAAGGATAAAATTGTTTAAACTTTGCTAGTGGAATTTAATGAGCTCAAAATAGATAATATTTACACATACCAACACATGTCATTTTTAAGTGAAAAGATATTTGGCAATTCATATGTACCCATATCATTTCTAATGCTCTGTTGTTACAAGATAACATCGTTGTTTATAACCAATATAGTTGCCTGAAGTACTATCCCTTGAAGTGTCATATGCTGAGCTGTAATTTAGAGTCGGGTTTCATCAGAGATGAGGATTAAAGGAATACAGCTAACTCAAAGGACATGAAGATTCCTCTGCTTTGAGCTTTTAATTGACTCATGAGTTGACCACACCTAGCTGATGAAATTTGCAAGACCAGTGCTAAGCAGCATAGAATACCATGTTGGTGTTGTCCTCATTCCGTGCTACTCATGCCCTTTTCTCTGTGTTTTTCTTTTTTGTTTTGTTTGTTTTAAATCTGGACCTGGTCTGTTGCTTCTTCAGAGTGCTGGTGTTTCACAATTTACAATCCGATCTAATGAGTTTTTGTTGTAAATTAGGCAAAAAAACTCTCTTCATTCTACTGTTTAGTCTGGATGTTTTGCACCATTTTCTGTTGGGTGTGCAACTGTTGTTAGCTTATTATATTTTCCTAATGAACGAGCTTGACCTCAGCATATGATTCTTATGTAGCAATCAGAAACTTCTGCTTTTCGTGTCAAATAAGTTTATGTCATTTCGTAGATCATTATCGTGTCCCTGAAAACTGCAAACTATGTTGTACAGTGAATCATGCCTATCTTTACCTTCTGGAGGGAAGATAAAATTTACAATTGTTTTTGCCCATACATACCATGAAAAGTCACATAAAAAACACACTATTTATATACATTTTTATGAGCAAAGGGGAAAAATAACAATGAAATGCTAAATTTGAACCACCCAACCCCACCCTGGCCAGTCCTAACTCTCCTTGACCTGCTCCGACCTTCGCATATAGGAGATCTTTGGATTAAGCTCAATCAATTAGAGTTTAATCCCAATCTTAACTCATTTAAGAAGTTTTAACTTAAATATGTTTATTAACCCATTTAAAAACTTTAACCTTAATACATTTATAACTCATTTAATAAATGAGTTGACGGATTGTTAATGGGTTATATATATTGTGCAATTGAGTTAAAGTTAAAATAATTTAAATTTGATTATGTGTTGTTTGTAATTGTTGTGGTGCGCTGATCTACACCGATGAGATATATGACATGATCAGATCTTCATCAAAAAAGGAGTGCACATTTGACACACTAGTTGGCCAGACAGAGAGAAAGAATGAAGAGGGGGAATAGTAATAGAGATGGAGAGGAGGATAATTAGAGACTGAGAAGGATAGAAAGAGAGAAGAAGAGAGAAAGGCATAGAGGGATGAAAAATTTTACTGGTGGCACTAGTAGGTAGCAGTGGGAACGAGGATGATAACATCATAGTATGACAACAAGGAAGATGCTGCAAAGTTATAGATGTAGAGAAGAAAATAAAAATTCAAAATGGGGGAAATGGATTTTGGGTTTAGGATTTTTAATGGGTTGTGGATGGGCTGACTACTAACTGCATTAAACGGGTTAATTGTTTGTAAAATTTCAACCTTAATTTGTTAATTTACTTAAATGGTTAAACTGGTTAGCATATCATAAAACATAAATTTAAAAATCTCAACCCAAACCCCTTTATAAATTAGTTGGATAGGTGAATTAATGGATTAACCATGACCATTGACACCCCTAGTTAGTCCTTGGGTCAAGTAGAGGTTTAACCAGCTTTTCAGCTTAAACAAGGTTACAGTTAAAATATTTAATGAGAGCACGAGCTGTAATTTTTATCTTATAACTATTAATTTGGAAAAAAATTGCCTTCATTTATGAATTTATTTTCCAAAAACACTCATGTCATCAGCTTTGGTTGGATTTACCAACACAAATTTGATTAGAGAGTTATGTGATTAGGAGCGTTATTGGATTGGGTTAACTTACCAACTCACCTATCCAAACTGTATATAAATGGATTAGGATTAGGTTTTTCACTAAATGAGTTTAATCCGTCCACTTGCTCACCTACCCTTTTGTTAAACAAATAGTTAATGAGTTGACCATTTTTCTTTAACTCATTTAATTTGCTTAACTAATTATAGCCCATTTATATACATGTTTGTTCTTTTTACATTAATGCTGAATTTTAGTTTTAATATATATTCTAAATCTTTAAAGATTATTGTTGTTATGTATCCATAATTATTCAATATTCGGATTTTGAAAAACCATATCTTATTTGTCCTGCCTATCATTTTTGTTTCTAAGTTTTTAAGAACTTAAGATCTTTTTATTTTTTTACAAGTATATTATTTGTTTTATTTCATGAAGTTAATTTATAAATCAGTTTGCTTTCAACCTATTTACAACCTATGTAGCCCATTAAGTTAAATGGGTTATAAACATATTAGGATTGCAATTTTGTAAATGGGTAAATAACAAATTATGATTGAGATTTTATAAATGAACTAGAATTAGAGTTAAGATCTAATCCCCCTAATTCGTTTAGTTTACACTTTTTTATGTTAAAAGATGTGATAGTTCCACCTCTCACCATTCAGCCAAAGGCTAAGCAGCGGGAGGAAGGTCTTCACTTTCATTTACAAAAAGATCATAATCTGTACATGATGCTCTCAAGATATAATGGGGAAACTAATCTCATTACGTGTGTATCCCACAGCCCATTTGTAGTGCCAACTCTACAGCGTTACGTGCAGCATAGTTGCCTATGCGTGTTACATGGGTAAAGTCACAGCTGTCTAAGGTCCTACTTAACAGTTTAATTTTTTCTACCAGATATAAAATTGGAGACAAAATCTCTCCTTCCTTTGACAGCAAGTTATGCAATAGGAGCAAATCCGTTTCACAAATAACTTGTCTGTTAGGTAATTTTGGGTGTGTTTGGCAATTTGCAAAAGTTGTCTAAGTTAAAACTTTTCACTCTTTATAACTATTCTTTTTTTAATTATTTTTTGACACATATTTCTATACAACAACCCTATTTTTTATTCATAGTCTGTTAGGTAATTGACTTAACCAGTTTATGCCAAAAAACTGTGCATAGGTCTCTATAGTCTATCCACAAAGGATCGGCTTCTCCCCTCCATGTCTAATGCTTCATTGCTAGCTCCCCATCTGAGTTTCTCAGAACCACTCCAACCGCACATAAATTTTCTATGTTGTTCATACCCTCATCCACATTGAGCTTTAGCTTGCCTTGCGAGGAAGTACCCATTTGGCTTGGGTAATTGGAGATTCAGCTTCCATTTCTGCATAAGACAGGAAGATTCAAATTGATGAATATACTTGTAACACCAGTCAATTATATTACAATTAATATTGAATTTTCCATCCAATCTGACTGAGTTTCTGATTTGCCAAGATGGCCAGAAGAAGACCAGAAAGATTTTGAACTTCGCCTGCAAATCTAGTTTGGTGAAATGAGTTGAAGTCCAAGGATGCTAGAGAAAATTTTTTGTTGCAACTTGTTAGCCAGCTGCATGTCCAAGGTCTCCTCGGACATAACCAAAATCAATGGAACAGGTCTTCTTGATCATTCAAGCATTGATGACACCTGGTATTCAGCTGTACACCTCTTCTCTGAAGGTAGCGGGCAGCACATCATTGATAAGCTTCCAACCTAATATCAATATTTTTGGGGGCAGCTTCGTTTTCTATAGCAGTTTTAGGACATCCAGCTGTATGGAGCTTGATGAAGTATTGCTTTCCTGAATCAGCTTAGAATTATTCTGGATTATCCCGTAAACAGATTTTGACACTGAATCTCCCGTTCTTTTCCTCGTTCCAAAAGGTAGTCCTCTGCAATTTGATTTGGAATGGGAATCCATTTCACGCTGTCCCACCCATGCTCCCCAGCCATTGATTATACCTTTATTTGTGATGGTATCCTTAAATTATACCCCACTTTTTTTTCTTTTTTTTTTTTTTACGGAGAGTGGGTCAATTCGAACAGTTAAAACTTTCAATCAATCATAATTTCATTCCTAAAAGTCAAAAGAAATTTCCGAGTGGAGTAGGCCTACTCGATCGGGTTTGGCACTTCCATTATAAAGGCGATTTTCCATTTAGCAGGCACATGGGAGCATCATCACGGGTGCCTATATTTGGGATACTGTGGCCATCAGACCAATTCCATCATTTCTGCGTGTTGTCCAATTGCCACGGAGATCTACGACATGCAGAGTGGGAAAAGGTTGCTCATTCTGCATATAAATCAAACCTCGGATCCTAGAAACTTCTAGTAAGATTTTAGAGAAGGGATACAGAAGAAACCACTCTTTTAAATTCAAAGATTTGATTATAACTTCTTAGTGGAAATTGAATTTTCGTGCAAATGGTTCATTTGATTCCTTTGCACCAGGCACAGTTATTTAGACAAATAAAAATTTTGTTTAAATTTGGAACTTAATCGGTCTGCAAACTTTATTTCAATTGCGAACGAATGTGTACCCATAACAAATCTCCCATTTCATGTGCAGTCGAGAAGGAGAAAACAGCGAAGTGGAAGAAGTGAGGAGAAAATAGACGGAAAGACGAGTTTCGTGAAGATTCCATTTTCATATTCGGATAGTAATTGGACAGAGTCAGATTCACGAAGAGATTCCTACATTCAGTCATAGCTAATTTTGATTTCTTCTGAAACATACACCACCACTATGAGATTCAACGTTCATTCATGCCTGATTCTGATTTCTCCTAAAAAATTAATGATGCATCGGAGGGCTGAAGTCCGTGAACATTCCACATCTATTTTGTGTTGCCATCCTCATCATCGTCTGGATCAATTGGCACTTCATGCCGAGGCCTATTGAATTTCTCACGCAGCTGCTTTATAGGGATGTAGTCTCCAGCAGAATCCATACCATAGAACAACATTGAGATGTAAGGATGATCAAACCGACTCTGCATTAGTCGTAGAAGAAATTGGTGAGAAGAAGAATGCAGGTGAAGGCTTAGTTTATGCTTGCTACTGTTTTCATGTCCCTTCAGCATCCATACATACCTTGTCTGGTTTCTCCATGCTTAACAGATTCTCTTCAGGAACTGCCACCAAAATATTCATTATAGTAACATATAGGTTATTTGAATAAAACTCAAAATCAGTACCCAGAAAAGCCAAAACAGTGAAACATATACTTCCAGCAAAACATCAAAATTTCATAATCACACCATTTTGTAATTGTCCATGAATTGTTTTGGGGTGGCATTATGAGTTCGATGGGTTTTATAGGCCATAAGATGCTGACTACTAACTACATTGAATGGATGGATCCGCATGTGAAAGGAGTGAGAACGTTAAATATTCACTGAAATGGTAAAAGTTTAGTCTATTATATTTTACCATAGGCAACCAGAAGATTTGGTTCTGCATGCGTATCAACCAACACCTGCAAACAGAAAAAATAACTAAATGCATCCCAATAGTTTAAAAGAACTTTGCCAGTGTATTTCTATCGACAGCAGGCGACCGTAACTTGAATTTTCAGAAATAAAGGCCACCTGATAGAAGGGTTGATTATGCCCTCGAGGCAGTTTCTCAACGTTTGCATTCTCCATCCATGAACTTGACTCACAGCATCCAGGATCCATTCCACAAATCACAGCCTGATAACCTGAGGAGTCAAGAAATAATAAACCCTGTTCACTGATCAATATTACAGGAAAAATAAACTTAATATCAGGAAGGGTCTTTTTTTGTCTGAGAAATAATCAGTTTCTGGAATGCAAATATCAAAGTAAAATAATGCAAATCCGTAAAGAGAATGCATACCATAAATCTTATGCCTTACTCTCTGCCCCAGCCGATATGCGTATTGAGCATCAGCCACAGTTTCTGTCTGAATGTAAACTAGATGAGTCTACTTGTTTACCAACATCAGAAATACACTCTGACATTTAGGATGTATTTAGAAAGTAATAAAACTTTTTGATGAAAAGTTTTTTTTTTTGTATAAAAGTCTTTGTATTGAGAGAAAATGATATGGTATGATAGGTGTAACGATGAGAAGTTAAGAGAATAAAATTAAAATAGATAAGTTAATTGTATAGGTAGCTGTGTAAAAATGATTAAAAAATAGGGGAAAAAGAGTTTTACACTTATCCAAACAAACCAATTGAGAGAGAGAGAGAGAGAGAGAAAGAGAGAGAGAGAGTACTGGTTTACCAACCTGAAAAAACACACTAGGTATTTAATTATACGAATAGAAAATATCTTGACTAGAATGTGGTTTGGACATGTTAAATGGAGACCTCGAATGGCACGGGTTGAGAGAGTTGAGTTTATTCAATAGAAGACACTAAGAAAATGAGAGAAAGACCCAAAGAACATAGATGGAAGTAAATGAATAAGATATGAAGATGTTCAAGATTAATGAAAACATAGTTTACAATTATCAAAAATGGTGCACCAAGATCCAAGCAGCTGACCCCGCATAGGTGGAAAACAGCTTATAATGATGATGACAAAAGAAAATATCTGATCATAGACACCAATGAAATTTGGTCCTCACCACTTGTTTTGAAATCCTATCACGCAATTCAGCAGCTAATGCATAGTTCTCATCCTCTATTGCCTTCTGCAAATCTGCGCTGCAGAGATTTCTCTGAATCAGTCAATTCAATACACATTCAAAATACTAACGGTGCCTTTTTTTTTTTTTTTCTTTTTAGTGTGTGAGTACTAAGGCAACTCAAAGAAAGCTAGTCTGAAATTTGTATGTGCTTAAAACACTCTTTGATAGAACTAAACTAATTAGAGATCATTGGCAGTCATTCAACGTGTCTTTCAGCAGTTCACAGACAGACCAAACAAAGAGATGCAGGACAAACCGTAGACGTATCATATCAATCACCGTTTCTTGGGCTTCACTCTTTTGTGACAGTTTCCTCCCCTTAGCTTCCAGTTGCTTTGTTATCTCTCTTTCGACCTTCCAATAACAGCATAAAATAAGCAACTGACAATCCTATACCTGTTTTGATGCTCTATTGGTGGAAACAGATTCCTTTCATGACAGAATTTTTTATCCACAGTTAGTATGAAAGAGTTATTGCTGATGATACCTCGACGAGTTTTCTCCTCAACAGCTGTGCTATTTCATGCTCGTTTCTGTTCAAAGCAACCTGCAATAAGAGGAGCGTAGGTCTTCACCACAAATTCAGCAGGCATTGGTTGCATCAACAAACCAAAAAGTATGAGAACCTGCACTTGAGTCGCCACGTCAATCTGAAAAAAGAAGACCAAAATTTCCTCATTTGCGCTTTCACTGCGCTCAATGCTGGCATCCGTTCCTTTGTCATCCCCTTGAAAAGACCAACCAGTAGCCCTGAGCCCGGTCCTCCTCCACAACAATCCATTAGGAATCATCGAACTCCGACCTTGTCCACGTAACCCAAAACGTAGGCATTCCTTATTCACAACCTTCAGATCACTCTTCCACAGAGCAACCATTCCGTATTTGCCAGCATTTCCACGTGCCGCCAAAGTGTTTGCTGAAATGCATTGCATCATTTTGTTCGCCAAGCCGGCTCCACACAAATGGGAAGGCATCGATCACCAGCAAAGCCGCCTGTGCAATGTAACAGCTTCAAATTCTTCTCATCTTGCTTTACCCCATCCACACCTTCTTCAGAATTAAAAGTCTCCCTAGAAAAGACGCTTTCATGCATTTATATGAAATGGAGAATCCAAAAAGCTCAAGTTTTTTCCGCAATCATACTTCGAATAGACCGGGGCCCAAAAATTTTCGCAACGGGAAGATCCAAAACCAGCTAAAGTATATTCACTTTCTATGTCGAACGCAAGCATATCGCGCTGTGGAAAAATATCTTCTGGAGTGGATGATTTTTGGGACGCGGTGCAAGAACAGGAATTACCTGATTTGGAAGGATTTTGTTCGGGAGGAATTCGAATGCGCTTCTTTCTTCCTTTCGAGTCTGAAATCCAGACAACAAGAGAACCAAAGGTTTTCCCATTTTGCTGCTATAAAGAAGGATAATGATTTTGTTAGCATAGGCGAAGAACTGGTTGCCCGGGCTACCACGTGTATTCTTGCATGGAAATGCTATTCAATTCTCATATTTCAGAAAATATTTTTTTAATATGTATATATATTTATAAATCTTAAAAGCCAGAAGTTTTGGGATAGAAAATAATTTAAATAATCCCTGAAACTGTTGATTTTTGAAATTTATAAAAAAATATATATAAACATGAAAGATTATAAAATTTAGCATGTTAATCAAATACACTTAAATAAAAAATTTTATGAAAAAT
>JAXCLR010000063.1:6932072-6949420 GCA_035584095.1 Annona squamosa | reverse complement strand
GGCAACAATCCTGAGTCACGTTTACCAATCGACAAGATCTTGGAGTAAGGACAAATGTGACGCCTCGGTTCGGGGCGTCACATGGATAGAATGGATTATGTGCTGCTTATCAACCGTGCAATATAGAGTTAACATCAATGGTTTCAAATCGAGCTATTTCTATCCGTCTAAGGGGCTTCGGCAGGGAGACCCACTATCTCCATACTTGTCCATATTATGTGCTGAGGGACTTTCAACGCTTATATCTATTGCGGCGGCATGGGGGGGGATCCAAGGAATACGACTTAATCCGCATGGACCCCCACTCACTCACCTACTTTTTGCGAACGATGCTCTCATCTTTCTCAGGGCCACGGCTCTCAATATTGGCAGTTTTTTAGCATTTTACAGAGATATTTAGACTCGTCAGGTCAGGTGGTAAATGTGGATAAGACGGATGGTACTGGTAGGCGGGATGTTTCCCAACTGCTGGGGTTGATGGGTGACGAGCTCCAACACTACCTTGGCCTCCTAGCATGGCTGGGTAGAGCTAAGATGGGCTTATTCAAGTACCTAAAAGAACGCATATGGAAAAGAATGCAAGGGTGGAAGGGTAAACTCCTCTCATGGGGTGGGAAGGAGATATTGATTAAGGTTGTTACACGGGCTATCCCGTCATACGCAATGAGCATATTTCTACTGCCTAAGACTTTCTGCCATGAACTTAACGGACCGTTTAGCAGGTTCTAGTGGGGTGAACAAGGCAACAAACGTAAAATGAGTTAGGTTGCATGGAGCGAAATGTGCAAGACAAAGCTATCTGGAGGGTTGGGATTCAGAGATATCAACCACTTTAACCTAGAGATGCTTGCAAAACAAATCTGGAGGCTGATAACAAACACCAACTCGTTCTGCTACAAGATGCTAAAGGCTCGTTACTTCCCAAATGCAGACTTTTGGCAATGCCAGGAGAGAGCAGCTGATTCTTTCACTTGGAGGTGCATTCTAAAAGCCAGAGATGCAATTCAACCGGGATGCAAATGACGAATTGGTAATGGTAGGCGGGTTCATTTCTTTGGGGACTGCTGGCTAGATTCTGTGGTAACAAAAGTGGGCCCTCTCCCTTTATCAATACCAGAGGACGCGTCGGTTAGCTTTTTCATCAACGACGACACAAACACATGGAACAGGGATCTAGTTGTCGTAGAGGTGGGCGAGGCGGGATGGCAACAGATCAACCTAATTTCCCTCTCTCGATTGGGTGGGGAGGACGCCGTGTATTGAAAACATGAACCCAATGGGGCTTTTTCTGTTAGATCAGCTTATAGATTTCTCACCTCGTGTGCTAGTTACCCATCAAATGTAGGTATTTTCAAAGCTATTTGGAGAACGAAGCTCCCTAGCAAGGTACTCATCTTTGGATGGAGATTATTCAAGAATGCCCTTCCAACATTGGCGAATTTGCAGAGGAGGGGCATTGGGGTGGAACCGGTTTGTCTGTTTTGCAGGTCCAATGCCGAGGATGCAAACCACCTGTTTGTGGGATGTTCGTGCACAAGAGGTGCGTGGTCTAGGTTTTTGAGATCTATCCCAGCGGGGGAGTCGATTGAGGCTACCCTGAGGTCACTGGTACAAAAAAATAGGATAAAAGATTTAGCTCTTTTTGTTCTATCTTGCTGGAAAGTGTGGTTTATGCGTAACAGGTACAGGGAGGAAGGGAAACAGCTGGAACTTGCTGGAATCACTGATTGGTGGCTTGAGTTTCTTGAGCAACATAATTGTGTAAAACTCCTATGCAGAGATGGAGCGATGGACTAACCTCTTGTACCCAAGTGGATTTTACTACCACAGGGAGTCTTCTGGATAAATGTCGCTGCTAGGAAACACTGTGGGAGGATGTTTACGGGGTACGCGGCGGTTATCAGGGACTCATAAGGCGCCTTTATTGGGGTGAAAGGTTGGCGACAAATGGGGGTTGTTGAACCTCTGCTCATGGAAGCAAATGCTTTCCTTATGGGAGTAAACTGGGCTCTCCAAATCGGTCTTGATAGGGTGCAGATTGAAACTAACTCACTTCTTCTTTTCAACTTCTTAGTGTCAGATTCTTTTGTCTCCTCACCGGCAGGGCTTGTTATCTCCGAGATCAAGGCCATTCTGTCTGCTTATCCTCAAATATCGACTCATCATGTTCTTCGGCAAGGAAATAGGACGGCCCATGCTTTAGCTGATTTTGTGTCAGTTACCTTTTTGGACCAATATGTATGGTGGGGAAACCCCCCCCCCAGGCTATTATGGCAAACATTTGTAGAGATAATTTTTTGGCAATGCAGTGTTGGGAACGCTCTTCCCATCCTTCATCCCAAAATGGATGAGGGATGGCTAGGGTCGATCCTTTTCATAAAAAAAAAAGTGCATTGGTTCATGTTCCTAAATTAGTATCAAGAACATATTTGGGGTGTGTTTGGTAATAAGTAAAAATTGTCAAGTTAAAACTTTTCAATCTAAAACTTTTCGCTCTTTACAACTACCCTATTTTTTAATCATTTTTCACATTTTTCTATACAATTACCCTATTTTTCAATCATTTCTATACAACTACCAATACCACTAACCTATTTATTTTAATTTTATTCTATTTATTCTTCATCTTTACTCCTATCAATCACATCATTTGACAACTTCTACTCTTTACAACTTTTCATTATAAGTTTTATTCATTCCCAAACACACCCTTGATATTTAGTAGTGATTGTCTACCAAAGTAATCGTAGCTCACCTTATGAATAAAATTCAAACGGGAAAAAAAAAATGAAAGATGTTGATGATTGATGCAAAATCTAATTTATCCACTTTATTTAATATCATTTGTTTAGTTAGCAGATGAAATTTAGTCAAATAAAGTATGTACATCGGCCGCATTTTCTTAAAATTAAATATATTGATTTGTAAATTAGAGAAAATACTGAGATCCATTTACATTTGTGTTAAAATATAATATACTTTATAGAATGATTTGTTCATATAATAGTGGTATTTTAGATGACTTAAAATGTTACCAACACTACTTAAATTATTTTATTAAATCGATTTTACAAATATACAATGACACTAAACAAATGAAAGAGTTTTCATAATAATATAAATAATACTAAATATAAACGCGTGAAATAAGTAGGTAAGCGTAGCCCACAAGAAATATTGGCTGTGATTTTAAAGAGTGATGCGAAATATTGGCTGTGATTTTAAAGAGTGATGCGACAAAATCCGTGAATCTTTGTGTGAGGAGGTTTGCGGCTCCCTGTTCATTTCCTCCAACTCGGTTGGCAGCCTCTGCATTCGATCCTCAAAGTATCCCAGCGTGGAACCGTGGTTATAGGCAGGAGATACCGAGTTTCCTTTTTTAATTAATTTCCTCCAACTCGATCTCGAGCCGCCTGATCCGCTCGTCCTGCTCTTCTCTGATCTGATCCGCTGCTGCCATTATCTCTTTTGGCGCTATCATTGCGATGGGGAAGAAAGAGAAATGAGAGGAAGAATCCAAACATGCCCACGGCAACAGTCTCCGACGATGATGGCCGGAATACGCTAACTACCTACGAGAAACGAGGGAAAGGGAAACGAATTGAAGAATGCAGGACTTCAATTCATTGAAACAACTTAAAATGATGTTTAGAATTGAATTGATATTTAAGTCATATTGTTTGGATTTTAATGCTTCGGTTAAGCTTCAAAAATAAGATTAAAACTGAATTAATATTTTTACACATAAGTATAGGATTAGTATTAGCTTCGCCTGAACCTGAGTCCAACCAACCCCATTTGTGCCTTAGCTTACACAATTTACTCTAGATGGCGACCATCCAAATAGCCCTTTTTGGATACCAGATTCTAGAATGTGGATTCTGTTCTCATGCAAATTGCCAAAGCAACTACGATTAGTAAAGTCTAAAGCCTTTGTTCAAATGCCAAGATCGACCAATCAAAAATATTTTGTATCATGATTTCATACACTTAAGTGCACTTAGCTTCGGTGTATTAGGGTGTATTTAGCCAATTTTTGGATTTTTTTTACATGATTATTGATCTGATTATATTTAACAAAAATCTTTAGATATTTTTTTGAATTTTTAAAATTTGGTGACATTTTTGGTAATTTAAAATACTAAAATGCTGTTTATTTTTAAATTTTTAAAAATATATAAAAATAGAAAAATTTGATACATATGTTAGATACACTTAGATTAACATTCTTTTGAAAAATTATCAAAAAAATAAAAAATGAATATTTACACTAAGGTGCACTGAAGTTAAATGCACACGGTGTATGAAATCATGATCCTCAGTCAAATATCTTAAGCAGTGCAAACTAGTTTTATTATTACTAGGAGAAAATAAATACCAAGCATGTAGTGTGGTTTAATTAGAACAACAGACATAAAAAGCTCTTGATCAGTTCAAAAAACCTAGTCTTTCAAGAGTTGATCACTATTGCTGTTTCAAGAAGTGATGATGATCAGGGATATCAAGCCCACCACCAACATCAACATCAGCAGCAAACCCCATAGAAATTGGACTTCTTTCCTGCTCATCTTTTTCATTCTCCCTGCACAAACAAGACTCCCACTTCCACTGCTTATGTAATCTGCGGCCCTCCCCACATTTAGTTCGACGTCTTCCAAGTGTTCGCCCTGTGTCTCAACGAAAACGGCCATGTCAAGAAAGATCTGGTGCAGCTCCATAAGGCTCCTCTGCAGCTGCTTCAATGCCTCCTCCCTCTCTTGAAATTCACCTCTCCTATCCAATTCCGAATCCTCTGTCTGCATGGCTGCTGAAAGCATATGATGTTCTTCTTCTGCAGCCTTTGCTTCAGCTTCCTGGCTGCTGGTGGTGTTGGGATGAGGGCATTTTCTGTTCTCATCTGTAATCTTTTCCCTTAACGACTGAAAATCATTCATCATCCCCCACATCTTGCTTCGTAGGCCGTTCGTGACTGAAAACCTTGTCCTGTCAACTGGGCTGCCTGCTCTGTACGCGGGAGACAAACCCCGATTTGCGATGTTCGATTCGTCGAGAGCTTCCAGTCTTCCTTTGATGAGTTTGGCCTTGCGAAGGATGGTGACCATGTTGGAATCTATTCTATCTTTCAGGCCTCGGAAGACTTTTGCACTGGGTGATGATCTGGTCTCTTCATTGAGGTGTTCGAGGTCGAGGAGGAGGTTGGAGATGACTTCCATTTCGACCTTGATTATGCCTACTTCTTCGAAAAACAGGGTGAGATTTTCTTCTCCCATGGCTTCATCTCCCACAGGATCAGCTTCTGGTGCTGCTTCTTCAAGATCCTTCAACACCTGCTTCTTGAGTTCCACGTAATTAAGGAAGGATTTTGTCATCAGATCATTCATCTTTCCGATGTATCATCCAACAGAGACCTGCTTGTGGTTGTATATAGTTGGAAATGAGTAGAAACAACAACAACGACAAATAAAAATACTGTTCGTAAATGAAACTGCAAGGTGATGAGTATGATTTGGATGAAGAAATGGAATTCATTGCTTCTTAATTTCTAAGGCCCGTTGTTCCCCATGCACAACAACAACAAAAAAATCATTTTCACTGAGTTTCTCATTTCTCATGCATAACTAGGGGTGTTAATAGTCATGGTCAACCCGTCAACCCGCTCGTCCAACTCATTTAATTCGTTTAACCTATTTAACTCGCTTAACTCATTAAAGTTTTATATCTATATTTAAACCCCTTGATTATTTTCTATATTTAAGTCTTCCTCAAATCACGTAACTTTCATTTTCCACCGCTGCCCTAATTCCATTTTTCTATTACTGCCTTATTTTCATTTTCCCTACACCGAAAACACCTTCTCGTCTCTTCCTGTGAGATCATCATCTACTAGAGTTTAGGCTTTCAAGGTATTTGTTATACAACTCGTTAACAACTCACTAATCCGTTTATTAAATGGGTTGTAAATGGGTTAGGGTTGAAGTTTTTTAAATGGATTAATAAACGAATTAGGGTTGAGATATTTTAAATAGGTTAAGATTAGGATTAAGCTCCAACTCGTCCAACCCGATCTGTTAACACCCCAATGCATAACAACATTACTCTTTTATTTTTAATATTTTTTCATTTCTCCGTACATAACAATCACTAGTTATTTAATCGCCACATCCCTTTCACATCTTGTTCCATCTCTTCGCATACTTCCTTCTACCCCATAGAAGTGTGTGTGTTTTAAAACGAAGAGCTTAATGATAATGTGAAAAAACTTAAATCGATAATTAAATATTTCACAAATACGTGAAGAAAAAGAAAAAGGGGATAATAAAAAAAAGTGAGAGAAAATTATCCTAAAAAAATAATTCGAAAGAAGGGGGAGAGAATCGAAGGAATGAATTGTTAATAAATTGAATGGAAAATGAAATAGAAAAGGTTATGATTTGGAAAGATAGAAGGTGATGATAATAAAAAGTAATAATTTGGAGATATTGAGAATAACAACTTACAAACATGGATAATAACAAAGTAAAATTAGTAAAAGTAATTGCGAAGTTTCAGGAAAATGAAGAGAACTCAAGGTTATATAATTCACATGTCATGTCTTCCAATTAAGTCCAACATCAGTAATGTAGGAATTCATAAAGCATCCTCCGGAGTAAGTGATGTGGAACACTGGATCCTTACATGAAATAAAACATGCGATAAGATGGTGTGATAGACATCGAGGAAAACAAAAATCCAATTCTTTCTTCCGACATTCTCATCATCCAACATCTTAACTAACTACCATAATCATTATTTTACATTTTCCATGCAATTACAAAACTTAACCTCATCATATCGCATTAGTCTCTCATTTTAAAAAAAAAATTCTTACAATTTGTTTCTCACTTTTTTTTTCTCATTACCGAATACGTGATAATCCCAATTGTAAAATTTTAAATTCTTAGAAAATTTCCCTGTTACCCATTACCAAAAAAATAAATACACAAAAAAATTTCTTAGTTATTATGATATTTTCATAAGCAAGAAATTTTCGAAAATTTTCTTAACTATAGTGATGATTCATGGGAAAAATTTTCCTTGCTTATAATGTTGTTTTTATAACTATAGTGAGTGTAAAAATCACAAACTTGTCTAGCAACTAAATTTTAACTTTTTGCAAGACAATTTTGATTGCCGAAATATAAAATTTTAAAAGTACAACATGAAATCACAGGTCTCATTTTCTAATATATAATTGAAATATACATAGGCATAATTTTGTCAGCCCAAACTACAGAATGACTTACTTAACCATCACAAACCATAGTTTTTTCTATGTTTCATGTCTACTCCAATTCGAGACTCGAAGCGAATACCACCACAATAGAATGAAATTCATTTGAGAGTAATCAAAATGGAGTACTTGAAAAAGAGAAAATTCAAGGGATTGGGCACAAACCGAGAAACACCGAGGAAGAGACAATGCAGGTTGATTGTTTTAACTCGGACTATGAATTCAATTTAGTCGTTCCTGGTACAGGTACAGAGATTGTCACCAACCAGAAATTGAAGAGGCTTCGGATCCAAGACGGCAGTATTTTGTCTTCGGATGTTGGGTTTTTGGGGTCCTTAATTTTTAATAAATATGCGTTGGAGAGAGTGGATCACGACCGTTTAAAACCCGACTCTCGCTGTTTAGATTTTCAAAAAAAGAAGCCGTTATTAAGGAAGAAACCGCCGGGCATGGGTGAATTTGGGACACGTGCCAGGCGTTTGTCTTCTTGAAGAAGTGATATACAGTACACGGCATTTTTGAAAGTTTTTGAGTTTTTTTTTTTTTTCATCTTATATCCATTTAAGTATGCGTATTAACTGGATTGGAGAAAAATTTTCAGTATGAAAGTTTTGAAATAAGAAATGATATGTATAATGATAAGGAATAAAAAAGATAAAGTTAAAATATATAGGTTAGCTATACATGTAATTATGTAAAAATAATTGAAAAATAGTATAATTTATATAAGATAATGTGAAGAAATAATTAAAAAAATAAAACAATTATAGATTGTGAAAAATTTTAAATTTAAAAAGTTGCAGTTGAAATGTTCTTTTATGCATCTAAACATTTGTTTAAGATAAAACTTTTCATTTAAAATTTTTTATAGTTTATAACTATCCTATTTTTTAATTATTTCTTCATATCTTCTTGTACAAATTATTTTATATTTCAATTACTATTTTAACTTTACTCTCTTTATTTCTCATTATTACCTCAATTATATTACATCGTTTTCTATTATTTAAAAAAAAATTATACTAAAATCTTTTCGTTTAAAAATTTTAATAATTTCCAAACACACCTTAGGAGCGAATACCAAGGCGGATGAGGATGAAAATTGGTGAATACTTACTCAGGTCCCAACCAATGTGCCCTGGATCTAAGGTTCGAACTTTTTGTGTTGTCTTGAGATCTTTATCTAAAAGTTTATTGGAATATAAATTTGTTTTAAGCTTGAACATTATCATATGTTGTAATAAGTTGGGATGACATTTACAAATTGGATAATTTTGTTTGGTTATTTTAATTATGTTGTGATTTAAGCTTGGACTAACATATGATGAATATTGAAAGATGACTTGCAAGCCCAAATCCAATGTGAAAATATTATTTTGAGTTTGGAATTTTAGAAAATTAGTTACATGAAAAGATGCAAATAAACGATTCGAAAGTCGAGTAGTTATATAAAAAAGCGTGTTAATTCGGTAGAAAAATGCACGGAAAAGTTTGTGTAATTTTTTTTCCTTTTTCCTTTGCCAATTGATAGCTGCTCACTCGGGTTGACACTTGTCCGGTAGAAATCAGAGGTAATTTTAGTTTGTTTCTAGTATGAAATAACTCTGGCTATACACAAGTGTTTTTCCATCTATTAAACTTGACTCAACAAGTGCTTGTTCTAATCTTCTTTTCCTCCATGACGAACAGTGTGAGAGAATCATGTTCAAGCTTTTACAAAGAATAAAGATGTTTTGGAAGAATATATTAAAAAAAAGTATTGGAGGAGGGGAAAGTTTAGAAAACGATGGTCATCGATACAGAATCTGGACACGGAGCTGATAGCCGACAGTACTTGCTCGCTTACTAGTAAAGACCCGTAAGTGTTTGCAAGTGATGGCGCTGCCAAATATCCAGACCCACCACGGTGCTACCGCTCGTTGCGTAGCTTCCCAGTACGCTCTGTTTTCTACCATGGAGGCTCGCATTGGCTTGTGGACATAGATTGTCTACTTACATTTGATCCTGAATCCGAAATATCGATGTGCCCAACGGAGGAAACTTGGAATGGACAAGGTACTCACCAAATGCCCGTCTGTTAGAATGGGATGGTGCGCTACACTAGGTGAGAATTGGTATTACTCCGAGGCTAGATGCGTTGAAGACGTCAGACAACAGCTGCTGTTGCTCCCACCCAAGATGAGTGTTGTTACACAGCATTAAGGATTTTGTCCCTTGCATCATTCAGGATGCAAACATGGTGGCGGCATTCTTGCAATGCTCTCAGATGGCATATGGTTTGCCCCGTGGCTGTCGACTGTGAAGGTGATAGACTTTCGTTTTCTACAAGCAGATGTGTGATAGTAAGGAAAAAATGTCAACTTAAAACTTTTCAATTTAAAATTTTTCACTCTCTATAATTATTATATTTTTTAATCATTTTTTCACATTTTTTCATACAATAAACCTACTTGTTAATCATTTCTACATAACTACCCATACAATTAACCATTTTATTTTAACTTTATTATCTTTATTCCTCATCATTACTCCTATCATATTATATCATTTGATAACTTTTACTCATCAAAAGTTTTATCCATTCCTAAACAAACCTATAATGTGAATAGGAAAAGAATCACACAGCGCCTATTCATCACTTTTCTAAAGGAAGGCTGGATTATGGGGAGATAAATAGACCATGGTATGTGCGATACGTTCCCATTTCCCACCACTGAATTTCTCTCCAGGGGAAGTGACTAGTTATTACTTGTAAGCGTACTCCATCCATCTACAAATGGACGTGAGTATGGGCATTTTCTTCCCAGGAAGAAAACAAAAGAACCGTTTTTTCTTATTCAGGTTTTTTTCTTCAGTTTCACTTGATTATTGTGCGTTGAGTCCAGTGGGACTTACTTTGATCTTTCTCGTAATTTAAACTTCAATGTCTTTTTTACGGTTTGCCTGGTATACTGCCTAATGGAGATCCATGAACGAATGAATGTTTCATTGCAGCTCATAAAAGACTGCTTATGATTTGGTGATTTGTCATTGAATTCATCACTCACTCAATCATTTTTGTGTTGTAACGACATCATACTCAGAAAAATATATTTAATTTGATAAGATTGCACGTAAACAAATAGTCTGTTTTTTTACATGTTTGCTTTCATGGATAGTTTTCTAAAAAATAAATTAATTAGGAAAATTTCTTAAAAAATTTGCTCGTAATTCCTAACACATACACAATGTTTTAAAAATTACTTTTACACTTATAATATTCACTCTAAATTCTTATGATATTCACTGCTCTTCTGTAAGACTATTTTATCCCTCCCAAATTTCTTAATCAAAACAATTCTATATGATCCATTGCTGTTGGTAAATCGTTAAGGTATGACATTAATTGCTTCAAGTATTATGATAGGGTCTAATTGTTTCAATTTGGTAAATTTTGATGGGTAAAATTATCTTTTCAATAAAATAGTTAACACTTATTCTAGCTAAAGTGTTATAGGTAGAAGAAAAATTTATAAAACTATGTTCATATTTAGGAATAAGAACAAATGTTACAAGTACATGAGAAATTTCTACCAAAATAAGTTTTGTCCACCTATAGCTATTGCTTCAATGGACTTCTCTTAGCTTTTACCATCGTATATATGAGCATTCATCAGATGTATTCATTCCCACGGAGAGTTCCACATCTGCAATCCAGAAACCGGAGAGCATGTCTCCATGCCAAATTCAAAAATAAATTGGAGCAATTATATGAGTGGGATTTCATTTGACCTTAGTGTCACCAATGGTAGCAACATCGCTTCATATGAGCTTCTAATGGCTCGCTTGATCCCAAAGCTCCATATCAAGGTGTACACCGCCGAAACTTAGTTGCTAATTTTCAATGGGTTTCCATGGTAGGCAAGTTATTTTTTTTATTTATAAAATAAATAATTCATATAGAGCGTGAAGTCATGAACTATACTTATTTAGGATCGTGTTATATGCACCCGGATGCGCTAGACTCAGTGCACCTTGTGCATTTCACCTTTTTTATTTTTTAAAATTTTTTATGAAATTTTCAATTTAAATGCATTTAACATGTGTATCATTTTTATAATTTTTACAATTTTTGAAAATTTTTAATTTTTAAAAATCAATAGCATTTTTAAAAATTTTAAATTACTAAAATGTCATTAATTTTTAAAATCTAAAAAAAATCTAAAATCTTCAAAAATAGTAAAAAATTGATACAGATGTTAAATATACTTAAATTAACAATTGTGTAAAAAATTTTCAAAAAAATAAAAAAATGGATATTTACACTTGTGTGCACCGAGTCTAAGTGCAGCCGGGATATAATAAAACCTACATGTTTAGCATTAAAAGATATTTGAGACAAATTTAATTCATTTATACTCATAAATCTACAAACATATGAAGTGGTGGAAATGATAGTAGCGCTAGCTATATATTACCTATTTTAATAACTCACCACTGGAAATGATACTAGTTACCTAACCTAGTTTCATTACAGCAGAGCGTGAAAATAATCCATTAGAACATTTTAAAACTTCGTATAATGTTTTAAGATCTTATAGTTTTGAGTTGGATTGAAAATGTGCTGCGATCAGAATTGGGAGATGTTCAACCACAACCAAAAGCCTTCGCCTCATCATTTTCATACGAGAAACTGAAATGACTTGAGTGGATTAGGCGAATGTGCTTGATCATGTTTGCAATTCTGGCATGCCATTACTAATCAACTGAATAAATATTAATAATGAAATTTAATTATTCTAATCCAACCATATAAAGTTAAATTATTTTCAAATTTTCTTCATTTGAATACAACTTTGTCCTTGCACCGCAGGACGTTCATCATGACAGCTTATGCTTATCAGTTGTTGCAAATTTTTGGTAGATAAGTATCTATTTATGCACATTAGCTAGCTTATGGCCTGCTTAAATGCAACCAGATTCACAAATGAAAGGATAATCGTGGATAATTATAAAAAATTTATACACATGCAGGGTGTTAAGGTAAAAACTCAAAAACAAAGACGACTAGCCCTTTAATTCTCTCGAAAAAGAAACAATAGATAACTAGTCTTGTGTAATCGGGTAGGGTTATTCGGTTTAGAGCCCACCTTAATCTTAATCTATTTAAAAAACTTTTACCTTAGTCTATTTCTAATCCATTTATTAAAAAAAAACTCAATCTTACTACTAATCCATTCAACATAAATAGATTAAGTAGTGGGCTTTTACGGAGTTGAGTAACAAAACAAATACAAATGATGAACTAGTCTAAATATAATTCCACAGAATCAATAAAGGATTCTAATGCTTTTTTTCTCAAAAGAAAAGGATTCTAATACTAATCATTTAATTGGATTCAAAGCATCTACTTTCATGTAGATTCGTAATTAAATATTAATTCACTTGTTGATATGTATAACTTGTAAAGTAACCATAAAAAATATTATCTATTTAAATGGTTTTTCTAGGTTACCTGGTTAAATGGGTTAGATTATTGAGTTAGACAAGCTCAATCCATGACTAATCACTTATTTAAAGCCGACTGCTCATTTCAGCCTTGCCTAAAATCATTTAAAAAAAAATTATAAAACTGTTTACTATATGATCGATAAATCAAGTTTTACTTGTTTTAAATATATGTCGGTATTTTTTTTAATTTCAAAGTCTAAATAATTTTAGTCATTTTTTAGCTAACAATTACGAAAATAAATTTTAAAAAAAAATTAAATTAAAAAGTACATCTTTGGGCCAACCCAAAATTCACTTATTTTCGGTCAACTTAAGAAGATCACATCCCTTATTTTAAATGGGTCATACACGTTATGTAAATAGAGTAGCATGTTGAAAATTTTCAATCCTAATCCACTAAAAACAAGGTTAAGTTGACCGGACTATAGGTTGACCCTAACTTGTTTATACCCGTAGAAAAGAGAAAACAACCATGCAAAAACTAACATTGTTGTGAACTTTTGTGAAAAAAATTTTTGATTGGTTTTGATGATGACAAAAGAAATGCTTTTGTGCCATTGGTTTTAATATTGTGAAATTGTGTTTTGGGATGATTTGGTAAAACTATGATCTTATATGGAATTTTGAAAAGATTTAAAAGAGTGGTGTATTTGTGGAATTATCATTTTGAGTTATGATACAAATTGTCATAAGATGAGTTTTGATTGTTATAAGATTAAAATTTAAAAATAGAATATGCTTTCTGGAATGTTTGGAATAATCATAG
Source organism: Annona squamosa (assembly GCA_035584095.1). Lineage (NCBI taxonomy): Eukaryota > Viridiplantae > Streptophyta > Magnoliopsida > Magnoliales > Annonaceae > Annona > Annona squamosa. Next base: position 6,935,894 of record JAXCLR010000063.1, on the reverse strand, counting down.
AATATGCTTTTTAAGATGTGATAAGATTGAACTTGAAATTTGAAAATGGAATATGTTTTTTTTTGAAAGTTTGGAATAATCTTGGTATATGCTTAATTGAAAACTTCATTTGGAATAATCATGGAATATACTCTTTGAGATGTGTTTAACCATGAGTTAAGATTGGTTTATTCATTTATAATTATCTTAAGCGGAATGACATGATTAAAGTAAGACTTTTCTCCAAAATTTGTATTTTACAAAAAACAAGCGAAAGGTCAACCTTTTCGACACAGTAGAGGTTCATGGAGACCTCTTGGACTATTTTCTAGGCCATATTTTAAGTGATCAAGGAGCTAGAGAAGGAGAACTTAAGAGAGCTATAAGGCAACAAAAATTAAAGAAAAATCTAAAGTGCAAATTTGAGAGACTCTAAAGTACTTCATTGTAAGATAACTTTCTGTGAAGGCTTAAAGGTGAAGCTGAAATTGCAAATTTTTAAATGTGTTGCTACTAGGCATTCAAAGTTACAAACTTTTGATCAATTGAAGAGTTGTTGTTCTTGTAAATGTGCTAAATCAGTTTGTTTTTTATTTAAAGTTTTGTTCTTTGTACTACCTTAGTATTGATGGTGATCAAAACAAGAGAAATATTGCAATACCTTGGTGTTGATGGTGATCAAATCAAGAAAAAGTGAATCAAAGTGTTGATTACTTCAGGAGTTTAACTAAAGTTAGTACCAATTCAGAAGATAGTTGAATAAACTATACTACTGTAATTTGTATGTTAAAGTTTACTAGTGGAACTCAAGTCATTGTGTTTGGAAAGTGGAGTAGAATAAGGAGATCTGAACTACTATATATGTTCTTGTCTTTATAGATTAATTTCATTATTGTGATTTGTATTTTGCTGGATTCGCATTATTTTACTAAAGTTCTTTGAATAGTCATCACTGGGGACCAACAATTTCCTAAAAGAAACACTATGCATACTAACCATACTTCTTTTGAGTATGCATACCTCTTTCTCAAAAGAAAAACTACTCAAAAATATAAAAATAAATAAAATAAAATCTAAAGCTAGCTAGGATTTTTCCTCCGAACCGATTTTATTAATTGTGTCTTGTATATCACCTACCAAACATGAAATATTGAACCTTTGCCATCTCCTTGTTTTTGTTATGCGTGCATATGTTGTATGTCCACCTTGTTGAACTAGGCTCGTCCCGAAGTGCAAGTGAGCATAAGTGTCGTTTGAGCGGGTGTTCAAGAGTGTGGTTATTGTAAATATAAATCATAAAAAAAAAAGAGTGTAGTTATTGATGTGAATGTGTGTATATATGTATGGAAGATGATGATCAATACATTCGCAATCTCGCTTTCGAATAATAAAAGTAAAAATACATTCGCAATCTCCACTTTCGAATAATAAAAATAAAAATACATTCGCAATCTCCTGTATTTTATATTTTTTATACTTATACTCTTCATTTTTATATAAGCCCGTGTGTATTTAGCTTATTGTATCCCAAATTTTACTTTTAAGATTCTTCTATATTTTTACAAAAATTCGAAAAATATTCACTCATCTGGCACTCCGCCTCACGTGAAAAAGGTAATTTTATTTTAAAATCATTTTAAATATATATAAGAATCCAAAACTGCTAAGTTGATATATGAATTAATTAAATACACTTAGGCCAACATAAAATGAAGAATATAAAATACATTATAGGATCATAAATCTTATACGACCCCCTATTGCGCGCACAAATAGACAGATTGAAAAATATTTTTATTTTTTATAAATATGTGGTTCCACTTAGATTTTCATTTATGTAAAATTTGACAGTTTTTCAATTTATTTGGTGTTTTATTTTGATTTTTGAAAATTCGTGAAATGGAATAAGTACATATAAGTGGTAAGTCTACAAGAGGTCGAATTTAAATTTTATGTATGAACTAAATACATGTAAGGAAATATAAAATATCAAGAGATTTAATATATATATATATATAACACAAAAGATTATTACTTGGCTAAGAAATTACCAAGTCTACAAGATTGTGATTTTATATATTCCATGAACTTAATTTAATTATCTTTTTATTTCTTATAAAAAGGCGAGCTTCATTCTAATCGTACCTACTGAAATTTAATATTTTTTAAAATTTTAAGTTTTATTTTAAAAATATATAGATTCAAAAAATACTAAATTTCACTTAGGGTGCCATCTAAGTAAGGACCCATATGATTATTAAAAAATTTGAAAAAAGGTCTGGTGATTACTAGCAACATCCTTCAATTGCGACCAGTTAATTGTGATCTTATAGATGTATTTGGTAATAAACATAAGTTGAAAACTACTTTTCCATCTCTCTTTCACACATTTTCTAAAAAAAAATTAACATTTTAGCTATTCAATGACCTTACTTTTTTCAATTTTATATCTATATTTCAATTATTTTCTCACAAAAACTACCTTTTTAATCATGCTTTATCTTTATAATATTATATCACTTTATGCTTTATCGCTGTCATATTATATTTCTGTCTCAATTTTTCACTTCTCGCCCTACCCACATTACCAAATGAACCCTATATAGACGATCAGGATAATAAATTGATATGATATCGATAATAATCAGCAGTAAATAAATTAAGTTAATACATATATATAGTAGTCAAATGAAAAAAATGAAGAAGTAATTTTAAAGTAGGATAGTTATATGGAGAAGTGAATACAAAATTTTACGAGTTTTTTTATTTACCAAACATTCCTTCGGTCTCAAAGAATATGCTCTCGTCACAATCTTTGCTAGCAGTAGTAACTACTGTCCCAATTCTGATAGACGAGATATGTTCGGTAAGCACTAGTAGTATGAGTAATGTTGCAATGCACAAGGGTATAAAACCTCCTTTTCTTAAATATTTTTTGAAAATATTTTTATAAAAATATTAACCTAATTGTATTTAATTTTTATATTAAGTTTTACCATTTTTGGATATGTATATTTTTTTTGTTTTTTCAAAATATAGGAGGTTTTAGTCAAACCTCCCATATTTTGAAAAATCAAAAAATATATATCTTCAAAAATGATAAATTTTAGTTTATAAATAACATACACTTAGATTAACAGTTCTGTAAAAAGATTTTTTTAAAAAAAAATTAAAAACTAAATTTTGCACCCTCACGTACTGAAATTTCAACATATCAAATGCATTGAAACATTACTCTAGTACTGTGAGCGCATCTTTTGTATAAAATCATTTCTGTTTGCTATAATAAAGTTTGTTTCCATGTATTCCTCGTCCAACCAAACAGAATGAGCTCCACAAATTTCGAAAATAATAGTACAATTATACAAACATTTTTTTCGTAGTTGGCCTGCTCTTTGGAGCTAAATGAGGTAGCCACATGAAAATCAAGCAAGGGTAGCAACAAAGTTTTATTTGAAGGTTATTTTTTGCAAACAAAAGAGGGAAATGTTTACTTAACGACAAGTCGGAATTATCTTTTCCTAAAAAAACCTTTGGGCACGTTCGCAACTAAGATGGAATGATCTTAGAATGAAATCTTACATTTCCCAAAAATACTTTTCCTATTCTTTAAAAATAACAGCATATTTTTTCATTTTCAATATAACTTTTTCCAATCCCGATACACTTTTTTCCATTCTTAATATACTTTCATTCTAAATTCGAGCACGGATACTTTTCGACCGGTCTGAAATCCGGTGATTTCATACCAGTCAAAAAATTATTTTTTTTTTGAAAAATATTTTTATAAACATGTTAATCTAGTTATATTTAATCTATAAACCAAGTTTTATCATTTTTGGA
>JAXCLR010000063.1:6913730-6929311 GCA_035584095.1 Annona squamosa | reverse complement strand
AGAGGGAGAGAGAGATTGAGGGAGAGAGACAGAGCGAGCTTGTAAGGGCGATGCTGGAAGTGAGACGGGAGACGAGAGAAGGGAAGTGACGATGCCGAGCGAGAGAGAGAGAGAGAGGAGAGGCAGCGGCAGCAGCTCAGTGGGGCAACGAGATGTTGGGAAAGGGGAATAGGGCGAGGGCATATAAGATATATATAAATATTATATCCAATCCGGGTGGGTTCTAGGTACCCGGCACCTGGAACCGACCCTACCCAAATTACTACGGATATTTTAAAACCGGAACCACAATGACTTAGTGGGTAGTAAAATAAGAACCGAACCGAACCGATTTAGGGTACCCATCGGGTCGACCCGTGGGTACCCGGACCGACTTGCACCCGGCGGCAATTGCGTGAATGGTAAACTTGGGTGAGCTGGCAATTGCTTTTGTGTCCTTGAATTTACGGAAGCCCACTGCTGGTTGAAATGACTAACACACCCTTCCGTCCCAATCAGCTGCTGATTGAAATGACTAACACACCCTTCCATCACTTCTATCGAACGAAGCGCTATGTGAGACCAGAAGCTGTCGGTCACAAATCTGCGATGACGTCGTGGATGGGTGGTCCAATTATGAACCAGAAGCTGTCGATCACAAATCTGCGATGGCGTTGTGGATGGGCGGTCCAATTATAGAGAAGGTTGGTTTGGTTATTAAATTTTACAAATTAGACGTTAAAATGGTATTAAATAAGTAAAAATTATAAAGAATATATATTTATCACATAAAAAATGACACTACATATTTTTTTTGTTAAGCGACATTATATATTTTCAGTAACATATAAAAGCTTTTTTACACTTATCTAATTAAAATAAATATATAAAATGTTTCAGATTATATAAATTATATTATATGTATCATTTACACCCAAAATTTCAACTACCATTGAAATTATTCAATTCCATTTTATTAATTAATATAATCTGTTGTTTAAAATTTTCATTATCAACGGTTAAAATTATATTTTAAACCTAATATATGGTTTTTCTAAAACGGAAAAAATTCATATTTTCAGACGCATTCCTATCGAAGAATTCCGTGAATAGATGTGTACTTTGGACATTTCCAAAACATTTAAAAAATACTTAAAAAATTAGAAAGTCGGATGGAGCCGATGGACGTTAATGACCTGGGCATTGCAGGAATTTTGTATAAAACTCATAAATGCCAAAGAAAATTTTTTTGAAAATTCATGAGTATATAAGCAATTATGGTCCAAATTCGCAGGTGCATTTGAAAATTTTCCCTTCTTTCCAGTATATAACAAGCTTGGTTTTCACCATCTACGCGTTGCTTTAGTAAATCAAACTCATTTCCCATCATTTTTTCTGATCTTCAAATCACTGCCTCATTTTATGCGTTAGTCCCCTCAAATCATCCATCAGAGAATCCATCGGTCTGGAATACCATTTTTTAGCTCTGAGTTGTTTCATGCTTCTTCGGATCTACGATCATATAATCACAGACAAATACTAGGAAAAAAAATATCAGAATAATCTGCTTGATCAAGTGGCAAAAGTCACCACAACGCAACAAAATCTCGATCGAAATATTTTATCAATCGTTGCATTTTTACATTCAAAGATTGAATACCCATTCCCTCCCGCACAACATCATTTGAATTGAAAAGTGATAACGAGAGCCATAAAATATACGTGGCCTAGTCATACAAGCACAAGCAGAGTATTAACCATAATGATGAAGCCCTCAGACTACTGCTTTTAACTTTTAATTAGAAGATCAAAATCCCATCAATATTCAGCTTTCAAGTCAGTGGGACATTATATAGACAATCCCTCTAATAAACAGTTCTTCCGGCCCCCAACGAAAATTTTAGGGGACTACAAAAAGCAGAAAAACTCGATCAGATGGAATTAGAAACCAAAGCCAAAATACAATAATTAGAGGAAAAACATATTTTACGAAAACTGCAACAATTATCTTGCAAGGTTGTACCTCTTCTTCCTTCTCTTCAAATCTCGCCTTCGCATGAATAGTGGTTACCTGATGAAGTAATAGAAAATCATCTATTTTTCGATTTCTTTGATGCCTTCACACTCTTATGAACTGCCTCTGCATCATCCTCTCCATCTTCACCCCCGCCCTTTCTCTTCTTCTTGTGGTTGCTCTCCTTGAGTTTCTATACAAGAATTTCAGAAGAGGATATCAACGAATAGATATTCAATTTCTGGCACCAGAGGATAAAGCAATGACATTTAGAAATACCTGAGCATTTAGCTCTAATGTTTCACAAAGGGAAAAAAATCAAAGGAAAAAAAAAAAGAATATTCAGACACTTTTTCCCAGAACAAAGCCATTTAATTCAAAAGAAAATCCGCATTCAGATAAAAATTCTGTTGACCACCAATATCTAACTCCAAATGAGAGTTTGCAATAACATACGCCAACAGTTATACACATGACAATAACATGTCTCTCCAGTCCACCATCATCACCTTGCTAACCACAACCACTGACTTTTTTTACCAAATTTTATCTGGAAATTGACATGACATTCTCTCCAGTCCACCATAATCACCTCTACTGACTTGTTGTACCAAAATTTTATCTGGAAATTGACATGACATGTCTCTCCAACCCACCATCATCACCTTGCGAACCACAACTACTGACTTGTTTTACCAAAATTTTATCTGGAAATTAGAAACTGAGTAAAAACTTAGGACCACATCTACTTGGGAAATTCAGCATATTCAGAATTTTAAGGGTTTAAGTGGTTTTTTTCTTCATTATATTAATTTAAGGGATTTTTTTTTAAGAAAAAACTTCTACAGGAGTGTACATTTATATTACACTGCACAACATGTTATATACACGGAGATAAATTCACAGTACACCTGCAGAAAAAATTCCAAGATCTTGATTTCTTCCTCAAAAGACGTAAAAAATTCAGAAATCAGCAATATTTCTTGCAACAATAACAAAGGATTAAGGATTTGACATGATACGAGAAAGAACTACTACATCTTGTAATTCTATGTTCCATTAAATGTTATTATCCACCACATATAATTCCAATTACATTTAAAAAACTGCATACAACAGCACTGAAAAAAGTACGTAAATAAACTTTTTTTTTCCAGATGCATAGTTATTTTTCCCACATATCTCATAGTTATTAGCAATACTTGTTGCAATGACAAGGGTCAAGGTTTTAACATGATATGAAAGGGAATTACTATATCTTGTAATTCTACTAATTAAATTTAAAAAATGCATATAATAGCATTGAAAAAGTTCAATTAAGATGTCATAGAAATTTTCCCAAATATCTCATAGTTATTACCAATATTTGCTGCAATGACAAGGTCAAGGTTTTGACATGGTATGAGATGGAATTACCATATCTAGTAATTGTGTTCCATAAAGTATTGTCATATTTCCAATTATGTCAAAAAGACAAATACAATAGCACCAAGAAAAGTCTGCAAATATACATTCCAATTCAGATGTCACAGTTATTTTTCGCAGATATCTCATCCGTCTAGCAGCATTACATCCCAAGGTTTCGAAGAGGCACCCTAAAGGGTAGGTACCTAAGATCTTTGATAACATGCTTCCCAATGTAAACGTCATATGAAGTACTGATATTTGTTGAGGCTATAACACAATGGTTACAGTAACCACCAAGAACAGAAGAAAGGTTACCATTTGAGAAATTCTTTTTGCCTCATTGACACGCTCTAACAGTACTAGAACTTCCTCTTCCTCGCAAGGAAATTTTGGAAGCTTCTTATCTGCCAGAAATGGGAGGTATTAGAAAGAAAGGCATTCTAATGCTGTAGAAAGGCACGACAGATTTTTTCAGAGAGACACAAGCTTCTTACCAATGAGTTTTTCTATTAGTAAGTACCACTCAAGTTCATATTGATTGACCAATGAAATTGCAACCCCAGATCGTCCAGCACGTGCAGTCCTGCCCACCCGATGAATATAATCCTGAATCCAGTTTTCAAAAATCAAAAACACGATTTAAGCAGTTTGTTGGGACTATCCTTTGAGATAACAAGATTCCAGTATTTCCATGTAAATCATGGAAAACATTTTACTAGAATAAATGATACCCATAGAAAGCCTTTGCTAAGAAGCCAAAAGCCATAAACAGCCACAAGATTGAGTATAAGGTACCTAAGTTATGCGTAGGGTGGTCCTTAGGACCCAATTACCAACACCAGCTTATAGGCAGGTGACACGTATACAATGAAAGTTAGGCCGCACAGCAAGGGGATCTACTTGACCAAAATAGTCAGGCAGCCCATAAATGAAACTCCAGGATGTTGAATACATCCCTGTGAAAAAGGGATTTAGGCTTCATGGCACTAAAAGATGGAAACACACAAGACTTTGGTAGCTGAACTTGCCTTAGAATTGGAGGGAATGTCATAATTAATAACCATATCAACTGAAGGAATATCAAGCCCTCTACTTGCCACATCAGTGCAGATAAGAATGTTGCACTCACCGGCCTTAAACTTGTTTAAGGCCCCAAGCCTCTTTGCCTGCCACAGATTTCAGCAGAAAAAATAAATAAATCAATAATGAAATGTGCTCACATAGAAATGAATTTTAATATTTGGTGAAAAGATAGCAACTGCAAAATAACAAAGAGATGAGAAATTTTGCAGCACAAATTGCAAGTTATAAAAGAATACAGACCTGGCTCATTTGGCCACTGATAGGAATGGCCTTCAATCCAAGGTTCCGTAAAAGCAAGGCTAGAAGCCTGGTTGATTCGCAGGTCCGGGTAAAAACCATGGTCATGCTTCCTGTCATCTCACTTAGAATGTATACAAGATAACAGTCCTGGGGAAAATATAAGCAAGTATAAGCATGAAAAGACAAGATGAGACACAAAATTCTAACGTAAGGCACATTGCTGTTTTAAACTCATCAAAAAAGAAGCCTCTAGCACCCAACACTGAAGACATCGTGCTTCAAGCTGCATACTAAGGATGCTCCATTTTCTCTAAACAAAAAAAAGTTAGGATGGTGAGCTACCTGACTGGAGGATGAACAGGAGTTAGATGAAGCACTTTTTGCACCCTGAGTCGACTTTTACAATCATAGAAAAATAGCAGTACACTCAAACTTTCAGGTGCTACCAAAAATAAACTAGAACCTTCAACCAAGGGGTAAAATCAAGACAAAACACCAATGTATGGGCAGCTTGATTAATTGGTTACAAAGCCAGTTTACTTTTCACCCCCGTTTTGTATGGAAGTGGGCTGGCTTTGGTGCAGTGGTAAGGAGTTGTGGCCTTTAACAACAGAGGTTCCAGGTTTTGAGTCATCACAAATAACCTATTTGAGCTCTAGGCACCAAGTCAGCCCTCTACTGACTTCTCGTGCAAAGGAACAATCAGAAAATCAATCGAGTAACTAGGATTGTCCTATCTGTTTCAGTTTTAAGATGTGAACATTGAATCATTTGACATACTGCCATCATAGACCATTCATCATGTACATTTTCCATCAGTACAGACATCACTCACAACAAGTTTGTTATAAGCCTGTGGCTTAGTTTTTGCTCCTCTTCCACCAAAGAAAGAACGTCTGTTTCCGACACATTTAGCTGTAGTAAGTTTCAAAATTACAATGATGTGTGGACGACATAACTCATTATAATCCTGAATAGCAAGCATTTTTGGATTTCTCTCCACAGGAAAAATCAAGTTATAGGGGAAATAATCCTCAAAAAGAAAAAATTTATAAGGGAAATATGAAGAAAGCCTGAAGAGAACGAACCTTGTGCTTTGCTGGAACAAAGCAATATTGCTGCTTAAGCGTATCAACAGTGGAATACTTAGATGAAACCTCAACCTGAAAGAATTAGCAAGTCACTTGCACCATAACATACACTTTTGAAGTACACAGATCAGGTTCTAACAGAACTATTCCACGGCTGCAGAAAGAAGAAGAAACTTGAAGCCATATCCTACTGTACCTTCACAGGGTTCTTCAGAGCAGCTCGCTTAAGCTTGTCCACCTACATTAACATCAGAAAGTACATGACAATCAGTTACCATTTAGTAACAAAGATCTCTACATACTATACAAGAAAGTGCTTTTCCAGTTCTTGCTACTGCTAAAGTCAGTCTATTCAACAGGATGGCAGACAGGACTTTTGACTAGTCATTAAGAAGTTCAATATCTTTGATCCAAGCTTGGTGTGGGTTCTAGATAGCTGGAATGGGCCAGTGTCTGACTTTCAGGTCAGAAAACTAACGTGCAGAAACATGGCCAAGCGATGAAAAATAACTCAATGTCCTACCGGAAGTGAGAAATAAAAAGAGAAAATTGCAACCTTCTTGGACATTGTAGCTGAAAACAAGTATGTTTTCCTATCCCGTGGAATAACCTTTAATATTTCATCAATTTCTTTCTCAAAATCCATGTTCAGCAACCTATCAGCCTCATCCAAGACCTGCAAAACAAACAACCAGATCAACAGTGTCTTAATGGAAGATAGGCCCATGGTTCTCTAAATATGAGATACATTCGATGCTTGTGACTTTCTCATGAAAACTAGAAATGTGGAGCAGATGGGTTGACAGAACCAGAAAAATCGGAGGTTTAACATCCTGCCATACATCATGATTTGCAGTGCACAACAATTATTTCAATTTTTGGAGTTGTGTTCTCAAGTCTCAGTATTATTTCTCCATGAAGTTCTTATTTCACCTACACATGCCTATTAATTATGCAACCAGCTCCTCCATTATAATTAAAAACTAATAACTCAAAGAATAAAAAAAGAGGCATACTTGGATGCATCTCCACATGTGTCAAACCATTCAGGTGAAAAGGCACTAAGGCAAATTTAAACAAAACTTGGAAACTCCCAAAGTAATTGTTTGCTTGGATGGCAGACAAAACTCCACAAAACAATAACACAATACCAGCCAAAGCAGAAGGTTGATTGGCTACTTGTGCAGAACGACCATATTAAGTCCCACATAAACATTACACAAATGATGATTTTATAGTCCTTCATTTTCTAACTCAATTGGAAAATGAATCATGAATAACCCACATTACTTGCAAACAGGACCTATTTTGAAGCAGGCCTGATGTCTAGAAATTGCATTGTCTGGAGAAGTATCAAACGTCTAAAAAAGCACGCATCATCTGCATTAATAGGAGACAGTTTACCCAAGCAAACATAGAGACTAGTAGATCGAAATGTCTGGAACTAGAAATTTGGAAAACCTGTCCAAATGCAAACTCAAGGTCTGAGGATGTCATGCAGTTGGATGGTCTTAGGATGATATTAGCCTCCAACAACAGAACTTAAACTATAATGAAGCGTGAACCTGGCTCAGGCCAGTTGGTTTCACGTCCAAGCAAGCTTGCATGCAGTCCAAGGTTCGATCCCTGTTGTGGGACAGTTGTCCCCCTTGATGACAACGTAATAAAAAAATTTAAAAAAACACTACAGATGAAGATAAAACTATGGCAACGAAAATTGTTATTACACTCAACATGTGAGAAACATTTCAAAGTAGGAGATAAAACCATCGCGAGTGAAATTGTTGTTTTGTGCAACATATGATGAGAGCAAAAGGAGCAATTCATACCAAATATTTCAGCATCCGAAGGCTAAAACCTTTCGTATTGGATAGATGGTCCAAAAGACGTCCTGGAGTCCCGACCTATATGAATAATATTATTTACGAAAACACAATGAAAATAAGTTTCTACATGTAAAGAATCATTGTCTTTCTATAAGGATTAGCTCTAAGAAAAAGATGGATCCAAATTGCTTATCGGACAGATGAGAACACAAAGAAGAAGATAATCGTAAAGGGATATATCCAATTTGCTGATGCAACCAAACTGCTTTCAGATGCTCTATCGGATAGTCATGGGAGAAAACAAATCTATAGTTGGTAGAAAATTAAGAAATGCATCCCCTGTTCACAGCACCAAAGTGCTTCTTTGTTGCATGTAATACTAAGATGGAAACCCATTCATAAACACTGACATGTCCACTGAAATCAAAGCCAAGGTCCTTGGAGGCAAGGAGAAGTCCTAAAAGACATGGATGCCAGCAGTAAATGAAAACAAGAGGACCTGTGGTTCAAGTGGAGAAATTCCAAAATAGAGCATAATGACATATCAGAATTCCATGCAGTCAATCACAATTGGTTGGCAGAACACACTGAAAAAGAGTGATGATATACTTAAAGAGATGGAGGATGGACATGACAAACAAATTGCTGCCAAAAATAGCTACAAGATTGGTACACATGCCAAATCCATATCAAGAGAAAAATCACACAGAGACATATTATAACCTCAATTCAGCATGCAACACACCAAATAATCGTGGAACACAGTTAAAAAGTTTCTTGTTTATACTTTATAACAAGTATGAATTGCAGGGTCACTTCGAAAAAAAAAGTACAAATTGCAGGACAACAAAAAATGAAGAAAAGTGGAGGCTAATTAATTAACGTTTAACTCAATTCAGCAAACTTACAAAAATTTTGAAGCATAGAAAAGGTTCACAGAATGCTTGTACAAAATGCAAGACAAGCTATGCAAAGAAAAAAATTACCACAACATGAGGTCGCTTTGCTAGGGCAATTGCTTGTTGCACCATGTCCACACCTCCAACAACCTGCAAAAGTTCCGACGTTTAACTAGAATGATATATTCATATTGATCACGAACAGGTATTCAAGCACAACAAATCATTCTGGATGGATTCTCAGTGTTGTTCAAGTATCAGACACCCACCAAATGCTCAAACATTATAAAATTTTGAACTAACTAATGCAGATCTATCTGATGCTATCTACTTACTGACACCAACTAAATTCCGAGAAGAATCCATAACCAGGAATCTTACTGTCTATTGCAAATATGGAAATAACAATTGCAATTTCCACATCCCTACCATGGATATCGCATATAAACCTCTATACAGAAGTACTCACTCCAGCTCATTTCATAACATGATAGATGGAGTGAGTACTCTACAAAGGTTCACATGGGAGATCCATGGTAGAATGTGGAAATTGCAATTCGTAAATCTGGAAATAGCAGATACATTTTCCACATCCTTGCAAGGAATTTCTCATGCCAGCTATATACAGAAGAACTCACCACAGCACATTTCACACCAATATCTGACCCCAGTGCTTCAAATTGTTCAGCAATTTGAATAGCCAATTCCCTGAAAGTACAAAGTAAATGATGGCAATCATGCAAAGAGAGTGTGCTGCGTTCTTGGGAAAATAGTTGTAAACAATCTAGACAATTTAGCAGGATATGAACCTTGTCGGAGAGAGAACACATGCAAAGAATGCCTGTGGCATTTGTAATAGAGACTGAAGAATAGGGAGAGCGAATGCCCCCGTCTTCCCGGAACCAGTTTGCGCAAGCCCAATCAAATCCTTTCCTGACATTCGGATTCAGCCCATGTAACAAGAAATCATTGATACAATAAAACCTAAAGAAAGGGTAACTCGGGAAAGCATCAAATATTAATTGAAAGGAAATGCCAAGAACCTTCTAAAGCATAAGGAATTGCTTTTGCTTGAACTGCAGAAGGACTCTTCCATCCCAACCTTTCACAGGCTTCCAGCAATTCATCACACACGCCCAAGCTCTTGAATGTCGTCACTTCTTCGTTGTCCTCCATTATTGCAGAAGCAGGATCCTGGGAGAGAACAATTTATCACAACAACCAACAAACAACCCCAACAAATGTTAGGGCACCAATTCGGACAAGCGAATGAGGAGGACGACCACAAGCCCAAGGAATCTAACAGAGCAACAAAGAGAATATCCACGGAACAAAATTGATCAAACCAGACAACAAGCATCATAAAATATGAAGAAGTGTGTCCCTTCTGCCATTGGCAAGCAAGAAATTTGAGGCTTTTGCAAAGTGCCAACGCCAGCACAAAGTTGAATTTCGGCATCGATTGAACAAGCTACAAATCAGCATTCAACCTACAATGAATTGCTGCACTTGCCCAAGGAGTCAGCCGAACGAGCAAACCAACATGAATGATTGCTCAAATAGTTGAGCTACGCTCATCATCGATGTGGATAAATCAAAAGGCTCAAACAATTCATCACAAAATGTGCTGGGGGTAGATACCAAGCCCATCGCAAAAGGGGCAACAAAGCCACCAAATCCATTGAGCTCTTAAAACAAACTAATCAAAAGAAAGCAACCATCTCACCTCCACCTAGGGGTTCTGCGGTGCTTTTGTGGCCAAAAAAAACACAGCGCAAACGGTGTAGATGCAACGCAAGAGGAAACGTAAGAAGCAGGCACAGGAGGGCTTGGGTTTTAGAGCACGCTCTGGGATTGGAAAGAACCAAAGAAAGACCTGTGTTAAAGCAATCTTTTTCAATGTTGTCCCAAGTGGGGATCAAAACGGTTAAAAAAAAAAAAAAAAAAACCCTAGTCTAGTTCAAGTCAATTTGACTGTTAAGAAAACTAGTTTAAATCAATAACATTAACATATTATAAATATATAATTATTTGTAAGAATAATTCATCTTATACCCATAACAATTGAACATAATTTCTGATATACCCACAACATTCAAGGAGGTGATCCGAACCGCTATCGATACAATGCGGGGCTTATTTGCTGACCCAAGTTGTAACGAACGTCGGCTCAAATGTAGGGGTGCAACTCAGGCTCATGAAACTCGGGTTCATCTCAACCCTAACCCTAATCCTATTTGTAAAACTTCAACCCTAACCCTATTTTTGAAATTCGGGCTCATATTGAGTTTCAGGTTGAGTTTCTCCTATTCATATGCCTTTGTTACTCATCATATATATATAGTTTTTATCACAAACCTATTGTATAAAAAAGTTTTTTAAAAAATTTATTACATGAAAGCAAGAAAAATTCAAATACCGCTTAAGAGTAGGAAGACAAAATTATGGACCACATCAGGATGCCATGGCAGATGACAAAAGTGACTACACATGATTTACAATGTAAGGGAAACATAATTGAAATAAATCAACCATAAATGTTCACAAGTTTATATCATTCACCCATACATATTTGTCTATGTTGCCTGAATCACATTGATCAGAAATTCCCAAATGATATATATTTTTAAAATTATATGATATATTTACTACTCTCAAGTTGTATTATTTTTTACAGCATTAATTTTCCAATCAAATTAATTTTGGAATCATAGATAAATATATATGGGTAATAATATGAATGGTTTAGATTTAAAAATTGTATTTTTTTAAATTAAAAAAGTAGTTTTGCCAACAATGTCATTGCAAATGGTTGTATAGATCAGTATGCAACAATGCCTCAAATGATCGTCTAGATCAGCTTTTGAATTGAAAAAAATGATGGAAATAGAGAATTACCTTCAATAAACAATAAAACCAGGAAAAAAGCAAAAAAATAAGCATTACAATTGTGTTTGGTATGACATAAAAGAAATTCCAAATGAGGTACAAAAGAGATTCAAAATGAGGTGCAAAAGAGGTAATGATGATGTCATCAACATAAAAAGCTGCACCAACCATAAAGTGTATAATAGATAGGCTTTTAAAAATGCGTAAGTAATGATTAAAAAAAATTACTGTCATAGGTAATTAACACATCTTTTGCTTATATGGTGCTTTTGCATTCCTACATTAAAACAGACACCACCATATACAAGCTTAGAATTGGATTACTAAGGTATCAGAAGAAAACTTCTACATAATAGTTCCTAATATAATGAGAAAATGGTCATCTTGCTATGGACACCAACTTAAATTAGAATAAAGGAGGAATACTTAGCATGGGACAGAATTGAAAGGTATAAAACTACAGAAACCAAAATCACATAACAATTGAAATATATTAAGAAGTTGACATTACATTATCAACCGAAACTAATAAAATAAAACCATATGATGGTGAGAATGGATATTTTATATCCAAATATTGCACAAAAAATATAATATGATGAAATAGTTTGGCAATATCTGTGCCAATACTTCAACAAGTAGCAGGATCTACTCACAGGACCCAATTTGTGGTCATTTCAGGAATCTTTTTCAGGTTTTCTAATCATCTTTTTGGCTATTCTCCAAAAGAAAAAACATCTCTTCTTGTTCTGAAGAACTGCTTTTCTTTAGTTTGCCTCCTCATTGTGGTACTCTTCTAGGCTTGGAAATTCATAGAATTTTAGCAATTTTTGCTATTGATTACGTTTTCAATTTTGAACAGAACTTAACAGGTTATGGCTCATCAGGTTAACTCTGCCATTTATCCACTATTTAACATTCCAGCCTCAATTACAACACACAAATGTTTAAGCATACATCACTCTATGGCAATTATATAACACAAAAAAACCAGTTATTCAGGATGAAAATTAATATTATAAGTAGTCAATCTATCTCAATATTACTTAGTCAATGTTGCGATGATGATAACTTCTGCATAGTCGGGGGAAAAAATATAAGATTTCAATTACTTGAATGAAGTTCATAAAGGGGCCTGTTTTCCGCGCCATTAAGCATATAACAACCTAGAAGCAAGCAGTTAGCAAATCAACATTAATTGACTCAAACTGGAAACGAAAGATAAGGGTTCATGAAATCAAATAGGAAACCGTCTGAATTTCTCATGACCTGTGTGACGAGTGAAGAATAAAAAAGCTTTGACTCAAGTTAAATACCTTGCTAAAGTAACCAGCCAGCAACGTACTGTGGGAATGGTCGGGGTTCCAGGAAAGAAAACAACAGGCGCATCAGCTGTCAACAGGTCGGAGCAGTCGACGACAGGCAGAAGCAGACGGCACCGGAGAGAGAAGACGAAATCCGCAATCAGCCGTCCCTCGTCCCGTCGTCGACAGGGCAGACGATCGGTCGTCGATCGGCGACAATGCGCGGGCAGGACGCAGGAGCGGCGGGCGGATTGCTAGAAGCCTGGAATTGGGGGGAAATCTGAATTTACCGGTTAGGGCACAGGAAAAATCCCCTTTAAAAGGGGTATTGGAATCGGGTTCGGGCTGTGCGGGTTAGGGTTCCTATCAACCCGAAACCGAACCGATTTCAAATCGGGCTCGGGTTCAACCCGGAAAATTGGGTTCGGGCTCATAAACAACCAGTTCTGGCATCGCCAAATTTGGGGTTCGGTAGGCCGAGTTCAGGCCGAGAGAACAGTGGTTTTAACTACGTGGGTATAAGAAAAATTTAGGATGAAATGTTATAAATATAAAATAAATTTATGAAATATTGTGGATATATTAGGAATTATGTACAATTATTATAGGTACAAGAAAAATTATTTTTTATTTTTAATTAGCTATGTATTAGTAAAATTATATATTCATAACTCCTAAATCTATATGTTAAATTCTAATCATCATAACAAAACATGCACAAAAATAAATAGAAAATTTTCAAAAAATTCATTAATTAAGCACAAATATCATAGTTATCAAAGGCACACTAAGGTGCAATGGGCTCCTTGAGCCTAGGTGCATGGTGCACATTCAAGCCATGTGTTTAATTGAAACAAAGCATACCTTATATAAAATTTAGCTAAAAATAGTAACGCTAATGTGTAAGAAAATACTATTAACATTTTAATAATGAAACAAATGCATACCTCCAATTATTAAGAAAAAAATAATTCAAACTTATCATGCAACAATCATAATCTCATTTCAACATAACAATATGATTTGACTCATGCTGCAAAATTTTAATGCAAGACAAACATAATTCCATTTTCAAACGTTTTAATAGCAACACATTTTAATGAAGATAAAACTTATAATAACAAAATATAATTCCTTTTTAATAGGCATATAGCAGTAACAACAACATTTAATGAAGTTGAAAGTTGAAACATCAATTCATTTCCAATAGGTACAATGGCACATAACAACACGACAATAAGTAATTAAATTAAATTAAAAAACAGCATCATAAATGCGTAATAATATCAAATAAAAAAGGAGCACATGGCAACATAAACAACACCAATAGCAACATAACCAATAGGAGAAGCATAAAAAATAAAATAAAAAAAATAGAATCAAAAGTTGAGCGGCAACATAGGTCTACCAAAGATAGTGTGTTGACTTGTCGACCGAAGGAGAATAAAAAAAGAAAGGGAATAAATGGGGAAAAGAAGTAGCAGGGTACTAAGCAGCAAAAAAAATGAGGGAAGAAAAGCTGCAGTAGAGCCTAACTGGGAGGAAAAACGAAAGAAGAAGAATAGTTGAGGCCAATCCACGTTCTCCACTAAATGAAATTGGGTTCGAGCAACAATAAGGATTATTATGAAGAGGATGAGAATCTCGTAGCTGCTCTCCTTCAAGTCTTTCTTCTCTTATCAGCATCTCCAAATCTCTCAAATTTCCAACTAGCTACCCAGAACCTTCAACCGGTCAGATTTTCATTTTCCTATTTTGCATTTTTTTTTTGGATTTTTAAAAATTAGTGGCATGTTTAGTAAAATAAAATGTCATCGATTTTTAAAAATCTAAAAAATGTCTAAAAATTTTTAAAAATGGTAAAAACTTATACGTATATTAAATACATTTATATTAACATCTGTGTAAAAAAAAATTTAAAAGTATTTGCATCGGATGCACCAAAAACTAAGTGCACCTAAGTGCATTTGAAAAAATCTCATTATTTATTAAGGAAAAATGTTCCTAAAGGTTGGGCCAATCATTAAAACTCACGAACCACAACTTGGGCCTCGTGCTTAGGAATGTGCTTAATGAAGCCTTATTGAAGTAGTGTACTTTATTATACATATAAGCGCATACCCTGCGCATGACCATGCTTGGAGCCTGGGCATGCACCTTTGACAATTATGACAAATATAATCAAGTTAAAAATTAATTTTATTAACAGACCTAAAATGTATAATAAGTCTTGACTTTTTATTTTAAATCTTAAATCCTCTCTATTTATCTTAGGAAGTTTATGATTTGCATTTTTCAAAAAATATTTAAAACAAACAAAGCTAAAAAATTAGTAACAGTTGAACAATGGAATCATTTGTGATCATCATAACAAAGTTACAAAACAACAAAAGTGCTCGAACAATCAAAGAATTGTATACAACAATATAATGTATAGATTTATAAACTCCAGTAATTAAATCATAGTTATCAAAGAATTGCTTACAACAAAAATACAATGTATAGATTTATAAATTAAATTATAGTAATTAAATCATAGTTATCATAGAATCACCTGCAATAATATAACGTACAAATTTATAAATTATAGCAATTAAATCATGCATTTAATAACAATAACACAAATATATAATTAAATCAACTCCAATTATGCTATCAAAATGGAACAATACAATACAATCAATCCGTTTAACAATCCATCAACAATCTAGTTGTTGGTCCCGAGTTGATGGCTAAACCCAAGAGGGGATGAGTGAATTGGGTTCTTTAAAGATCTTTGGTAAATCAAAAATCTTAACCCCTTGCAAAATTAATCCCCTTTTGAAAGCAAATGGAGAGCAATTAAAATA
>JAXCLR010000063.1:6892317-6910321 GCA_035584095.1 Annona squamosa | reverse complement strand
CTAGATTAACATGTTTATAAAATTATTTTTCAAAAAAAAATTAAAAAAAATATATTTTTTGACCGGTCGCAAATCACGGTCGTAAAAGATCAGTCGGCGTTTAGTGCTGGAGATTTGATGCACGCTAAAATTTAAATGGTCACCGTGAATGGACGGTGGATGACTGTTTGAAAATCTGATGGAGAGATAACTGTAAAAGGCTATAAATAGCTAGGATTTTTGCATAGCTAGACAATTAACCCGAAAGGACGGCTAAATTTCTGGTTTTCTTGGATTGCTCAGTGGCTTCTTTGAATATTCTACATGAAAATAGTTATCATATCAACTTAACAGCAAATATTAAAATAATTTCAAGCTAAAATATCCAAAAAAAAAATACTGAAATGGTTTTGAATAAATATTTCATGCTCGATTAATATAAGAACATATTTTAAAATAAATTTCATATTACAACAAATAATTGTCCACCAAATTGATTTAAAATATCCACAAAATGTATTATTATTTAACAATTATCAATAGCACTGTAGCAAAGCATTGGTTTTGCTTTTGGTTTTGGGCTAAAAGTCAAGTTTACTATAAACTGATCATTTCAAAAATTGACTATAATATGTACTCAAAAATTGACTATATTTTCGGCATGTGGCATGTGGTAAGGGTTAGGAGAAAAATCCATATTATTGTCCAATATATACATGGTGGATGACTTAACTATTAAACGGTACACATGAGTAGTCAATACCAATCAATAAGCCCATATATGCTTTTAGATTATCTTTCAACTACACTAACTTTGCCAATAGATCATGACCGTAGTTGTGGGCCCTTCACAGCTTCTGAAAGACGGATGAATACCTATTATATTTGGAAGAAAAATATGTATTAAATATATGAAAGATATCGTGTTCAGACTAGATTGAGTTTTAGTGCCGGATTGATGTAAATTCAGTTTTGGTATTGGTTTTGGCTTAATTTCTCCTAGATCAGGTTGAAATTAGGTCTATTTTGAAATTTTTCTCAAAAATGAAACTCAAATTTGATTTTGAAACCAGTCAAATCGGGTAGGTTTAGATTGACTCCATACCAAGTTATAACCCTATCAACTAGTCACTCAGTTCTAAATCCCAAAATAAACTATCTTCCTCCCCTCTTCTAGGCAAATAAATCCCTCTAACTAGCTCACATCCTATTTTTCCTACAAGGTGGATAATATCATCAACCTTCCACTTATTTGTAGAATTGTCGATATCAAGTTAACTACCTTTGCATTCTCAAGCACCTCGTGAGGGAGTGTGCTGATTGGAAAAGGAGCTATCCGTCCCTTTATAATTAAAAAAACTTACCATTTTGCTATTACCTGCACACTAACGACAAACTTTTCTAAGTAGAGAGTGAGTTACAACAAGACACCGCCGAGTAAAGGAGCACCCAATTAGGACTTTATACTCCCATAGTTGAGAGTGTTTGTTTTTTAAACAAGTCTCCGCACTTGCTTAGATGCTAAGCCTTCGTTTAAAACAATCAGCTCATGGAATCCCAAAACCCCACTTGCCTTTGCTCTATACATCCTTTTCTATGAAATTCAACTGATTATTCACCTATGCTTTCTTTTAGCTTTCCAAAATTTGGTAATTATGGCATGTATCTCATTACACAAAATGTGTGGTAAAGGCAACAAGTTCATTGCATAATTTGAAATATCCTAAGCTATTGCTTTTATTAAGATCCTAGAAGGTTGCTTTTTGTTTAACCTCATCCAAATTGGAAGCCCCATGTAGATCTAAAAATCATGTCCAAAAGACACCATAGCCTGCACTTGATCCTTAGTATCCTACCTTGTCTTTTTGTTGAAGAATATGGACATTTTGTCTATATTGACTTCTTGGCTAAAACACTCCTCATCGCCAGACAACATACCTATCATCATTCTGACTTCCTCTCCTCTGCCCTAAAAAATAATAGCACATCATCTACAAATAAAAGATGCAAGAATCTTGGTCCATTTCTACTTACCCTCACACCATTCAAGCTACTATTTTGATAAGCGTTTGAAAGAAGACTATCTTCAACATAAATAGAAAAGAAAGGGGGATAATGAGTCCCCCTATCAAGGTCCCTACTTGGATAAATCACCTCTATTTTTTCCCATTGAGAGCGACCATATGTGTTACTGAAGAAATGTAGTAAAGAATCCAATCAATCCACATATAGTTAAAATGCATCATCTTCATGACCTCACAAAATGTATCCATATTTAATCATGTCATAAGTCTTGTTCATGTGCAGCTTCACCACCATTTCCTCAATCTTCCCTTTCTTTCTTCTTTGGCATACATAGATGACCACATACACTAGTATCCTGTTGCTTGTTATTAGTCTTTTTGGCACAAAGGCACTTATTGCTTTGAGATAATACTTGATAAGCACCCCTTTGATCTATTTACAAGCACGTTTAAGATAATTTGAAGGTGACATTTTAAAGGGTAATGGGCTGGAACCCTATGAGTCTAAGTTCTCCCTTCCTCTTTAGAATTAAGATGATTGTGGTCTAATTTATTTCTCTTGTCACTGTAATTCTTTTAACGTGTGAAGTTACCTCAAGGATTTTGTTGCAAGCTTGAACTATCTCCTTCCTAATAATACTCCAAACATATGCTAATATCTCATTTGGGTATGGAGCTTTCATTAGGTTTGTCTTTTAAGGCCTCCACCACTTCCTCCCTTATTAAATCCCTAATAAGCAACTGATTCTCTGCCGGAGAACCTAGTATGAATCGTCTTACTCACCTCTTGTGGGTCGACACAAGTATATGATGACCTATGCAAGGGTAAAAATTCAACATTAACTCCATCTTTTTAGCTTGATCTTGCACCACATTCCCATTCACTTCCTTTAACACATCCACCCAATTTTTTTTCTACGATCACTAATTGCTTTTATGAAAATAAGATGTAGTTTTGTCTCCATATTACAACCATCTTACTTTTCATTATTTTCAAAAGATTTATCATCTTCAATATGTGTATTGATGATTCTTTCTTGCTCTTTGATATAGGTATCATGTTTTCTAAAGGCTAGCACTCCTTAAGTAAACAGTTTCTCCCCGTACATCTTGATTAATTAAGAAAGATTATCATTGGTCTTTTTGTTCCACTTCATTAGTTCCTCTGCAAGCCTTCTCATTTTCCACTTTATCCTACTCCAAATTGATAGTGGTCTCTATATAGTGGAATCCCACATTTTTGATGATGTCTAAAGCTTC
This sequence comes from Annona squamosa, assembly GCA_035584095.1. Classification (NCBI taxonomy): domain Eukaryota; kingdom Viridiplantae; phylum Streptophyta; class Magnoliopsida; order Magnoliales; family Annonaceae; genus Annona; species Annona squamosa. Next base: position 6,907,058 of record JAXCLR010000063.1, on the reverse strand, counting down.
ATTATATTTAGCACGAAACAACCAATATCTAAACTGTTTGGATACTTTTTTCCTTCTTCTATCTATATCCATAGAAATCAACAAAGGATAGTGATTAGCAAGGAAAGATGTCAAGTCATTCCCTATTAGTGGACCCCCTATCTAGCTAAACTTAAATGCTCTCCTTGTGTTGCCTCTTATTATTTCAAGTCATCATTAGACCAAGAAAACCCATGTGTTGTAACTCACAAAAATTATGGATTCCTTGAACTAAATTATTTGATTCTTTAGCTTAGAACAATGGCTGGTGTAATCAGATGCCTATAAGACTTCATTGAAATCCCCAACTAATAGTCATGGATAATAAAAAGAGATTTCAGCATGGATAATAAAGCCCTTGACTCCATCCTTTTGCTCACTTGTAGGGAGCTACAAAAATTTATTAGCCTCCACTATAACATCAATGTGATTAACAAAGTACGAAGTCAATGTTTCTTCCATATCTTTATTCCACAAAGGAGTCATCTTGTCCTTCTTTATATGCTATCAATAGTAAAATAAAAATAAAAGTGGGTTCTACTTCTAATCGGCTTCATTTCCTATGTTCTTCTTTTAGTCTCCATTAGCACCACCAAAGTGGGATCTTTTTTCTTTCTAAATTAGTCATGGATTTTTAAGCCCATGATAATTCCATGTCAAGTCCGACATTTACCTCTAGCGAATATAAGATACCCTCTCAGCTACTATCTTTTCTATAGCAATCTCTCCCCAGTCACCTGTCCACTTTCCTCATTTCCTCTCCCTATCTCTTGCTGGTTCTTCCCATTTGTTTCCATCATATGCATTCCGCTCTTTAAAATAATAGTCGTTAGCATCTCCACTTGTCCTATTAATATTTTGCTTTGTAGCTTTTGCACTCTTTCTTCATTTCCTTCCTTTAGTATTTGGAATTCTATCTATTGTCCTTTTCTTTAGCAAGTCCTAATTTGTTTTAAGGTCTCGAAATTCCCCCATAATTGTTTCCTTCTCATCTAAATTTCCCCAAGTGCCACTATCTTCACTCTGTGTTGTGTGTTGCTTGAACTACATAAGATTCAGTTAAAAAGAGTAGTTCATAATCAATGTTTGGGCTTGAAATGTGACCATACGTGTTATTGTGTCACTTGACATCAAATTCCCATCATCACTTAAAGCATACATGTTGTTCATCCCCATTATGCTTCTTCTATTCTCCCTTGGATTGTCACGTGCAAAATTCAATTCTTTTTCATTTTTTTTTTAGTTCTCCCTTCTTTGTTGCCTCCATTCCTTCCTTATTAGCATCATGATCCACATTTCCACCTTATTTCCTCCCCCAGAGATGTAAGTGGTGCATACATCCCACTATAATTCCCCTACTCCTCCAAACTTGCTATTTCGTTTGGTATTAATTTTATCTACGCTACCTTCATCTCATTAGTTGCCTTATTACTGTCTTGTAGAGTTGTTTGTGCCCATGGTCACGGTCACACTCCTCATTCACCTTTCTTATTATTAGATGTCCTAAGGAGTGAAAATCCTCCCTAACTAATATTCCTAATGTGTTTGGTTCAGTACTTCCATCATTCATATTCATAAGAGACTATGTGCTTGCTATCCTTTTGTTCTTATTGGCATTCGGACCATTGTGGCCACTAGCTCATTGTACATTCATATCTCTTTAGGAGAAAGATCACGACCAAATTTGGAATAGTTCCTGCTAGGGAAGTCTTTTGTTGGACTTTGTTTTCCTTACCTAGCTTCCCTTTTAAGCCTATATTGAAGCCCACTCTTAAGTGGCTTCCATAGGGTAGTTTTACTTTATCTAAAATTGGTCTCAACTGTTTTAGCTCATCACATTCCTTAAAATCATGTTCGGCTATCCCGTCCTCCCACAAGCATAGCAAAATATTAGGAGTTTCTTATACTAAAAATTGAGCTACTTTTTCTCCTATGCCCCACACTATATAAATATTCTTCGTCAGCGGGGCTTCCACATATCCGCAATCAATTTTAATTTCTAATTGTTCCTCCATTATTACATTAGGCCATCATCAAAAGATTTCCCAATTACTTTTCCCGTGGTCATCAAAAAAGGGATGTCATCAACATAAAGCCATAAAGGAGTAGGGAAAAGGGTTAATTTCATTAGGTCAGTGAAAAAGAATATCTCAATGAACAAGATTAAGCACTTATCATGAAACTATGCCCTACTGTTGAGAATCATGTATTTATCCTCTTTAACCTAAAAGTCAACAAGTAAAGATTATCAATATGTCATCGACATCCTCGATCTAGAACTTTCTTTTAGTTTTCCATATTCAGTGCAGTGTTGCTTCTAAGAGCTCCTTATCGCTCTTGGTGCCTTATCTTGAGCATGAAAATGTTAATCGGCTTCTAAGATTAATCTTCCTTTGTGTATTCTCCTCAATCAACAGTGTTAGGAGTTCTTCATGTAGCAACTTTACGTCTTCTTAAGCTATCTTCCCCTTCTTGCTTAATCTCAAGATCTATTCTCTCCACCAATCCCAAGCAGAAGTCTAGAAATTCTAATTTTCCTACCTTTTCCTCAACCAGTCCTATGTAATAGTAGCATCTCAGGGATGCATGTGAGGAGGATTGAGACAAGAGTGGATTCAAGAGTTGAAGAAAATAAGAAAAGAATATTAATGCTTTTAAAAATGATTCATAAAGGGTAAATTTGTTTTTTTATTAAAACTTTTCTATCTAAAATTTTCTACTTCTATAATTATCCTATTTTCTAATCATTTCTTTACATCTTTTCATACAACAAACCTACTTTTCAATCATTTTTATAACTTGTTATACAATAATCATATCTATTTTAATTTTATTATTATATTACATTATTTCTCCTATTTCAAAAACTTTTTCACCCAAAATTTTTTTATTCAAAAGTTTTATCAAACATCTAATACATCCAAAATAGTATAATGATCAATATATATAAAAACAACTTTTATCATCTTTGTACGGATAAACATTTTTTTGAATTTTAAATAAAGGAATAAATGTTAAAACGTAGTTCATAGTCAATAACAACGAGATTTGCAATTTCAAAAAAATAAAAATGGGTTTTAGAACAAGTCAAAAATGCCCCCATTTCTATCAGTCGTGGAGAATCACAAATACCAAAATAAGGGTAAAATTTTGATAGGTGAAGGCATATTTAAAGGTCTTGGGAAGATGAGAAAACATAAAAGGAAATGGTGACGTTTAAAAATAATTCATTAAATAATGACAGATAAATTTTCAAAAAGTATGATATAGTCCAACCGAAAAAAATGCACACCCCTTGTTTACATGAAACCAGGGAGAACCACACATTGTTGCTTTCAATCTGCTTCCAACCGAGACGTTTCCTCCATATTCCATCGTCCGCCATGCATAAGAAGGTAGGCACCACTGTCGGGAGGCAAGTTTCGGTCCCATTACTTATATCTTGGGTCCTCTGCTTGATCAAAAATTTCTTTGGTTACTAAATGCCCCATTTCACTGAATTTTAGACCCTTCAATTTGAAAGAGCATGTCCTCATCACCGTGCTTGTCATCGAATTTTTGATAATAAGCACCTATAAGTTTGACAAATTTTTGTTTTTACTCTTACGCAATGGATAGCTTCGCGTTTTAAAAACGACAAATTTTTAAATAAAATAATATTTTTCAAGTTAGACTAATTTCAAACATGACTATAAATTTTACCATCCTTATTTCTATTTCTAGATATAACTATAGATTTATAACAATGACAAAGATAATTACGTAGTTTTATCATATGGTGTGTTTGGAAAGAAGAAAAAATAACAATTTTTACAACCTTTTTTCCACTTTCAACACTTTTTATATGATGTCTCTCTTAACTATCCAACTGTTTCACTTTAAATCCTTTCTTATATCTTTCTATAAAATTATACCATCTATTTTAACTTTGTTTCATCTTAAAAACTAAAAAAACCTTTTTTCTTTTATTTGTAATAACAAATCACATTATTTTATCACTTTTCTCCACATTTTTTCTTTTTTTTCCTTTTTTATTTTTTCCTCTTTCCAAATAAGCTCATAATTGTAAAGCATATTGATTGCATGCGGCTACCATATTTTAGGCAATATATTAGCAAGCTAGACTTTTTAAATTTTTTATAAATATGTGGGCCTCACTTAAATCTATTCAAATACCAAATATCGTATTTTAATTTTTAGAAATGAAAAAGCATAGTTAAAGCATAAGCTACTAAAATATTCTTTTAGCAATAATCCAAATTAAATATATTATATTATATGGCTTGATTTCTAGCTTGTTAACCTTTTTATTGAATCTTTTATAAAAAAAATAATATTTTAAACTAAGACTAATCCTAAAGGTGTGTTTGGTATTTGATGACTGAGGAAAATTTTAAATGAAAAAAAATGATATGATATGGGTAATGATAAGAAGTAAAAAAAATATAAAAAAAAGTATAGTTGTTTGAAAAGTTGTAAAGAAATTATTAAAAGTATAATAGTCATATGGGAAGATAGAAAAATGATTGAAAATAGAGTTATCTGGACAGGAAAAAATTTAGATGACAAATAGTTCTTTTGTTAAATACAAAATGCTCCCTAAATGTTACCCAAAAATTTGCAACGAGGACTAAAACTTACGAGATTTTTTACGGTTAACCACACAGGTGTAACCATGTGGTCGACTACAAGACGCTACACGTATTTTCTTAATTTTGTTTTATATTCAAATGTGTGCCCACCTTAGATGTAGTTAAATAAATTTTTTTTTGAAAAAATCTTAGACCTATCTAGAATCTAGATAGGTATTTTGGCTTCTTTAAAAAATGAAATTTCTCATACACCAAGGAAGTAAGAATCCCATTTTTATTTTAAAAAATTTAAAACATGTATCAAGATAGGCCTACAATTTTTTTAAAAGTTTATTATAACATATCTAAGAGAAGCTCACATCTGAGTATAAAATATTTATAAAAAATGCATGCGAAGCACCTTGTGGTTGATGACAAGACTACTCATGTATATTTAACAACTCAAAAACTAATAATGACAAATGGTTTTCTTTGTGTTTGTGATATCCTTTTACATATATAGAGAGAGCTGTTCTGGTATACCACCACTGCACTGGAACAACAACATGTTTGCCCAAAAAAGGCCTCACACATATTAGAATATAGTGAAATTTTATACAATTATATATCACATATATTTTTTTTATAGCAAATGATTTACATGTTGAAAAAACTACTTTAAAATTGTTATTTATATCAAGTTATTTTACTACATTGAATTTGTATCATTTTCAAATGGAGTCTATACACATATTCGATTGTGATAAAAATTAATATGGTAATATAATACATTATTCTAAATATATTAAGCGGAGTAGAGTAAATTATAATTTTGTCATCATGCGGGGCCTATTTTGATGCCAATGTACCGCACTTGAATATTATCCATATGTATATGAGAAATATTCAGGTGTAGCATAATTGCTCCGTAATGGCGGTGTAAATTATGCCAAAATAGGCTCCAAATGATCATAAAATTTAATCAACTTTAACTGTTGTATTTAGAATCATATATTCTATTACCACATCAATTTTCATCTCAATCGGATATGTGTATGGACTCTATCTAAAAATGCACAAATTCGATGTAATAAAATAGTTTAATGTAAATAACAACTTTAAAATAGTTTTTTCAATATATAAACTATTTTCTATAAAATTTATATATAGATAAATGATTGTATAAAATTTTATTACATTCTAATATGTGCAGGCCCATTTTGGGGCAAATTTGCTGTTGTTTCGATATAATTGCGCTGCACTAGAACAGTAGTGTTTGAATGTAATAAAACATTATATAATCATTTATTCATAAATAAATTTTATAGCAAATGATTTTCATGTTGAAAAAATCACTTTAAAGTTGTTATTTATATCAAACTATTTTACTACGTTGAATTTGTACCTGTTTCAGATGAGGTCCATACGCATACCCGATTGGGATGAAAATTGATATGGTAATAGAATACATTATTCCAAATACAATGAATAGAATAAATTATAATTTTATCATTATGTAGGACCCATTTTGAAGCTACTTATGGTGCAGTAGCATTGCACATGAATATCTCACTTATACATACGTAGCTGCTTGTGATATCCTTATGCAACAAGCACATCCTATTTTTGATATTATATATAGAAAATTTTTATTTCATCACATAAAATATTTTCTTTGTAGCATCTATACTTTAATTAAATTATTTACATTACCCAAAAATATTAAAGATATTTATTTAGGTGCATTTGGCAGTCAAGAAAAATTATTTGTTTAAAAATTTTCAAAATAAGACTTTTCACTCTTTACAACTATTACATTTTTAATTATTTTTTACATTTTCTTATATAACTAACTTATGTTTTAACTATTTCTTCACAATACTTTATTATATTTACTTCTCATATTATTTCTATTATATCACATTAATTTTTCTATTTCAAAAACTTTTACGCTAAAATATTTTCATTTAAAAATTTTATTTGTTATCAAATTTAAGTGATCAAAAGAGCATTTTAGTCATTTCACATTAATCAGGGACTATAACTTCAAAATTTTAAATCTTTAACCCATATATCAATATGAAAAAACCATATTTGGTAAGATGGAGAAAAATGAAAATAGTTAGCAAAATAAGTTTTTGAAATATTGATAGGAATAATTATTAGAAGTAAAGTAAATAAGTTAAAATAGATATATTAGAGGTGATAAAATTTTAAAAAAATAATTGTAAACTTGATTACTTAAATGGAAGAGCGTGGAAAAATAATAAAAAATTTTAAATTATTATTTACTAAGCATACCCTCAATACAAAATCTAAGTAATTTCTTTTGGACGAGGAGCCTTTTCTCAACCATTTCTTCAACTACAGTTTGTTTGAGAAGTTATAAAACTTTTGAATGAAAAATTTTTATTATAAAAATTCTTTAAAAAATGATATCATATAATAGAAATAATGATGATGAGTAAAGAAAATAACGTTAAAATAGATAGATTAGTTGTATGGATAGTTGTATGAAAATGATTAAAAAGTAGGGTAGTCGTATTAGAAAATATGAAAAAAATGATTAAAAAATAAGATAATTATGAAAAATAAAAAATTTTAGATTGAAAAATTTTAAATTTAAAAGTTTAGCTTGATATCTTTTACTATTTACCAAACACACTCTTAATGAAAAAGAACAGTAACCAACCTTATGTTGTCATCATTCTAAGTGGTGGCCTAGCCTACCTTGTCTAAGGGTGGGTTGATCTATGATCCATGCCTAACCCCACCTGTTATTGACTAGTAAAATCAACATTTTTTACATGATATAGAGATTTATTAGAAATTTTGATCTAAATTCAAATATAGAGTCAGGATGAGTTAACTATGTCCCACCTGCCCCTATATATATCCATTTATTAAAAAATATAAATATATGTTTAAAATTTATTATTATTTTCTTTCAAAATTGTCACATTTTTGTGACCAACTATATCAACAATATAAGAATCAATTCATTCAAAAACGCTATATAAGAATCAATAAGAGGAATTTGCATATATAAATATAACTTTTATGCATAGTTCTCATTTTTCTTAACATCTAGAAAATACTTGCAGAAAATACCATTATTTTAGAAAATATATTTTTTTAAATGCCAAAATATATTCTAAATGAGATATGTGTTCTTCACCTATTTTAATGGAGGCTGATACAGTACGCCCATGTGCACTTAGCTTCAATATAACCGAGTGCTTTAACCCATTTTTTTTTAAAAAAATTTAGATCTTTTTATACAACTGTTAATCTAAGTGTATTTAACATATATATCAATTTTTACTATTTTTAGATTATTTTAAATATTTATTTTTAATTTTGAAAATAATAGCATTTTAGTAATTTTAATCTAAGTTATTTAACATGTTGCTTTAATTCTTTCGCTTGCCTCTAGATTTTTTCACATTCCTTATCCTTTAAACTATCCTCCGTATTTGCTTGAGAATTTTCCTTGCCAATGAACCACTACAATTTGTTTTAAATTGATATGAAGGAGAAAGATTTGTTATCAGTTTATCATTTTTGCTTTTCTATTCCTCATATTTCAGTTGTTTTGATCTCTCATGTTAAGATGTTGTTACATTTAGCCACTTTTTGATTTAAGTCTTCCATAGTTTCACCTTTACTTATGTATATCTTAATTGTGCTCATTGAAGTATCTTTGTTTGTTACCTTGTTGACCATGTCAATCTACATATAAGAGTTCTTAAGAGAAAAGTTGTCTGGTTTTAAGGACAAGTTGAACTCCACCTTTTCATCTCCGATGGTTAAAGTAAGCTTTCCATGCTTTACATCTATGATGGTGTTAGCTGTTGCTAAGAATGACCTTCTTAATATGATTAAGATTTGATGATTATCATCTATGTTAAGTACAACAAAATCAACAGGAATGAAAAATTTTTTGACCTTCATTGGCACATCTTTTATGATACCCAAAAGATATTTGATGGAGCAGTCCGTGAGTTGCACAGTCATGGCAATGGGCTTAGGGTGACTTGTCTTCAATTTTTCACAAATGCAGAAAGGGATTAAGTTGATGAAAGCTCTAAGGTTGCACAAAGCTTTGTCTACCTGCACATCACCAAGAAGACAAGGGATAGAAAAATTTCTTGGATCCTTGAGTTTTCACGGCAAATTGTTTAATAATACAGTACTATACTCTTCAATAAGTGCCATTGTCCCCATGATCCTCGAGTTTGAGCTTGTTTAGTAGAATTTCCTTCAAGAACTTAGCATATGTCGGCGTTTGTGATAGCATGTTGACGAATGGGACATTGATTGACAGGTTCTTTAAAGACAATATGAACTTTTCAAAATACTTTTTAATGTACCCTGTATTTATCTCTGCGGAAAGGGTAAATGAGGCTGGTATGATGATGGCAGAATATAGGGCTTCTCCACCATTGGTTCAGGTTGTGACTCCTCAACTTACTTTTGAGATTGCTTGGGTTTATTGTCAGCTTCTTTCTCTTCAATTCGAATTGACTTAAGTTGTTTACCACTCTAGAGGATGACTATTATTACTTACTCCCTTCGGTGAATTTTAAGCTAACTAGGAAGTTGACCTTAGTTTCTTTGGGGTGGTTCCTCCATCTAAGGTTGTAAGTATTTGAGTAAAGATTACCATATGTGCGTTGATTGCATTAACTTGCTCGCTTGTGGTGTCATAGATGGCAAGGCTAAACTCAAACGCGTAGTTTAAACCTACACAGGTTGCACATGAAATTTGTCGAAAAGAAGATGTGCCTTAGTCTGTTGATTCCTGCTTCTTTTGCTACAAGATTGGGAGTTTAGCATGAATAGAATGCATGGATTTGATGTCATATACATATATCGCCGAGAGGATCCTCAAATATCGTTTTATTGAGAATCATAGGGAGTCAAGTCATCAAGAAGTTCAAGAGCTTCCTCGTCGGTAAGTTGCATAAGTCGGCCTCCAGTAGTTGAATTCATGATACTCTGAGTCAGTCTGTCAACTCTATTGAAAAAGTTTTCAATGATGTCACCTTGAGAGATGTCATGAGTAGACACTTGAATTATAGGTCTTTTATTCTCTCTCATGCGTTATAGAGGATCTCACCATCTTTTTGAGCAAGCTAGTAAATTTCATCCTAGATCTTTTTGGTTTTAGTAGGTGAAAAATATTTTTCTAAGAAGGCTGTAGAAAACTCATCCTATGCGGTAAAGGAATCAGTGCATAGAGAAGAACACTCGCTTACCCTTTCACGAAGAGAAAATGGAAAAAGTTGAAAACGAGTTACCTCATGTGGGATTTCTTGTACCTTGATTGTATTGCACTGTTATAGAAACTTACCGACGTGTACATTACAGTTTTCAAAGGGTAGTCTCGTAAATTGTTTCTATTGAACCATTCGGATAAGCCCTATACTGAGTTCAAAGTTTCTTGCACTGATCTCAAGTTCTACTATGCTTGATCGAAAGCCTTGTGGATTTGGACGATTCCGATCACTTAGGGTTATCCTCCTTGGAGGAATGTTGTTCTCAGTTTAGCCTTCCTCTTGCTCTTGTCATGGCGAACCTTGATTATTGCGGTCAACCATGGTTTCTTGAGAGAATTGTTGCTTTTTGTACTCATGGATTCTCTTGCCGAAAGCATGTTCAATTTCACAGTCAGCGACAAAGAATTTCTTAGGTAATTGTTTTGTAGAACTCTGAGTATGTGAGTGCATATAAGGACAAGTTAACACAACTAGCTAGTTCAGAAAAAGATAAATAAGAAGGATAGGTGGAGGAGAAAAGATATAATGGATAGAGTAGAATATAAGAAAAATAGAGTAGAATATCAGAAAGAAAAAGAGAAAAGTGTTTAGTAGCAAATTCAAAGTAACACCAAACTCCCCGGCAACGGCTTTAAAATATTTGTTCGCAATCTCACTGTAAGTACATAGGTCATAGATTGTAGTTTATCAAATATCTATTTATAGAGAATTCAGGACTACAAATTTTGCTTTAAATGCTTTCTTATCGAAAGTAAAGTGAATAGAAAAATATAAAACTAGGAAGAGAAAATAGAATTCAAAATTTAATATTAGAAATCAGGGATGAAAGTGCCTAGGGTCTAGGGTTTCGCATGAGTTTTTTGCAACAAGTATGTGGTATGATTATTTATCCGATATTATTTGTTAAAGGAGAATAAATCCTTACGCCTTCTCTGGAGACCTATAAGATGTAACTTTAATTTAAGTCTTAACCACCTATTCTCATAGGATTAAATCAATTAGGGTTCATTTAATTCTATAGTTGTTCGTGGATTCTTTAAAATAATCATGTCTATTCTCATGGTATTAGACTTCTTATGGCTTAGTTAAAGATATTTCAGTTTGAAATAAAATTAAAATTCAAATCGATCTTAAACAAGATAAGTAGAATAAAAAAGAAAGAAGAAAGAAAAGTTTATTGGTTAGAAGCTCCGATGGTGTGTCGGTCACCTTACGCAACTCGCCACGCCACCTATTGCCTAGTGCTTTCTACTCCTTTCCACCTCTTGCTCTCTCTATCTCTCAATTTCTGCTATGAAAATTCTCTCTCAATTTTTTTGTTCTAATTTTTGTGTAAGATTTGTTGTCTGACCTCCCCTTTTTATAGCACCAAAAAATTACACAAAAAGAAATTGCGCAATTGGTATTTGCAACAAGAATTTGTGCTAAGTTTGGATTAGGAGTGTTAACGGATCGGGTTGGACGGGTTGAAGCCTAATCCTAATCCTAACTCTAACCCATTTAAAATATCTCAACCTTAATCCGTTTATTAATCCATTTAAAAAATATCAACCCTAATCCATTTATAACTCATTTAATAAATGGGTTGGTGGGTTGTTAACAGGTTGTATAGCAAATAACCTAAAAGCCTAGACTCTAATAGATAATGATCTCGCAGGGAGAAACAAGAGAGTGTTTTCGCCATAAGGGAAATGAAAATAGGGCAATAACAGTAAAATGGAATTGCGGCAATAGTAGAAAAATAAAAATTATGTGACTAAAGGAAGACTTAGAAAGAAAAAATAACCAAAGAGTTTACATGTATATATAAATAACTTTAATGAATTAAGCAAGTTAAATAAATTGAACGAATTAATGGATTGAACAGGTTATATGGGTTAAATAAAGTTGACAAATTATAAAATCTCAATCCTAATCCATTTATTTAATTAAATGTTTAAACGGGTTGGTGGATCATAACCCGTTTATTTAAAAATCCCAACCCAAACCCATTTATTCAAAAATCTCAACCCAAACTCATTTATAAACGGGCTGGACGAGCGGGTTGATGGGTTGACTATGACCATTAACACCCCTAGTTTGGATTGCGTAAGGTAGGTGGGCCCCATCCTTATTGAACAGCTGGAAATTATTATAAGCGGTGCTGATTACGTAATTGGTATTTGCAACTAGAATTTGTGCTGAGTTTGGATTGTGCAAGGTAGGTGGGCCCCATCCTTATTGAACGACTGGGGAATTATTATAAGCGGTGGTGATTGTGTAATTAAAAAATCAAACGTCTTGGCTTTATGTAGACGTTGCCGATGGTGGTGCTTGATCAATGCTGAACCATCTGGCCTTGATCAGAAAGCGGTGAGAAGCTGCTAGGATTGCACATCTGGTCTTGATCAATGGTCTGGATCGATGGAAGTTTCTAGATGCATGATTATATTTGTTGGATGCCATGGGACTCGTTTTATTGGATGGTTGAGATCCAGATGGCTTGCTTGAGCAGCTTGGATTGCATGCTTGGTATAAATTGAACGGTGCTTATTTATGAACACTTGGACGGTTGGATTTTCTTCCAAGGAGGACACTTGGATGGCTGGATTTATTGTTCATGCTTCGGCCGTCAATTTAAATGGCAGATGGACGGTGGCTAGACTAATTGCTTGTTGCTAAAATTTCTAGCCATTGATTTCTGAACTTGAATTGCTTGAATTGATTAACGACCTGGATGGATAGCTGAATGGTAAAATAAATGGGTTTAATTCTAGACGGCTAGATTTTATGGATGGTTGTGATTTTTTGATTTCTTGGACAACGCTGATGGACAGCTGATGTTGCTGCATCATGATTTCACGACTTGGAAACTTGTGGAGCTCACTGTTGAACTTGCAAACTTGCATAAAAATATTTAAATTATTAGTTCATCTAACTCATTAATGGGTTATCACTATAAAAATTATTTCAAGCTCATTTAATTTTATGGCAACAAATAAAAATGTAATATCAATCCAAAAGATCATAAAAAAATATTTAGTTACTTGAAATTAACATGAAATAACCAATTGTTGCAAAAATATATTTTAAATAAATTTTACATTAAACTCAATTAATTACCTACCAAATTAGTATAAAAGGCTACATGATATATTATATTTATCAATTATCTTGAACTGAACAGAATAACTTGCAAATCAATGACCATCTATGTTTTGATGATTACCAACCAAATTTTGAGATTATTCAAAGGACTAATGTGTTTAACTTCATGTTTGAAATTAGAATTTTAAATTTAAAGTGAAATGACCAAAGTTACATTGCCAAGTAAAATTCCGAATCGACTTAGGTCAAGTTAATAATCTAAGTCATCTTCAAAGGGCGATTTGGAGACAGAGCGAATATTGTGAAAGCTTGAGCAAGTGAAATCGTAATCGAAGTCATCAAGATGAAAGTTGGGAGGCTTCAGAAGGTTGAAGTAGAATAAGAAGAACTGAAGTCGAACTCGTTTCAAGAGAAAACATCAAAGAGAAATGAAGTGGGGGAGAGTAGAAAAGCAAAATCATCCTATAAAAGACAATAAATGCCAAAATAGAATTCAAAAGCTTCAATCAAAGGTACATTTCTAATTGGACTCACTACCAAAGGTTTTCATCATTCTTTTTGAGGAAAAACTCTTACTAAAATTGACACCTTTGCTAAGAATACTTACATGGGGTTTACTAATTAGATGCACAAGCACCAATACTAGTATGCAAACAAATAAAATGCTATTAATACAACCATTGCTTTTTAGGTTTTCTTACCTACAAGTCAGTTGTTTCATAGCTTGGATATGACACTCCATAGATCTATTTAGTTAAAAGTCTCCAAACTAAATAGATCTATTTATGAAAAATAAGTTTTCAATTACATGGAGTACATATCTGCAAATGTTTCACTTGTGGTAAGTATATGTGAAAGAAGATGCGAAATCTGGATAAGAAAAAATAAGATTGTGATATATTAGCAAACAAGAATACAGCTTATCACATAAATAGGTTGTAGCAGTAAACCCATGTGTTAGAAAATGCGGTTCATACAAATTACAGTAAAAGTATAGACAATAAATCAGGATCAAATAAAAAATAACAAAATAATATATATAAGACATTAAAATTTACATGACTTCAATTAATAAGGAAAAAACTATGACAGAAATTATAATCCACTATGATAAAACAAATTATTGAGATATAAATAGAGTGAGTCACACATACCCCAACAAGAATACTTTAATAACCCTCCACTAATGCCCCATTAGGACATCTCATAAGGCTCTGATAATTTCCAAACCGATATACCTAAAATAGGACTTTCACGGGTAGCAAAACCAATATGCACTCACTTACATATTCATTGTGCACTCTTATATACAAATTACTATTAGATTGCATTCACGTAGAATATTAGATATAAAATTAAAGTTTCTACCTTAGATTGGATTCCGCACATTCTAAGCCAACTCATAGGAAAACCATGTCTTCAACCATTTTGTAACTCATTAATTGGATTACCAGTCCTCCTACTTTAACATAGCATGATTCCATATCTCTTCACTTGAAAGATCGCCCCACCTTCATGCATAAGTCAACATTGTTGGTCCTGAGTCGATGACAATTACCCAAGATGGGAGGGGTGAATTGGGTATTTTAAAAATTTATAACTCAAACAGAAACTTTACCCCGAATTAATATATTCCCCTTTATGAAGAAACGAAATGGAAAGCAATATAATGTTAAGAGCAGAAATATAAATCAAACACACAAGATTGGTTCGGGCAACCTCCCTACTCCACTCTTCCAAGCTCACACTCCTTATGACTTGGGTTCTACTATTGTATTTCACA
>JAXCLR010000063.1:6831547-6867360 GCA_035584095.1 Annona squamosa | reverse complement strand
AAAATCAGTGGCATTTTAGGTAATTTAAAATTACTAAAATACTACTGATTTTTAAAAATAAAAAATAAATATCTAAAGTACTCCAAAAATGGTAAACATTAATACATAGGTTAAATAAACCTAGATTAACAATCTTATAAAAAAATTTCAAAAAAAAATTAAAAATAAGAATATGCTCCTAGAAGCATTGAGGCTCAATGCTCTCGAGAGTATAGGATTGGGCTCCGCCATTTCAGTGGGCAGATGACTAGATTGTTGACCGTACAGGCATTTTAGGAATTCGGGGTCAAATTAGGGGTTGTGACCCTATGACCTGACCAGTTTTGATCCGATACAAAATATGATTGGATGGGTTGACAGTGCCCCAGTGTCCCAACCTGTAGAATCCTGTCCCACCTAATATATACCTATTTATTAAAAATTACATATTTTTAAAAATATTATTATTGTCAAAGTTCTTGCATCATTCATGATTAGCTATATCAATAATATATGTACCGGCACCTGGTGCAATATTAACACACTGGTCGCATGAGCAGTTGTTCCAAATCGTACGAGCTATGTCTCCATTTGTAATCATGTAATAAAATATTATATCAATAATATAAGAATTAATAAGAGACCTTTGCATATATCTGTCTTATGTATAATTAGAGTATTCCTAACATTTAAGAAATACTTGTAGAAAATACTATTATTTTTAGAAAAATATTTTTAAAAATATCAAAATCCATTTTAAATGGGGGCAAACCTATTTTCATAAAGTTATGCTACATTCACTTGTGATTTGTTTTACTACTGATGTTTATTTCTATTAAATTTGTAAAATATTAAAGTATACAATATTTAAATTTAGCATAAATATGTCTTTATATTTAATATGTATATAAATTCTTAAAATCGTCTAACTAATTTGTATTTTTTACGCAACACGCGTCCTAAAACCAACCTAAGATCGACCCTAAGTTTTTCCCCAAACTTATTAGAAAAAGATAAAGGTTAAACCAACTCTATCTCAACCCAATATAAAAATAGAGTAAGATCATTAATCTTGCATAAATAATCGAAAATAAAGTAATTATATAGAAGATGTGAAGAAATATTTTGAACTAATTGAGTAACAAGAACATTGGACAAAAGGATGAAAAAAGGCTTTTCTTCCCCGTTAAGAAAAAAATGGGTTCGTTCAGGTTAGCTCTTGGCTCAATGTTATTAGTTGGTGTGCCATTGCTTTTATTAATTGCAGATGCATGATTGAAAATTAAGATAATTATATAAAAGATATAAAGAAATATTTTGAATTAATTAAATAACAAGAACATTGTACAAAAAGATAAAACCGTTAAGAAAAAATGGGTTCGTTCAGGTTAGCCCTTGGCTCAATGTTATTAGTTGGTGTGCCATTGCGTCCATTAATTGCAAATGCAGCCGCTGGAACATCCGGCCTAGATTCACCCACGCATCAGGGAGCTGGAAACCTAGAAGAGGATCAGAGAGCTTGGCTTGGTTTGGCGCAAGTAAAAGGAAAAAATTTTTAAGGCTTTTTTCAAATATAACGGTTAAGTTTTACTTTAATCTTAAATATATTTACGATATTTCTAAAATCTTAAATATACTTATAATATTTTCATTTAATTCTAAAAATACTTAATCGGTGAGTTAACTTATATTCTTTGCATTTAATTCTAAAAATACTCATTCAGTGAGTTAATATTGATAGTTAAATGATAAAATTATTAACGTTCCTAACGAATTTAGAATGGGATCAAAAAAATTGAATATCATAACTCAATGTTGCCTTAATTGCATATGAGCTCTAAATTCAGAAAGGTCTACTTTTATTTTCCTTCAATTTTCATTTCGTACAAAATGCGGATACTTCTGTGAAATCTCTTTTCTATGAAACTTCCTTTCATTTTTTACATTTAAATTGTTAATGAAAAATCCACTCCATCTATTATATTTAGCATCATCTATATTACTATGGAAATTCTTTTATTTATCTAATATCACTATATATAGGCATCTCATATAAATGTATAAAATTAATGTAATAAAATAATTTAATATTAAAAATAAAATTTTAAGTATTATTTTTAATATCTAAACTATCTAAAATATCAATAATGCAGGACAAATAATTTTATAAAGCATTACTACATATATATATATATAGATAATCTATGCATTTTTATTAATTTATATATTGAATTTGGATGAAACTTAGTTTCCGAACTAAACAAATGGTGTTAAATGCAATGAATGAAATAAATTTTACATCACTCATCAACATCTCAATAATAGAGAAAATTTCACGAAATTACTTCTATGAAATTCAGTTTAATAGAAATATTTACTTTTATCAAAATTCAACTACCGATTTTTTATGAAATGGGCATTTTGAAATTAAATGCAAATGTAATTGATATATTTAGGATTTTAGAAACACAATGAATATGTCTAACATTAAGTAAAACAAAATTGACTATATTCGGAAAAAGCACAAATTTTTACTGCTCACCTTTTATGTAATTTGATCTCTTACTATAACACCTATCGTTATTTTATAATTCGTTTGGTTCCAAACTTCCAATCATTGCATCTTTGCGTGTAACGATCTGTCTTAAATATATTTTTAAATCCTATTCACTGCCTCGGCTATATTATATCTGTCGTTCACATCCTAGCTGACGGAATTTCAGCCTCGTGTTTACTTCACCCACCATCCTCAACTACCCATGTCTGATCCAGCTGCAATGGCAATGGAGGAGTTTCCTCACGTGGCCATCCTCCCAAGCGCCGGCATGGGCCACCTCACCCCATCTCTCCGCCTTGCTGCAACGCTTGCAGCTCAGGGCTGCATCGTCAGCCTGGTCAGCTTCCAACCCACCGTCTCCTCCTCCGAATCACTTCACATGTCCCGCTTCTTCTCTTGCTTTGCCCGCGTCCGCCCACTTCCCTTCCACCTCCTCCCCTTCGATCACCCCTCCTCCTCTTTCGATCCTTTCTTCCTCCACTTCGAAGCCATTCGCCGCTCTGCCCATCTCCTTTCCCGGCTTCTCACCTCTGTTTCTCCCCCATTATCTGCTCTCATCGCCGACGTCACATTGGCCTCCGCTGTTGCTTCCCTCTCTCTCCCCTTCCCCAACTACATCTGCTTCACCTCCTCCGCCGCAATGCTCTCATTTTTAGCAATCTACGCCGCTGCTGGCGGCTGTCCAGAATCCAACGTTCCTGGTTTTGCTTCGCCACTCCCCAGCTCCTTTATCCCTCCTCTGCTTCACAATCCTGCTCATCTCTTCACCACCCAATTCATCGAGAACGGGCGGGCACTCGTGAATGCCCATGGGATCATTATGAACACCTTCCATGAGCTGGAGCCAGAGTCGCTTGCTGCACTCAATGACGGAAGAATCATGCAGGGGCTCCCGCCGGTGATCGCAGTCGGGCCACTGGAACCTCATGAGTTCGAGAGAGGCAGCGTCACCAAGCTGTCGTGGTTGGATGATCAGCCAGCAGAGTCGGTAGTGTACGTTTGCTTCGGGAGCCGTACAGCACTCTCTAGGGACCAGATCAAACACCTGGGAATTGGGCTGGAAAAGAGTGGTTGTAGGTTCCTGTGGGTTGTGAAGAGCAAGATCGTGGACAAGGAGGATGAAGTGGTGGAGATGAGTGAATTGGTAGGACTTGATCTCTTGGAAAAGATCAAGGATAAAGGATTAGTAGTGAAGGATTGGGTAGACCAGTGGGAGGTTTTGGGGCACCCCGCGGTCGGTGGTTTCATCAGCCATTGTGGATGGAATTCTGTAACAGAGGCAGCTTTGCATGGTGTCCCAGTCTTGGGTTGGCCGCAAGGAGGAGACCAGAAAATAAATGCTGAAATTGTGGCGAGGAGTGGGCTGGGGATTTCGGTGGAGGAATGGGGTTGGGGTGGAGAGGTGTTGGTGACGGGAGAGGAAATCAGCCGGCATGTGCAGACACTGATGACCGATGTTGTTTTGAGGGCCCGTGCAGCTCACATTGGCCAGAAGGCTCGACAGGCCATCAGCACCAATGGCAGCTCTGTTAAAGCACTTGCTGGATTGATCAAAAGCTGGAGTCACAAGTCGGTAGCTGCTGAGGCTGCCATGTAATGCTACTTTGTATGTTCAGGCTGTTGAAATAAAAGCCAAAGACAAGTCTTGGTAGTCTACTTTGGAATTCCAGCACTTTCAAGAGTCCCACTTGTCGACTTGGGAATAGTGTTGGCTTTGATGTCATTTGCCGTGAAAAATTCAAGGCTTTTATTGGAATATTAAAAATCTTTTGATCCTACAATCGAAAAAAAAAACAAAACAAAACAAAAAATCTTTTGAACCTATCTTCACTTGTTTTATCAATTTGCATGACTGATCGTGATGTGAAATAATTCTTTCCACGGTAAGCACAACAAAGCAATAAACGTGAACAACAGTTGTTCTTCCCTTCAAGAATGGGAAAAGAAGAAGAAGAAGAACATTGGAGGTAATATATAATTAAAATTGAAGTGAAAGATGATTAATAATTAATGCTAGGTGATTGAGATGTTAAATTACATTAAAAGGGGTGGCCAAATGGAGCCCGACATTGAAATTGGCCTTAATTCTTTATTATCTTCAATGCATATCTCACCAGAATAAGTTGCATAATACAAGAGATAAAAGTAGGATTTGTTAACTACATAGCAACCTACTTTTGATGATTTCTTATGCAATATCATTTTGCCATAATACTCGTAACTTGAAGAATCCTGTATCTTAAAAAGATGATGATTAATTCACTCTGTCCCAGTCTTCTGCTTCAACTTTAAAATGAAGTTCTCCTTTTCCGCAGCTGTCATGCCTTCTGTTGAACAGTCGCCCACACCCCACTCAGCTCCACGCAAACAGTATTTGTCTGCAAGCTGTTGTTTGTACCTGATATTGCCAGGAGACAAAGGATAATTTCAAAATTGTAACCAAAGCTACCTGATCACTGGAAGTAAAATCCTAATGATGGCAAGATTCTAAACACATGCATCGAGAAGTAGTAATGTCCATTTCCATTTATGTAGAAGGTTGCCAAAAAGATTTCAGATTTGAAAAGTGTTTCAAACATTTCAAACTATGGATATCTTAAATTTGCAAATTCAGAGAAGTAGTAATGTCCATTCCCATGAATGCATTGGTAAACGTTGGGAAAAGCACAATGTACCCTGAAGCTGGAGAAATTTTAAATTTGCAAAAGAAGGAAAATAAATGCAATGAAGGCAAGATGTATCCTCAGTTCGGCCTCTCTGCCCCTGTAATCTTCAAGGAGCCTTTCAGTCAAAAATATAACATCATCAATCTTTTCTATCAAAAATATCCAACGTAGATCAACTAGACAGGCTAAGTCAACGAGGTCAATTTGAAACCCATCTATGCTTAATCAGTAGCAAGCTTGGGATCCAAAAACATGGCCTAAACAAGAGCAATTTCAAAATTACTTTTCTTTGTTCTGTTTAGATCTTTCCAGGAGCTCCTTAATCATTGGAGATGACTTAAATTTGGAATCCAGGTCTGCGTACTTCCTCTGATTTTCTTCTGCAAACAGCAAGAGAAACCTATAAACATGTATTCTCGATAAAGTCATACAGTGAAAAGTGTCAAAGTTCAAACCATTCAGTTGTTTGAGGAAATCAATCTCAGGAAGCTGAGGACCAGGGATTGATTCTAAGCCAGGGAATCCTGAAAGAATCCCAGCACTGACTGCAATAGCCAAAAGCCTTAATCAGTTAATGTACAGATTCCCTTAATTCACTGCACAGATAAGCAAAAGGTGAGAGGAACAGAAAATTAAAACCCAACCAGTTAAGGAAACAATGTGGATCGCAAGGCATGTACTTTGAAGAACTCTTAGTTTCCACTACAAATCGAAGTAATGTTACTTATCTCGGGACATCTATTGCAATCCTGTCAGCTGTTCTGCTTACCTTAATTAGTGAAGAACTTCAACCTTTCAATCTATAGCATACAAAATGGATGCCTGTGATCACTTATCAATAAAATTGAAAATTAACATTTATTTTGTGGCAAACCATCAAACGGCTTGGGATTTTGAGAGGAACCAGGTGGATTCTTTAGGCGGTAGTTAGAAAATTAACCATGTTCTGTCAATGCCTCTGGAAACAAGCAGCTTTTGATTGATTTGGGTGGGTTCGGAAGTTGGAACCCTGACATTGCTTATTAAAATTTCAATACAATTCTTATCCTGAGTCCTGATTCTAGTCTTTGCCCCAACCAGGAAAATCAGGTTGAGTTTGAGTTGAATTCATTGACAATTAGCGTTGAAGGATCTAGTTGACTCTAAATTTTGATTTTGATTTTCTTTTAAATAAACATGTTGGAAGCAATAGGTGCATTTTGGAAAATAGACAGGTTGGTTTTGGTAAATGAGGCATACTTTCGAACTGAAACTGGGTTGGGGCCGTTTGGCTGCCAGGCCTCCAACCCAAATAACAAATCATGCGGAGTCGAACACTATTCCATAACAAAACCCAAGCCATTTTGGAATTAGCTCCGTCGGTGGGTTACCTCCGCGGGTGGGTTTTATCTTCTTCTATGTTGTTGGTTCAAGAGGGTACTCATTTCAATTTCTTTTTAGTTGCTGAAAATTCATTAAAAAAAAAAAAAAAACCAAAATTGGTGAGAGAAGAGAAACCAATTAGCGAGTAAATGGCTGATACCTGGATGCGACCACAGAAGAATAGAGACAGACGCAGCAGCGGCAGCGGCAGCGACAGCCAATGGAGATGATTTGTGGAGAAGAGAAGATGTGGATGAGGATCGTATGGATTTAGTAGGGGCAGCGCCCAATTTCACTTTATATATGGGTGAGGTCCTAAATTCTTCTGAGGCTGAAATAGCTGCTCGTTGAGAAGGTGCGAGACCGTTAAAACGGAGATAAGAAGAGCAGATCATGGTTGGTTGGTTTTTCGTACAGCAAGCAAAGCAAGCTCGACGAGAGAGAGAGAGAGAGAGCGCGCGCGCGCGCTCTGTATTTTCAGCTGTGAGGAATCCGTCTAGTTGGGCAAGCAGCAGGAAAAGAGCACCAGGTGCAGTTGGGGAAGACTGAAGAAGTGAAAACCGCGCCCATGACTGGATAAGTTCTTCTCAAGAGGGTAAACTTCACAAAAATCCACTTCATTTTTCTTTAAGGGGAATTTCCAAATATACCCGTGAATTTATACCTTAATTTCTCACACACCCCTGCATCAAGTTCCTCTTCTTCTAATAGATTTGGATCAGGCAGTTCATTAGAGCCCAACATGGCTCTCTTGCGTCGAAGGCAAAATCTAGCTTTGGCCATCTTGTTTCCAATTAGCACTCGATCATCTAATCATGCTTCTCTTTATAGGAATTTGCCACAGTTCCTCATGTCTAACCCACATGAGCAATGAAGATTTAGAAGGGTATATTGGTAATTAGATATGTGTGTTGACGGTTGTTTCTACTCAACATATGTGCTTGAGTATATAAGAAATTTTGAGAAAATTTTATAGGTATAAAAAGAATTTTTGAAAATCTATGAATATATAAGGAATTAGAAGAAAAATTCATGGGTACGTGCATATTTGACGGTTCTCCTTTCTTTAATGACACATATTGTGAAACCTAGTCAGAGCAGAAATCATTTATATGCAATTGATTGATTCATGTATGAATAATATTTAAAAATGAATTATTTGCAAATTTTATGACTTGTTGCAGCTAGGTCATTTGTTATGAATATTATTTAAATATATCCATTCCAGACAATATGGGATAATATGATTAAAGTAATATAATGAGGATGGATCAATGTTAGTATGCCATGAAAAAAATTATTAAATTCCATAACGAAACAAATGGAGATAAGGAGGCTAATCATAGAGCCAAGTTAAGAAAATATTGGACAATTCATAACTTGATGCCCTTAAGTCGGATTGAGGTGAAAATTTAAGTAGAAGCATATAATTTTGTGTTTAATCACATGAGGAAATTAGATTATGAAAATTTTGATGAAAATCGATCATCGCCATTCAAAACTTAAAATAATCATAACTTGAGCTAAGAAGATCGGATTGAGATGAAATTTGAAATGGACAGTTAAAATTATAAGATTGAGGTTATGGGAGGATTTGATGATGGAAATAAGCTTGCACAAAATTGGGATTAGTGGTTTTGATTTTTCAACCCAAAAAGTGATTAGCATTTATGTTGAAAATGAGTAAAATAATCAAATAAATAAAAACAAATTTGAGGTGTCAAAAGGAGGTAATTTGTTGGGTATTTTGTGAATTACTAATAATAAAAAAAATCTCTGCAATTATCTCATAATTAAATACTCAATTAAACAGTTTAATGGAGACTGGTGATGTGGCAGTTGGGAACGTCCAAACAACCTATATAATGGCATTTTGTGAAATATTTTTTTTATAAAATCAATACCCAAAGTCAACTATAAGTTAATGAAGATAAATATGCATTAAATTAAAGCAAAAATTCTGATTAAAAAGGGGCAGATCTTGACCATTGAGAGAAAAAAGAAAAATGGACAACAACATATCTCTTAAATGATATGGACGGTTTAGCAGCCTTATGCATATTTTATAATTTTTTAAATTATGCTAAAAAGACCTTAAATGACCTACACTACTAGGTAACTAAATGAATAATTAAATAAAGTTGCACCATAATAAATAATGATAAGATAAGCTGCTGAAAACAGGGACGTGTACAGGCATCAAAAATGGAGTAGAAAAATGAGGACCGTTCAAGCAGCTAGAAATGTGATTTTTTAAAATTTTTAAAAATTGCTAAATGCATGAATAATTAACCTAGGTAGTAGGGTATATAAATATGCATAAAAAAGCTGCAAAATTTGTTTTAAAAAAATGAAAAACAGCAGCTATTGTGGATGTGATCTAGTGGACAGATTTGATATGCTTAAATGCATTGGATAATTAACAAATTATTAATTAAGAAAAAAAATTTAAATGGTCCACAAGTTGCCATGTCAGCTAAGAGGATAAAATTGCATTGGAATGAGCGTAGACGAGGTGGCAAGTGGGGTCTACTAGCTGAAAATTTTCAATTGTTGTTTAAGAAAGGAGAACGTCCATATGCATAGATGGGGACTTAGAAAATTTTTAGCATTTTGAGCTCCCATTTGTAGTAGCAGCACACATCTCCTCTTCCACCACCTTTCAAACCCAAAAACAAGAGAAAAAAAAGGGGAAAGAAAAGAAGGATTTAAGTTGAGAAAGTTTCTTTGAGAAGTGGAGTTAAGTGCTACACTATACAAGTAAGTGTATGTTTTTGTTGAATGATTTTAATCTATTGTTTCAAACTAAATTTATAGGATATGAATATGATTCATAATGAATCCTTTAATGAAGATTTATGATGCTTTTAATTAGGGTATTTAATAAAAATATAATAACAAGTAATGCAACTAGGAGTTAGATGTAAGAAGGAAGTGATTAGTGTGACGAATGAGCTTCTACACTAGCCTAAACTTGCTGAAATTTGTGTTTAATGTTGCTGTTTTATTAAAGTGATATAATCACATAATAATTCATATTTTGATGTTCAATATATGTGAAATTTAGCATGATTTATGAAGTGTAGAAAGAAGGCTAGTTAGGATTACTCTTAAGACTTGAAATTCACGTTTAATTGTTGAAAATGATATATAAAGTGATTCAAATAAATTATGGATAAATTTAAGGGTAAAATGTCCTAAATGTAGGACACTTTGGATATGAAAAGGGACCAAGCATGAACTGTCCAAAATCGGAATTTTGAGGGTTTAAAGGTGGACGTCCAAAGTGGTGTAAATGGCTATCCTACATACATAAAATGTTGCTGTTTACAAACAACTTATATATAGAATTTTAATATGTGAAAATACCTTGAATTTAGGTTATGAAAAGTAGGATTAATTGCTGGAATCAAGTGGTTAAAAATCTGTTTAGAATGGAGTATTAAAAGAGACGTTTAAAGGGTGGAAATCGAATATCAAAGTTGTTGTTTTTGGAACTTTGAAATTAGTGGATTAAAAATTCGTACAAATGCACTAAATAAGTGTTAATTAAGGTATATAATCATGCTAAATTGGAAGCCAAGTTGCTAATTTGAAAAATTTTAAGGAAAACATGAATTAGGTGTAAAAAATGGCATATGTGAAATAAGAAAATTGATAAAATGATAACTAAGTTATGTGAAGGGCTAACATGCAAAAATGCATAAAAATAAGATGAAAAAACGTGTAATATATTGCTGATTTGATAATCTTAAATTTTGAGATTAATCTATGGGAATTAAATACGTGGTATAATGAAGGATTGATATACATAAGTATATGATGTATGTACACCCGACTTGGAAGTTAAGCGAATTATGATTATTTATGAAAATGAGTTGGAAAACAAATGAAATTTATGCAAATATTATGTTATTCTTTCAAAGGCAAAGGAAAAGAAAAAGTCAATCCGGAAAGCTTTCGCGAATAAGGTAAGCAAGCCAATTTTCTAAATGAATTTTTATTTTTTAAATTTCTTTGAAATAATTGTAAATGATGTTTTAACTACTTTTTATTGATTTAGAAAATGTTATTTAAAATTTACTTCTAAATTTTTAAGGATGGTCATTCCTTAGTTCACTATGTATCGAAAATTGATTTATATAACTGCTTTTTGATTGATGAAAATTTCTGTCCTATGATATTATGTGTGAAAAATTATGCTAGGATGACATGGATAAATTCATGTGCACAATGCATAAGGTTCACCTTAAATGAATAATTGGACCGATTGTCCCCCTTTGGTATAGCCGAGTCACTAAGATAGGTCGAGGGCAGGCGGCACCTCCCTGGATGGGAGAAGATGAGGACAGATGGTCACCTAGCTAGCCTCCATCCTAAGGGATCAAATGCATTCATCACATTATCATTATATGTCCCCGAGGGGGTATAATTTTGCTTTCCATAATGATTATAAATAAAAGATTTCTACTCCGCAGGTAGTTGATCACTTGATAAGTGTCTCTACTAAATGGAGAGAAACGTTTTTGTTGAAAAAGGTTACTTTTAAAATGTTTTGCTTGAAAATTTTATAAAGCTTGCTTATTGAGTATACAACTCACGTTTTCGTTTTCCTAACCCATAGACAAGTGAAAGAAGAGACTCGGTAAAGGAGTAAAGGCAATATCATTAAAACGAGGAAAAATATTAACAATTTTATGATATAGAAAAACTCATGTTGAATGAATATAATTATGTTGATGTTTTGTGTTGACGACTATATTTAATACATACAGTGACATCTGATTTAGGAGAATGTTGAAATGTCTCTAAAATATCATGTTTTGCTATATGTTGAATGGTTGGAAATGATCCAGTTATGCATGAGATATAATTATGAGGAAATAAATTCTTATGAAAATATATTTAATTGGATAAATATCCGTTAAAAACCCGTCATGTGATAAAGCAACAATCCTGATCACGTTTACCAGTCAATAACAATCCTGAGGTAAGGCTCAAGATGTGACGTTGGGGTTGGAGCGCCACACATATACTCATTATGACGTGTTTGTTTTTAAATAAAATTTACAAAAAATTCTCCATATACTTACAACTTTTGATCAGTATTCTACTTATACCCACAACATTTCAACCCCCCCCCCAGCACATACAAAATTTTACATTCTATCCCTAATTTCTTCGACACCCATCATATACTACGTAAATGGTTTTCAGTTGTAGGAAGAATGAATGATTTTATCCATAAATAAACCTAACAAACGGACTTGCACGAATGTTATTTCCCCTTGCCTAAATGTCTCCCGTTGCAAACCCTAGATTCTGTAATCTCTACATTTTTACTCAAATCCACGTGGTCATCCTAAATTATTGGTATGTTTAATCACAACAACAAGCCAAATCACTAATTTTTCTACTTCCCCATGCTGCTCTTGCTCAATGTATTTAGCTCTACTCTAATGGTCATCACGAAGCAACAGTTCTTCAAATCTGGATTTGGCGAAGATGAGATAGGCGCCATCAACACAACCTGTCTTCTTCATCTTTTTGTTTTTCTGATATTTAAATCCTTTCAATGTTTGAATGCAGTGAGCTAATTAATGTGCTCTTGTTTTAATTATTGAACTTGCAAGAGGATCTGTTGAACGGATAAGGGATTTCTAAGAATTTCTACTTTTATCCATGGGAATGGTGGATGTGAGAGTCCAAGGTGCCAAATTAGTAAATCCTAACACAAATAATTAAAAATGGAATTGTATTTCAAAAAATAGGTGGTTTTCCTTTCGACATGCAGGGCTTTAGTGAGTGGATCCAAAACAGAATTTAAAATTCTTCAGAAAGTTTGATATTTTTAGCAACAGATAGAGTTCTTTCTAAATCTGACAACTTCATTGGTGGAAAATCCACCGCACCAGGTAGTAGCAAGTGACAAGATCTACTGATAAGAGCACATTTTCACAATGGAAGCCTGTGGTGGCGTGACTTAGGCAGTAAAAATGAGTTTTTTGCTCTTTGACAATGGGGAAGATTAGATTGTTGATTTTCATTGTTGAATATAATAAGACGACAACAATGGGCTTTGTTGGAACAGTGGTGCACTTCAAGTATAGACTGTAATCAGAGAAGATGATTGCGTATTGGATCTAATATGGGTGAGTTTATTGCCAGTGGAATAGACAAATTGGGTTGTGCAGTCGTGAAATATAGGAATTTAGGTGGTTTGGTAGCTAAATTGTAGCCCAAGAGGGACAAGATTTGTGGAGAGGAATTCATCATTGGCAATGGTCGTGGGATGCAACTTTCATGGGGGCTTCAATGGCGGTGGATTGGCCATCTCTGATCGGGGCAGTGTCATCCATATCTGCAACCAAATTAGGGAAGATGGGCATTTTCTCTGCATTTTGAATTGCCAATTTACAAAATTGAACGGATAGGAAAGGAAGACAGTGGCAAGTGTGATGGAGTTGAAGAGTGGAGCAGCACACTCTGAGGAAGAATAGGGGAGAAGGATGAAAAATTAGAAGTTTAGGTTTAAGGATTTTGATTTTGTATTTCAGCCCTATTTGGACAATTTTGGAATTAATAAAAAATAGACGTATGAATCTGACATGTCCATTAGTCGTAACTAAACAATGAGAGTGTAGGAGAAATTAGGTGTGAAATGTTATCGACATCCGGAGAATTTAATATTGTGGGTATAAGAGGCATAGTGGTAAAAATAATATAAGTACACGGGGAATTTTTTTTATTATCTAAAACTTTTCACTCTCCACAATTATCTAATTTTTAATTATTTTTCATGTCTTCCTATACAAATTACAAACTATTATACTTTTTAATGATTTATACACAACTATTCATGCAACTAACATATTTATTTTAACTTTATTCTCTTTATTCTCCATCACTGCCCTTATTATATGACATAATTTTCTCTCATTTGAACAATTTTTACACTAAAAACTTTTCATTTAAAAGTTTCATCACTTCTCAAACACATTGTAAGTTCGATAGTATGCCACTTAAATATGGATGCATACCCATTCCATTGAGCATAATTAAAAATTATCATTATCCATCCTCATAAAAAACATCATCATTATCCATCATAAGAAATGTCCAAGAGACCCCTTATAATTTCATAATGATAGTCTTTCAATAAAGTTCTCGATGCCATGAAAACACATATGACTTGGGAAAGATACTAGGTGGAATTAGTTTTGACGAATTGAGTATGATAGCAGTGATAGTGGATGTTAAATTAATTAAGGTATTCTGAAATTTTAAAATTATTAAACATTTTTTATTGTCATTTTGGGTATATTTAAAATTAATAAAAATACTTACAGGTATATGTGAAAATTTTTAAATTTAGTAGGAATATTTGTAACTAAGGGCAAATTGAGTGGATATGTTTAAATTAACCCTTCTCAAAACTATCAATGTCAGGGCATTGATTGTTAATGTTTGTATGTGGTAGTTAGATTTAGAGTGTACTCGGGGAGAGAATTAAAAAAAGTAGGTAAATGAAAATAAAAAAACTTTTAAAACAAATGTAAAAGTAAAGTGATGCAACAGGATAAAGGGTGCAAAAAATAAATACATAAAGGATATGATAGTTGTCTGAAAAATATAAAAAATTGAAATAAAAAAGTAATGATATAATAGTAAATTAATTAGGATTATTTAGAAAGTAATGAAACTTTTAAATGAAAAATTTTTTATATAAAATTTTTTAAATGAAAGAAAATGATGTGATGTCGCAGGGGTGTGATTTTATACACCCAGGTGCACTTAGACTCGGTGTACTCTGGTGTATTTAACCTATTTTTAATTTTTTTACATAATGTTAATCTAAGTGTATTTAACACGTGTATTAATTTTTACTATATTTAGAAATTTTTAAATTTTTTTGGATTTTTCATTGATTTTAAAATTCAAAAAATATCTAAAAAATATCTAAAAATCTCCAAATATAGTAGTTAATACATGTGTTAAATATACTTAGATTAATAGTTGTGTAAAAATAATTTTAAAAATAAGTTAAATGTACTCAGGTGCAGTAAGCTTAAATACATTAGGTTGTATAAAATCACGACCTGATATTATAAAAGCAATGATGAGGAGTAAAGGGAATAAATTTAAAATTGATAAATTAATTGTATGGGTAGGGGTTGCAATCATATGCACCGGGGTGCATACATTCATTTTTGAATTTTTTTGATTTTTTTTTAAATATAAAAATTTTAAAAATGGTAAAAATTGATACACATGTTAAATACACTTACATTAACAATTTCATAAAAAAAAATTTCAAAAAAATAGGTGAAGTACACCCAGGTGCATTATCCCTCATTGCACTTGGGTGCATAAGATTGAATCTGATAAATAATTGTATA
The DNA here is from genome assembly GCA_035584095.1 of Annona squamosa. Lineage (NCBI taxonomy): Eukaryota > Viridiplantae > Streptophyta > Magnoliopsida > Magnoliales > Annonaceae > Annona > Annona squamosa. Next base: position 6,852,397 of record JAXCLR010000063.1, on the reverse strand, counting down.
GAAATGATTGAAAAGTAAGGTAGTCATACAGGAAAATATGAAAAAATAATTAAAAAAAAAGATAATTATAAAAAGTACAAATTTTAAATTCAAAAGTTTTAGTTTGAAAAAGTACCATCAAGAGGTGTTTGTTAACACTAAAAACTTTTAAATATAAAACTTTTCACTCTCTATGACTACCTTAATTCTTAATTATTTTTTCTTATACAACTATCAAACTTTTCAATCATTTCTACACAACTACTCATACAACTAACTAATCCATTTTAATTTTATTCTCTTTACCCCTCATCATTACATTATAAGGTCTGTTTGGCGTTTACAAAAACTCCTTGAAGTAAAAAAAAAAAAAAACTTTTCATGGCTAGGGGTGTCTGAGCAAAACATGTCTTTTCAACATTGTAAGATGTCTTTCACATTTGGTTTGTCACTACCGCTTGTATGAGCTAGGGGTGCAACTTAGTGTTGGGTTAGTCCGAACCTGCCTGACCGACCCGATTTCAAAACTGAGTTTAGGTTTTATTTTTAAAAATTTTCTCAAATTAGATCCATTTTCAATCCAAACCCAGAAAACTCGAAACCAATACCATATTTGCATCAATCCAATACCAAACCCGACCCAGTCAGAACCCGATATTCTTCTTGATTCGTTAAAATAATTATATTTATTTATGCATTAAGTATTTCAACTATAATTGCAATAAAAGTTATTCCATATAATCATAACCAAATTAAATTATAAAGCATTTGTTCTAAAACCTAAGCGTTATGTAATTTGTCTATAAAAGTTAAATATATTAAATCTACAATAACTTTATTTATTAATAATTATAAATAGAGTCATGATATACAATATATTGTATATTAGCTTATCGTACAATATTCAAACTTTTCATTTTTATTTTTAAATTTTTTTATAAATATGTTTTTCTAAGTATATTTAATTCACATACTAAGTTTTGTTATTTTATAATACTTTTACATTTTTATTTTTTATTTTTAAAAATCAAGAGCATATAAATCATTTTTATCCCTAAAAATATGTGATTTTTAAAAATAAAAAATAAATATGTAAAAGTATTATAAAATGGCAAAACTTAGTATATGAATTAAATACACTTAAAAAACATGTTTGTGAAGAAAAAATTAAAAAGTAAAAATAAAATGAAAAATTGAATATTGTTCGATAAGCTAATATACAATATATTGTATAGTATCATGACTCTTATGAATATACAAACTCTTTAAAATTATTACATATATACTAATTAACTATGAGATATATAAGTCTCATTTTTATCGAACTTCTGATAGCAATTTTATGTGATCTCATTTATTTTCTTGTCTTGATTGTTACATGTAAAATCATTATGTATGTAGTATTTAAAATTATCTTTTAATTGAAATACCAACTTTCATCCAAATCGTAGATATCATAAGTCATATATATATTAATGTATAAATTATTAATGTACGAATGCAATAATGTTAAAAACATTCGTTATATCTATCGATAATTTTAACTTCTATTGATTTGGAAGTAACCCGAAACCAAAATCGATATCAATACTAACTCGGTCCGAACTCGACTCAAACCCAGATTTTAGTATTAAGGTTTGGGTTTGGGTTTACTTAAACCCGATGGACTTAGGGTTGGGTTCACTCAAACCTGATACAACTTGACCTGAATGAGCACATAGAATGTCACAATGAAGGGTGAAAAACGGTGGGTAGCAATGGAATTGTGTTTTCCAATGATAATAATTGTTCCATCATTCACACTATTTTTTTCATTTTACCATTGTATTCTAATCATTTTTTTACTAACTACATATAACAAACCTATTTATTATAATTATAATTCTATCATTTCCTATAATCATATATTTATCAAAATATTTCATTTTTCATTTCTCGTGATTTCCCACAGTCTCATAATTTTACACATGACCAAATTTGTATTTGTTTTCATTTTTACAATAGCTACTTACTGGCCCATGCATCAATGCCCGGTCCATTTGCATACCGCTACTAAAATTTTCCTACAGTGCCTAGTTTTCAAAGCATGTTGACCACGTGTAATTAATGCATAAATGCATTAATGACATACTGGCAATCTTTTCAAAACGCCACAACTTTTGACATTTTTTTCACCATAAAACACATTAACTAATTTTCACGAATGCCAAACACACTTGTAATATGATACCATTTTTTCTATTTTAAAAATTTTTACATAAAAAACTTTTTATCAAAAGTTTTATTGCTTCCCAACATATAATTTATATAAGATGTCACATCATTATATTAAAAGGCACGTAAAATGGATGTAGAGAGCATTTTTTTTTACCAAACTAAGTTCATGCCTAGATGACCATTCACACTTCCCCTTTAAATGGTTGAGTGACTCATATTTGAGGATCATATGGGTGGTTATCATTCAAAATGAAGGATAATTTCAAATAGAATAGGGGATTCTTTTTCTCTTTATGGGACTTAACTCTGATGGAGATAAACTTCTATCTTAAGCATGTCTCAATCTTAACATCCTTGTATTTTTCGTATCACTATACTTGCCGTTGTTCGTGGGAAACAAGTGATCTCTATCTCTCTCTTAGTTTTCCACATCACTTACTAGTTTCTTCCACATAGTGGATTCTAGTCTTATTAATTTTGATTCTCGTGCATCTCCTAGCTATTTAGAGCTGGGAATGAGATAAGATTTTGAAATCAAAGTATATTTAAAATAGAAAAAGTTATAATAAGATAAAAAAAAGTTGCATTGAAGAAAAAAGCAGATTGATTTTTTTAGAATAGGGAAAGCATTTTTTGAAAAATGAAAGATTTCATTTCAAAATCATCGTGTTCTCGGTGTGAACAAACAAGAGTCAATGGAAACAATTATCACCAACAACCTTTTAACCATAATTTCGATAATCCAAAGGAACAAGTATTCAAGCCTTCCTTCTAGCACCACAAACGCCCCATCTAAAGCTCGGTTATGGAATAAAATCAAGACAAAAATTGTCATAGGCACTTCTAGTATGGGTAGTGTTTTTATGCAAACTTCTTTTCATTTTAGCTCTTAAGATCATATGTCATTCACCCATTAAATCTAATATCGTTAATAAGCCTCCGCCTCTCAAATTTAAGTCCATTGGTATAAAATTATATGACGAGCAATTAGATTCCCAACATCAACTTGATACCTGCTTTATAGATGCTGATTGGATGGGCCTTTGGTGGGTATAAAATAACATTTTACATTGAATGGTTTATGATGATACAATAGTTGTACTTGGTAAACAAAAAAATTTATTAATTTAAAATTTTTCATTTTTCATAATTACAATAAAACTAATCTTTTTATACTTTTTCTGTATAACTAACTTTTCATTCATTTTTCCACAACTACCTATGCAATTAGTCAATTACCTTATTCATTTTAATTTTAATTTTTTATTTCTTATCATTACCCTCATTATATTATATGATTTTTTATTACCCTTATTATATTATATCATTTCGGCTAAAAGTTTTATTAAATCCCAACATGCATGGTTTTATTAAATGCTGGACATACCCAACATGCAAAGAAGAAAAACTATTGTAGTTTTTTGACTGTTCTAACTATAGGTGCATTTGATAATTGGTATTTTTGTAGGATTGCAATGAGAAGAGTAACAAAAAAATAGAATATTTTAAAAATTATGTGATTGATAATAAATGATAATGATAAAATTGGAATAATTAGGGTTGTTGGAAAAAAATAATTAAAATGTAAAAATAAATATGAAAAAAATATGATGATTGATGAACTAAATAGCTGCTTTTGGAAATATGCCCTCACACTTTATCACCGTTGAGGGGCACTTACCACACGTGCCCTACGATATATGTGGATGTGATTCGCTTACAGGACAGAAAATAGTAGAAAAAGCGAAAAGTTAAAAATAAAATATTTTTAAAATGGCATGAATAATATAATATAATTAAGCGTGGATGAGAGGAGAATTTGACGCGGCTGCACTGAGAGTCTGAGAGTAGGGGTCTATTTGGCATCGTCAAAAGCTCCTGCAAATCACAAAACTTTTTAAAGTAGGGCTATGTGCAGAAAAACCTATCTTTTCAGCACTAACACATTATCCATCAAACAGTTATATATGCAACCCTGTACAAGCTGTCGTGGGAAGAAAAAAAAAGACGGGCTAAATCTGAAAACCACCGTTCAAGTTTTTTCACATGACTAATAGAAATTATGCCTTGCCTGTGATACCGTCCTTAATTATTTACAGCGCCGTCAATTCTCTAGATAATCTTTTTTGTCAGCAATGACAGAAATAAGTAATGCCGCCTCAGCCGCACAAATTCAACTGACAGATTTGACGATTTTTAAGTGTTAAAAACTTGTCTTAGGGTGCGTTTGGCATTAGCAAAAACGCTGGTGACAGTTTTCCGTTGCCTAAAACATGTCACATCATGTTGCGGCGTGTGCCTGTGCATCAGCCGTCTTGACGAGAGTAGCAACAGCTTTCTCTGTTCTGTAATAAATGCCAAGATTTCCAGTTCCAGCGCGTTTGGCATTTTCTAGGGATCGGCATGACCCAAGCCTCACGTTTTTCTCCTTCACAAGCGTAGTAAATAGAGGACGACAGAAAGCTGCGACGATGGAAGTCGTGAAACGACGGGTTTTTCCAATGCCGCCCTTGGAATGAAAAGTTTTACGTGAAACGACATGTTTTTGTAAATACCAAACAGCCCCTTAAAGTTTTATAATTTACCAAACAGACTCCAAGTAAAATATATATTGGAGATTCGCAAACGCTGTGGAGCAGACAGGCAAAGAAGAAAATCTCTCCAGTGTAATCTCTTCCCTCGGGCTCGCTGTGAAGCATTTTCATTTCCTCGCGCCAAGCTTGGCTTTTTTGCCTCTGCTCTTCTGTTCGAATGAGCGCCTGCAAGTCTCTTCTTCTCACTTCAATCCCTTCCTGCATAGTCATTGCAAGGAGGAGAAGAAAACCCTCTTCCCTGTCTCTCCGCTCCTTCCAATTAATACGACCTACTCGTCTCTTCCAGTCCTTGTACTTTGCACATCCTCCTCCACATCTCTTCATTCCCTGCTCCGCTTTCTCCCATGAAGCAGCCCTCCCCCAGCAAACTTACCTCGAAGCCGACGCTGACGCTGCCGATGACGGCTTGTCGAAGGACACCGTCGAGGAGCTGCTCGCCAGGGCCGGCGGCGTCAGCGGCCTGATGAACATGGAGAGGGCGCCGGAAACCGACGGCCTTCCGGCGAGAAGGGGCCGCTGGTTCCCTTATCTGGACATGTTCCGATCGGGGGCCACGTGGCTGACAAGCCGGGAAGTGATCGATGCCGTCGATCCGTACGTCTTGGATGCGAGGAAGGAGAGGATTCGGCGTGTGGTGCAGAGCCGCAGCTACTCCGTCAGCCTTGTAGTCGAGGGTCTGACGGATTTTGGCAATGTGTCGGCGGCGTTTCGGTCGGCGGACGCCCTAGGGTTGCAATCTGTTCATGTTGTGTCCTGCGACAGCTCGAAAAGGTGCATCGAGGTGAAAAAAAAGGCTTTTAATTTCGTTCTCTTTCTCTTAAGTTTTCTTAAATAGATTGTTGAATGCGAGGCTGTTGTTATTATGATTTGAGAAATGAACTGAAAAATCGGCGTGGTGAGTCCGAGTACCATATTGTATGGGAAATGAACTGAAAAATCGTTCTCTGGAGAATTGTTGCCCCATCTGATTGATTGTTTGGCTTTTCCGAACTGTTTGTGCCTCATTTGTTTCAATTTTATCTTCTGACTCAGTTATTTGAGAGTGACGGATTTGCATTAACTTTGAGATTTGAGAATGCTTTCTCGATTGCTTTCCTAAACTACAAAGACTGATTAATTTCTATTTTGGACTTCTTATGATTCCTTTTAAAATTCCCGTGTGCTGGAAATTGACTAGGGCAGGTCATTACTCGTGGTCAACTTGTTTTTTAGCTGTTTGGATTCACTTTCCTGTCAGCAACATCCGTTGGGTATTCTGGTATCATCATCATATGCTTAGGTTCAAATTTTAATTGCTGAAGCTTTACTTGTGTTGATATGTCAAGATTCCTGCTTCTGCTGCTGCTGCCGCTACTTTTGCGTGTAACTTGCATTCATCATCTTTGCATGGGCCAATTTGATGAAGGGATGATATAAATATATTTTTCACATGCCAGGTTGATTTTAGTTATTTGATGAAGGGATATTATGTTGTTAATATTGTTCACAGGTATAGAGATAATCGCCATGTTAGCATGGGTGCTGAGAAATGGCTGGACATTGAAGTTTGGCAGTCCACTAGCGAATGCTTCAAAATTTTGAAATCACGCGGATACCGCATTGCCACTACCCATTTAGGAACAAATACGGTATTAATCTTCACTATCTCTGTAGGACCTTGATTGTTCATGGTTAGTCTAAAATTGTTCATGTTATGTGACGAGAATTTAGTACTGAACTTTTTTGGAAAAAAAAAAATCCCCCATCACAGGTTATCCGTTGCATAGATTTGATTTTTGGACTATATGAAATTCACAATTTTTCTACCATGCCATGAGTTTAATTTCTTTACTCGCATTAACTCGTCTTTAGTTGTTCTAGGCAGTGGTACATGAATATGTCATTATCGGTGTGTTTTGGAAGTAATAAAACTTTTGGATGAAAAGTTTTGGTATAAAAATTGTTAAATTGATAGAAAATAATGTGATATAATAGAGGTAATGACAAAGAATAAAGTTAATAAAGTGAAAATAGATAGATTAGTTATATAGGTAATTGTTTAAAAATATTTGAAAAGTTGGGTAGTTTGTTTAGGAAGATGCAAAGAAATAATAAAAAAATAGGGTAGTTGTAAAAACTGAAAATTTTAAATTGAAAAGTTTTACTTGTAGCCAAACACCTTTTTTTTTTTTTGAATTTTTTTCACAGCCATACATATAAAATAGTGAAATTGTTTGGCACATCTAAGTATAAAAGATTTTTCTTTTTATAATTTTCTGGATCACAACCCGATTTCTAAAAGGTGGTTGTGTTCACTGCAGGTCTCTATTTATGACATGGATTGGTCTTGTCCGACAGCTATAGTTGTGGGAAATGAACATAGGTGAGGAATATTCCCACAAATGACATTAAAATTAGTTCGGTAGTGTACTTGAAAGAAATTGCATTTTCGGACTCATTTTATGTCCTTATGGTAGATGCAATCAAGCCAATTAACTGAAAAAGAAAACAGACAACATAATATCAATATGTGAAATGACAGTCACCACCCATTTGAGGCAAAATAACATTCATTGCCCTTGATATGTGTTTCGTTTTAAGTTGCATCAGCATTTGCAGCACCTGTTAAAGAATTGCCAGTGACTGTGGGATAATAAAATTCTAACAATCGATAAATTTCCCTGACATTCTGTTCCTGATTGGTTGGGGAATCTATTGAACTGGATACACAGGAAGAAACATTGGCCTCATGTCAGTGTAAGAAAGTTCCAGTTCACCTCATTCTTTGCGGTGGAGTTCCTTGACTCTTTTCTTTTTGGTTCCAAATTCCAGAATGATGGTTCTTAAAGAGGATGTCAGCTCTTATTCTGTTTATGTGTGCACTGTGTGGTAGATTCTCTATTCCTGTCTCAGAATTTCAACTGAAAGACAATGGGTTGGTCCTTGAAAAGTGAAAATTGAGAATGTTGGTCCTTGTTGCCTGCCCTTGATTTGGTTTTCATTTTGGATGATGTTGAGATATTATGCTCTTAATGTTCTTAGTGCAAGCTAAAAAGAACTGCTTAGCCTTTTCCAGGTGCTTGACCATATCCAGTTCTTAGCTAACTCTTTCATGTTTCTGGTTCTCTAAATGCTGAGTGAAACCACGGGAGAAAAAATTCTTAATTGTTCAACTGATACATTTCGATGTGTAAACTTGGTGACAGATTCTGGATACTAAATTGTAGCATAAACAGGCTAATATGGGTCTTTATTAATTGCTTCTGGGACATGACCGTTTTGCATTTCTATTTTTTCATCTTTCAGTTTACCTTGCATCTGAACATTCAATTGTTAGTCTTTCTACCTTTCACATTTTGCTGATGATGGTAAGATATACTGATTGTAGGGGCATAAGTGATGAGGCATTGGAACTGGCGGATTTGCATTGTAGCATTCCTATGAGAGGGATGGTTGACTCTTTCAATGTTTCCGTGGCTGCGGGAATCCTTTTGCACCATGCCATATGTGATAGAATGGCTCGACTGGTAATGGGATTCACCTTTTTCTTCAATTAATTCCATGGAAGTTGCGCGAAGATTTCACCTTCCAGAGTATAAGACAAGATATTTGAAATAAAAAATCGATGAACTAAATGAAATCTTTAGATGAAATAGGTTTCTCTCTTAAGTCAGTGATGTTTTATAGTCCAGATAGAAGTAAGGGTGAAAATTGAAAAACCAGGTTTTGAACTTTCGATCCATCTATCCTGCATTTGTCTTTTGCAAATAACGGAGAGGATTAAATTGGTTGCAAACGGTTAAATGTAGACAATAGTTGGAGTGAACAGTTTGCCTATTAAAATTTTAAATCTGGGAGATTGCTAGGCAGCTTAGAAATTTGGTGAACAGAAATGGAAAGAGGGGAAAAATAAGAGGGAGGGGATGGAAGCTGGGATTCTTAACTTTTAAGACAGAGCGTGTTCATTGATGCAGATTAGTGTGGGATACTTCTTTACGAATAAAGCGGTCAAATTGGGACTAACGTATTTTATGCATAATCTACTTATATATTTTTCATTGCTTTTGACCATATCTCCATTTCTCAAGCAAAAAAGTTGCGAGAGGAACTCTATTAACAGCTAAGACAATAGGCATAACTCTGCCCACACATGGGTTGAGAGCCAAGGGTTTCTGTTATTAATAATTGAGTGATTCAATCACAAAAATGGACTGGGATTGGTTTTTTACTTGTCTTAATTGTGCAGTAGTTGCTGTTTGGGTCGATTTTGTCATTTGGCTTTGAGTTTTCATTGATCTGTTTGAATTTATTCATGGCTTAGTAGCTGGCCACCTGGATTTTAATAATCTACACTAATGTTGTTTGCTTCACTATATTATCTCTTTGAATTTACCCTTAGAACAGTATTGTATACATTCTGATGGAGAAAATACCCAATCAAGAATTCACATATTTGTGACAGGCTATTTGATATTTGAAGTTCTACAAACATGTAGTGCGAACCCATTTCTTAATATGCAATGGGTGCCTAAAACTTTCCCATTGCATAACCTAGTTTCTTAATTGGAATTTTTGAACTGGATGAGTTAAATCACTTGGATTTTCCAATTCTAGTAAAACTCGTGCAACTCCCATTCCACCACTTTATTTGCAATTTGATGATTCCATTGGGGATTGCTTGATCCCATATGTTAGGTGTTTGTTTGTATGAAAGCATCAGTTGTAAAGAGTTTATAGACATCAATCTAATGCACAAAAAACAAGAAAAAAATCGTTCCTTTATGATATCTGCAAGCTTGGCTTATAAACAATGCTGGATAGGACAAAATTTAGACAAGGATCAAATCATCTCATGAATAATTTATGGGCAAAGCAAGGAAAAAACAATAGGTGAATAAGGGAGATTTGGTAAATGCAATATGGTTGTAATTAGTAAGACAACCAAATGACAGTTAGATTCTGTGGGGGGATTGTGGCATGAACCTTCTAATTTTGCATATTAGCATTTTAGATTCCGGAGTTTGCGTATTAGCATATTAGATCTCGTGAAGTTTCGGTTTTTGCTTTTTAAACCCACATCGCTAACGACGTTAAAAAACACTGTTAAACTAATGTGTAATGTTTAAAATATCCTTATATCGATATGAAAGCAAAGTAGCTATAGCAAAAAATTAACATTATCTTCTTGAATGTCATTACCTCCTTAGAATTGTGTAGCTTTATTGTGCAGATGGGGGTGATTTTTGGCTATAACTACCTTGCTTTCATACAGATGTAAGAGTATTTTTGACATTACATGTGTTTAATGATATTTTTTAATGTCGTTTGGGTAAGAGTTAAAATGCAAAAATCGAAACTTTGCAGAGTCTAATGTGCTAATACGCAAAATTCGTGGTCAAAATGCTCATACATAAAGTTAGAGGGTTTAATGATGCAAATTTCCCGATTCTATGAGAAGTTACAAGAAATTTCATGATAGGAAAGATCTTAAGAGACTACCACGTATGAAAGACAAGAACATAATTGCCATTTATAGAAGAACAATTAATTGATACTAGATATGGTGGTGTTAAGTTGAGCACCGTGGCTATGTTGGGAGAGGGGAGGTAATGCAGTATTTTACTTAACATTATTGCTTTCGAAATGTCATTATTGTTGATGCTGTCGTAATTCAGTTGGGTACTATGGCTATGTTGCTTAGTTATAATAGCCAAGTAAAAATGGATAATCTATTTCCTTCTATATCATCTTCTTCTATTGATTATGATAGTAAGCATGATAGAGAAACTGTAGAGACACGAATCTGAAAATGAATTGAATGAAAGAGAACAAATAGAAGAACAAAGAGATATTAGTGGTGACGAAAGTAGATATAGAACTCTTAAAAAAAGAAACTAAGGGCCAAAGTATGAGAATTGTTATTGGAATATTTTAGTTCCGATGATATGAAGAAATTTTTTGTAAGAAATCTCATTTAAGACGTGTGCATGTTCTCCGGAAGATTGACTTTAATTAAATGAAAATCAATTTGAAATCTTAGACGTGCTTAGAGTACCGAAGGATGAACGAGGTTATTGGTCACAATGAGTTAACTTTACTATTTTGTAATATATGAGATTTCTCAACATTTAGTTCTTGATTTATAGGTCGGAGTTTGAGATTAGAAACTACATAGTAAAAGGTCGAAAAGGTCTTAGGTTGAATTTTATGAATTCCTTAGATTAAGAACTTTTAAAGGATGTCGTTAAAATGAAAGTTTTTTTTTAATAATTTTTTTTCCATTATTATACTAAAGCTCATAAGCAAATAAAAGTAGAGATTTGGATGTTTAAGATAAAATATTGAGATAAATTCTTGTATTAATACTTGTACTCAAGTCGAGTGAACTGACACATTTTCAGGCAACAATGATTTGAAAATTAAAGTATTACAGAAAGATTAGTTGGCCTCGTATTATCTTGCTAAGTTTTGCGCGTATGAGATCAAGATCAGACCTTCTAACCTGATAAGGAATGTTGTTAATCCAGGTTTTCCAATGTTTTGGGATAAATTTGAATGATAAAACATAAATTTTGTTATTTGATCTACCAAAATGTTACTTGGGGCATTTATGATTAAGAGAATGCACTTCACTGCAAAATGTAAGAGAATTCAATCAAATAAGAATAACAATAAAAATGAAGGGAAGAAAGTTTATTTAGCGAGTAGAGGAGAATGTAGATGCAAATAGAAATCATATTCTTTGCTTTCAGATGGTGAGTCTATTCAACCTATTCCATCCATTTCTTCATATGTTAAAAATCTTATCCATCTTATTATTATTATATGAATTGCTATATGATAGAGCGTTATTACTTGTTTTATGCCAAGTTAGACAAACTACACGAGGAATAGGATGTTTTGAAATCTAGAGTCACTTCCTTGCATGTTCACTTGAAAGTTCATGATGTTGCTTGTATGTACGACACGAGTGGAGTTTTGGAGCCTTCGAAGGGATTGGAATCTGTTTAGAGAGTTGAGTAGTGTGAGCATTAGAAGGCTATATTTGAATATTAGCAAGGTTGAGGAGTAAGAAATTTGAATGATTGTTTTGATGCGACAATGAATCTATAAGAAAATCAAAATCAAAACTGAAAAGTTTTGCGCATACTTTGTGCAGAGAATATAGAAATTTCTTAATGAATCTTGTATATATAGGTAACATTATGAACTTTCAAATGAACACTTAGGAGCTTTTCGAGGGATACCAAGGGTCTCGGAAGGCGGTCTTGGACTTGTAAGGACTTCATACTCAGCTTGCACCTCTCCCAAAGGATATTCTTGGTCATCTGGAGCGGTTGACCAAAATAGATGCTGTGTGATATGCCCTTCTGACTTGTTGACATTATACCGTGCACACAGAATTTTGCTTGTCTTATGTTGCTCATTCTATATGGATATTTTTTTACACTTCCAAGCAATTTATGAGGCAACTTTACCTTTTGTAAGATCTCCCTTATGTGCATAAGCCCCCTTTTCTATATATAAGCTATGATACTAATTTCTTGACACTTATCGGATCAATAGAATGGGAATGGATCACTGGTTGCACTAAATAGTGAGTTTAATGTGCTACACACTATTGTAGCAGAGGTTATGAGTGATTATTGTAATGGGATGAATCAGGTTATAGTTGGGGAAAACCTTTGAGACTTGATGAAAGTGGGGCTATAACTGCAATTTATTCATGGGAGCTGGACGAGTCCAATGGAACATGTCGATGTTGTTGAACCAGATGAGAGCATTATCATCAGTAGTATTTAATCAAGCTACGTTCATGTCTTCCATTGGACTAGTGGTAGATCATCAAGAGGCTAAACCAAAACGACTCTCCTTACCTCAACACCTGGATATCACATTGTTAAAGTTCCATGTGAATAGTTTTGAAAGTTTGTCAAGAAATTTCTACATTATCTGCACTTAATGTGTGTAAATTTTTCCAATATTGATTTTCTTATAGATTTGTGAATTACATTAAAACGATCATTCAAACTTTTAGTCCTCGACCTTCCTAACATTCAAATATAGCCTTCTAGTGCTCACACTACCCAATTATCTAAATAGATTCTAATTTATTCGAAGGCTGCAAAACCCCACTCCTTGTATGTATAAGCAACATCATGAACTTTCAAGTGAATATGCGGGAAAGTGACTCTAGATTCCAAAGCATCCTGTCTCTTGTGTAGTTTGTCTAATTTGACATGAAACAAGTAATAATGCTCTATCATATGATAATTTATATCAATGATAAGATTGATAAGATAGATAAGATTTTTTTTTTCGAGAAAGTAGATTAGATTTTTAATATATGAAGAAATGAATGGAATAAGTTGGGACGACTCATCATGTTCAAAGACTGAACACGGTGGAAATGGAATGAGCATCTGAGCACAATGAACATAATTTCTACTTGCATCTACATTCTCCTCTGCTCACTAGATAAATCTTCTTTCCTTTATTTTTGTTGCTCTTCTTATTTGATTGAAATGATAAGATAAGATATATATATATTTTTTTTTTTGAGGAAGTAGATAAGATTTTTAATATATGAAGAATTGAATAGAATAGGCTGAGAAACTCATCATGTTCAAAGATTGAACACGATGGAAATGGAATGAGCATCTGAGCACAATGAACATAGTTTCTACTTGCATCTACATTCTCCTCCGATCACTAGACAAATCTTCTTTCCTTTATTTTTTTTGCTCTTCTTAGTTGATTGAATTCTCTATCCTTTTATCATCAAGTGCATCCTCCATTAGATGCGCCAATGTAATTTTTGGTAGATTAGACAAAAAAAAATTATGCTTCATTACTCAAAATTTTCTCAAAATCTTTGAAAATTTGTATTAACAACATTTCATATTGGGCTAAAAGATTTAATCTTGGTTTCATATGTGCAAAACTTTGCAAGATAATAAGAAGCAAACTAATCTTTTTGTAATTCTTTAATTTTCAAATCATTGTTGCCTCAAAATGTATGTTAGTTCCACTCAATTGGAGTATAAGTATTTTTTTTGACACTATTTGGAGTATAAGTATTAATGCAAGAATTTATCTCAGTATTTTATCTAAACGTCAAAATCTCTAGTTTGTATTAATAATTTGGCCGTAAAATATCAATAAAAACTTTTATTCTAGTCACATTCTTTGGAAGTTCTTAATCTGTCTAAGAAATTCAGAAAATCTACATAAAAACTTTTCAACGTTTTATTATATAGTTCCCAATCTCAGTCTTTGACTTATAAGTCAAAAACTAAATGTTGAGAAATCTTTCGTAACAGAATAGGAAGTTACCTCATTATGACAAATAACTTTGTTTATCCTTGGTACTTATGCATGTCTAAGATTTTAAATCGACTTTCATTTAAGTAATTAAAATTAACCTTTTGGAGAACATTCACAAGTCTTGAATGATATTTTTTATAAAATTTTTCTTCATATTAGCAGAATTAAAACATTCAATGACAATTTTCGTACTTCGACATTTAGTTTCTTCTTTTTAAGAGTTTATATATCTCATTTCATTATCACTAATATCTCCTTGTTTTTCTATTTGTTTTCTTTCATTCAATTCATTTTGAGATTTATGTCTATCTACATCTTTCATGTCTTGCTTATTATCATAATTAGTAGAAGAGAAAAATGATACAGAAGGAAAAAGATTACTCTTGTTTACTAAGGTACTATGACTAATTAGCATAGCCACAGTACCAAGTTGAATTACGATAGCCTCGATAATCACAATACTTCGTAATGAGGTGGTGTTAAGCGGGGTACTATTGTACTTGTCCCTTCTTGGCATAGCTAGTGCTGCACTTAATACCCCTGTGGCTAGTATCAATTGATTGTTTTTCTGTAAATAGCATTAATGTTCGTCTTGTTTTTATATCCGGTGAGGTTTTTTAAAATCTTATTATGAAATTCTTTTAGCTTCTCATAGAACTTGGTTGTTATTTGGTCATCTTGTTGATTACAACTACATTGCAATTATGAAATCTTTCTTGACCATATGTTGTTTTTTCCTTGTTTTGCCCATAAATATGTCCTGACGAGATGATTTGATCATCATGAAAATGAATTTTGTCCCGTCCCATATTGTTGATAAGCTAATCTTGTTGATATCATAAGGGCACAACTTTTTGCCTTGTTTTCTGTACAATGGATTGATGCCTATGAACTCTTTATAATTGATGTTTCCCGTTTGCAATCCCTAAAGTGTTAAGCTATTTATAGTCTCGGAGCATATGCTTCCTGTCTTACATAGGAAGCCTTAGCTGGGCCTACTCAAATCTGACTCGTGTGCTTGTCTTCCAATAACATTCAATCTTCATTTTGTGATGGATACCTTGCCATGCCCCTAGTTTATGCAGGCCTTGTATTGCTTGAATTCTGTTAAGCTATTGCTCCTTGTGGATTGAGTTGTGTTTCCCATTGTTGGCTTCCACTTTTTGTCTCGTGTTGCTGGAATTCTCTATTCGGTATAGACGTTTCGTCATTGTCGTTTCCTGGTCTGAATAGTGGTGAGGTTCCATATGGGCTTTTTGTTTGAGCTGGGTCCATTTGTTGTATGTGAGGACTTTGGCCATTGCTTTCCTTTGGATAATTGGCTCCAGATGGAAGACAGTATTGAGACTTCTTCTTGTTGCTGCAGATGCCATGGTTGATGCCACGACTTGTCATTACTTGGACCAACCCTGGTAGATAATTCTTTTCAACACCAATAGCAGCTGGCAGCTGTTGATACATATGCATGTTATTCTTTTCATTTCTAGAAAACGTCCTTTAGAAATTACATTTTTAGCACTAAATAATTAGCCGAGGACTTTAAAGATTAGATACATCATGTGGTAGATTATTCTTTTCAACACCAATAGCAGCTGACAGCTGTTGATACATACGCATGTTATTCTTTTCATTTCCTAGAATATGTCCTTCAGAAATTGCATTTGTAGCACTAAATAATTAGCTGAGGACTTTAAAGATCAGATACGTCATGCTGCAACTTGACATTCTTCCCTCCAATAACCTCTAATTTCTGAGATGAGAGATGGCCATGTGGTACATCATCCTTTAATTGAAAGCAAGGAAGCTTTTTCTCTTTTTCTTTTTTAAGAGCATTTTCACAGTTCTCAAGTGCCATATCTGCTGATAACTGCTCACTTTCACCCTCATTTTCTGCAGCTTTTCCCGATAACTAAACATGCCCATAAATTACTAAGAAAGAAAAGATAATATGAATTGCATGGATAATGCTCTCTGCAACTTATCTACAGGGTTGGCCCAGGGACTTGGCAAGTGAAGAATCCTGATCTTATGGCTTAGCTTTCTGTGTCACAACAAAACAGTCTTGCTCATGAATATGCGAAGTGCGAGTAGTTATATGTCACATTAATTCAAAGTAGTGGAAAATTCATGAAAATAGATTTCTGTTGCTTTTTCCCGTTTTCAAACATGCCCATAAATTACCAAGAAAGAAAAGATATGAGTAATTGCATGGATAAAGCTCATTGCAACTTTTCATCAGGGTTGCCATGGTGATTTGACAAGTGAAGAGTCCCAGATCTTACTTGCGGAGCTTTCTTTGCGTCATAGCAAAACAGCTGTCAGGATTGCACATGAATATGCGAAGCGCAAGCTGGATAACAATGTTTCTATGCATTGACCGGACTTGCAGTGATCTGTGAACTTACTTTGAGGGATCCCGGATATGGACTCACAACCACAGAACATTACAGGTATCGTATGTTGTGCAAATAAAGTCTTGGCCATTATAATGTATATTGATATATTAAGTGAATTCCAGATATGAGTCATATGATCATATTTACTAATATGATCACTGATTTATACAATAGCAATTTCCTCATTCGGAAACTGACAATGCTTGTTTGTTGTGGCTCTAACATACGTTAAAAATTATGCACTTCTTTGAAAAATACTCCTACTAAAACCTAAACCCATTTCCCTTTCTTATTTCATTTGACAATAGCTTTAACAATCTAATCTCTCCCATTCTTGGCTTGAAATCAGCATCAAGCAAGATGTTTGCTGGCTTAGTATCACGATACGCAACTCATTCATGATGCTCATGCAAATAGGCAGTCCTTCTGCTGTCCCTAGAGCAATTTGGAGTCTTTTCTCCCAATCTGCATTGGAGGTGTTGTTCTCAGTCAATGATCCTTTTTTCATGTGCTCCTACACCAGAAGCTTGTGCTCCCCTTCAGTGAAGAAAGCAAACATCTGAATCAAATTCATGTGGTCCTATTGGTTATGCTCACCTTGTCAAGAAACTGCCCTTCAACTTGGGCATCTATTCCTTACAACCGTTGGATGGCTCCAATTTTTTGATTGTCTAGCACGTCTTTCTAAACCTCCTCACATCTGCCTTTCCCAATCACCTCTAGAGTTGGAGGTAGCCTTTTGCAGCTCTGCATAGGTGAATCTCTTGAACCTTGCGGCTGATGGATCCATATTCGATGAATTGTGGCCCCTGAAAAGAATATTGCCACCTAGACATGTGATTTCTACATTTCCAAGCACTCCTGCAATCCAGAACAACAAAGAATAAGAGCCATGCTCCTGCCCCTTTAGAGATTTCCAAGTCAGACATTACAAAATGGGTTTTAAATAGGGGTGCAACTCGGGCTCATGAAATTCGGGTTCACCTCAACCCTAACTGTAATCCTATTTATAAAACTTCAACCCTAATCCTAACCCTATTTGTAAACCTCATCCCTAACCCTATTATTGAAATTCGGGCTTGGTTTGAGTTTCAGGTTGACATTCTTCTATTAATATGTCTTTGTTGCTCATTCTATATATATAGTTTTTATCATAAACTTATTGTATAAAAAAGTTTAAAAACAATTTATTATATGAAGCAAGAAAAATTCAAATACCGCTTAAGACTAGAAAGAAGTAAACCTGTTTTGAGCATTCTCTTTGCATCAAGTAAAATAATAGCTATATTTTTGAGAATGTAGAAGTACAACTGTTTTCCATTTTGCAATTTAACACCAATATCACGATTATATGCATCAATATTATTATCCAATTGTAAGATAAACCTTATCATATCAATTGCACTAAAATAAAATCAGCCAAAGACCATAAAATATCAAGTCGAATAAGATTATATTAATTCAAGTATCCAACTTCAAATTACAACTTCCAAGTTAACTCCAAGTCTATAATACAAATCTTAAGTTCGAATAAAGCATTTAAGCTATAGAAATATCTGTTCAAAAAAACGCAAAACAAGCACATCTTTTTCAGCATTAAAACATCACATATTTCTAAATTACCATTTACGTAGTTTGGAACATGCATATATGTTTATGTTGACTATGCATTGCATGCTTTATTAATTAAATTATTATACATATACAGCTCGCATGCATATGTTTATGTCGACCATGCATTGCATGTCTTATTAATTAAATTATTATACATATAAAACTCCGTTTTATATGACAATCCATGGGTAACCTAGATTAATGTACTCTACTTGGGGAATAGAGTAGACTATAAAAATTTATTTACAAATTGGTAGAAAAATTAAAAATTGAATGAATTGCATTAGTTAATTTCATATAGTTATATCTTAACTAATTCTAATTATTTTAATATGAAACTTGAGATAAACAACTAATTTAATATGTTTTAAAATATAAATGGGTTAGATTATAAAGAGTAACTTTAGAAAAAAATTTCAACAACCTTTAACTATATGTGACATGAACAAATTAACTTTTAGTAGGAATTAATTAGTAACGGCTAGGCAGACGTGTGTATATATATATACACACACAACCACAAGCCATAGTAGATGATATAAATAACGTTACCATAATAACCACCACAACAAGAAGCCAAGGAGAAGATTTATATATAAAAGGTTTAAATAGTAGGTAGCAACATACAAGAAGAAAAAACAGCGAAGGAGAGGGAGAGCATCTAACATTTTGCAGGGACGCCGGAAGCAGAATGTATGGACCGCCGGACGAAGGATGTAGAGACCGCCATACGGCAGTGGGCAGGGACGGGCGGATGACAGGGAGGCAGGGATGGGCGAAATGGCAGGTACGGACAGACGAGCAGTTAACGACAGATAGGCAGGGCTGGGACGCAACCGACCTTAGGCATGGATGCAGGCAGGGCTGCGGACAAGCAGGGATGGTTAAACGCCGGCAGGGTTGGCAGGGACGACTGAACGTTGGGATGCAACCGAACGGAGGGAAGCAGCCGCTAGTAGGGATGTCGGGACGCAGGCGATTGCAGACAGGGACGCGGATGGCAGTCGGCAAGGAGAAAGCGGCCGCTGGCAGAGGCTGGAATCGGGATTTGCTTGGTCGGGAACGAGAAGAACTCAGGAAAGGGAAAGTGGGAATTAAAGGGCCGAAACTCGAAAATGGAAATGCTGTTGTAGGCGCTTGCAGGCCTGCTGATATGCAATTTATTATAATAAAATATTTATATTATATAAATTGAATCTTAGGTTCGGGTTTTGACGGAGTGGGCTTACTTAAACCCAAACCCAAACCCGAACTCGAGAACTGTTATACTTAGGTCCGGGTTCCGGCTGACAATGCTGAGTTTCAGCACTGGTTAATCTCAGGTTCGGCGGGCCATGTTCGGGCCGAACATGACCCAAGTTGCACCCCTATTTTTAAAGAGCATTTTAAAGCCATTGCAATGGAGTTCTGGTTCAAGTGGCAGAAATTTTTTTGGGATGTTAACATAGGATGTGACATACAACTTGGGCAGATTCACCCTATTGAGCAGAAAAAACTTGAGGTATCAAGCCCAGATGAAGTGGGTTAGACTACAAAATGAAATGAAGGGGGGAAATGTGTGTAGGTTTTTGCGGGGGTTTTTTTATAAAAACACATTTTTTTAGAAATGTCTTTTAGGACCACAATAGACAACGTTGTCATATTTTTTATTCTAGAAGAATATATGAGTTCTTATCTGTATATATGGATATAATTTGTGGTTATATCTTGAATTAACCCTTGATATACTTTTAATGGAGCACTTATCGTGGATGCTACGATGGGCTAGGTTGCTCTCCTAGCCCTGTGAAATTTGGGCCGTATCAGATGAGTTTGAATCTGGTTTTCAAGCTTCTGAAACAGCGGTGCGTGCTCGGGATTTTTGTTGGCTTTTCAAAATGAAATGTATCAGTATGAACGATCTTTAGAGGCATAGGTATTTACCTATGGATTCAGTGGCGTATCTGGACAACACACCATCTTATTGCGGCCTCCACTCAACAAAACGTGTCAGTACTAAATTAAATAAAACATAAAAAATAATCTCAACAAATTCGAACTGTAATGGAGTCGCCACTGATCTTAAAGGGGAGATCAGTTCCCGTTTTCATTGAATAAGAACACGGGTCGTACAAAGCTTGGATCCCGGTCTTCGGATTAAAGTAGATATGACAAAAATCTATTAATCTGAAGCCGTTTATATGGGCACTAAAGGGAAAATGAAAATACAAATCCGAAGCAAGTGGGAGGGAGAGGGAGAGCTGGAGAGGGGTTGACGAGAGAGGGAGCTGGAACTAGAAAAGAGAAGAATTCGGGGCGCGTGTGAAGCTTCTGTAGTCTCTTGTCCTCCCCTTTGGGGGTGCCTCTCTTTGTGTGTTAGAGCTTGGAGCTTGCTCTTTTATTTATAGAGGGGAAGCGGGTGCGCGGGCCATGGGCCAGGACTGGGAGTGAAGTCCGTTGTTGTTGGGCTTATTGCCTTGTTGGAGCTTTTTGTTCCAGGTGGGCTAAAGCTTAGTGTCTGGTGGGTTGCTGTTGTAGAGCTCAGTTGGTGTGGGTTGAAGTTGGATCTGGTGGTATGGCGCCCCGAACCGAGGTGCCTAGAAGCCTTACTCCGGGATCGTTTTGATTGGTAAACGTGACTCAAGATTGTTGCTCTGATCTCACGGCAGGATCTTTTTTTTTTTTTTCATCCATACATGGAAAATTTTCATCATTCGTCTAACATGAAATATATTTCACATAACATAGTCATAGACCCAAAACTT
>JAXCLR010000063.1:6813179-6831447 GCA_035584095.1 Annona squamosa | reverse complement strand
TATAATTCATGAATTTTCATTTATTCATAAAATAATTACAAAATTACAAATGTCGAAATGACGCTTATACGGTCAAAGTAACGCGTATACGGTCAGGGTCCACAGGTGGGCTGTTGTTGTAGAGCTTATTCTGGTGGGGTTGTTGGAGCTTTGCTCCTATGGGCCTTAGTTGAATAGGCACGTGTTGTGTCATAGCGCCTAGGCGCTAACTCTCTGGAAGCTTGTCAATTGAAGGGCTTCTCGCGTCTTCTGCATGGTGTTGAAGTGGCGCCTCTCTAGAAGCTCGCCGACTGAAGGGAGTTTTGGAGTGTTCTGGTGAGGTGCTAAGTTGGTGAAGTAGCGCCTAGGCGCCAACTCTCTAGAAGCTTGCCGACCGAAGGGAGTTCTTGAGTGTTGTTGAAAGGCGTTAGGTTGGTGAAGTGGCACTTAGGTGCCCTAGTTTAACGCATGTAGGAGCCAACTCTTTAGAAACTAGCCGACTGAAGGGAGTTCTGGAATGTTCTTGAAAGGCGTTAGGTTGGTGAAGTGGCGCCTAGGCGTTATAGGTTAGCGCATATAGGAGCCAACTCTCCAGAAGCTCGCTGACTGAAGTGAGTTCTGGAGTGTTCTTGTGAGGCGTTAGGTTGGATAGGCTTGTCTGGTGGTTAGTAGGTTTGGTTTGTTTGGACTTGCTCCATGTGGGATGTTGATTCTAGAGCCCATTGACAATTGTTTTTGATAGACTTTCTTTGTGGTGGTTGGGCTTGGATCTTGATCCATATATATGTTTTTTTATTTTTATATGTATTTATTTGGGCTTAAGGGAAGGGTGTCTACAAAGTTTAACCATTTTTATGTCTAATTTAGGTTGGACCAATGATGACTCAGACCATTACAAACCATGACATTATTATTATATAATTATAGCATAATGATTTTGTTAAATATTTTAATTTATTTGTAAAATAGGAAAATCTTATAAACTGGATGTTAGCTGTCACAAGCAGTAAAAATGAGGCCGTGAAAAATGACAACTTAGAAAATTGTGAGGGGCACATAGAAATCAGTCTTGACTTTGGGAAGCGCACTAGACAAGCTCACGCTTACTTTTTCATTTATCTCTGGACTAGTCTTCTTTGGTCAAACGATCTAAATGGTTTTATGTAAAATTCAAAAAACACACATCAACCCGACCACACTCTCCCAGTAACAGTCTGATCGGTCAGACACAGCCCAGCACGGTTTTTAAAACATTGGTTATAACTCATGTCAAATCAAGCATGATACTTCATGTGTTGATTGACTTGGTACCGTTATGCCAATGGAAGATGCACCTTGCCCTTGCTTGTGTAATTTCTAATAGAATTGTTGAGACATTTATCAATTCAAGCGAAAGTTCTTATTCAAGACTGTAAATTACCTTGTAACTAATTGAAATTCAATCAACTTTCTCTGATGATATTGAAGAATTGTAGTAATTGTTATGAGGAGAGAGAAATAAACATCAGCTCTGTTTCACAACTGTCACTACTGTTAGGGTCAATGGTTTACACAAATGGTGACTTTTCTAATTTGTTTTGATATATGAGCAACTTCACTAATTAGTACCTAAAAATTGAAAAAAAGTTTCTAAAATAATCAAAATTTTGGGTGTGTGTGGAAGTGAATTTTTTGATGAACAGTTTTTGCTATAAAAGTTGTTAAATTGATAGAAAATAATGTAATAAAATAGGAGTAATGATGAGATGTAAAGAGAAAAATGTTAAAATAGATATTAGTTTTATGGATATATATATATTTTTTTGATGGGCCGAGCACGGCTGCTCAAGGTCAAGACTGTGCGGGACAAGGCTGCTGCGTCATACGGGATAGTTGTGTGGGAATGATTGAAAAGTAAAGTAGTTTGTATAGGAAAATGTGAAGAAATAATTAAAAAATGGTGATTATGGAGAGAATTTTTTGATTGAAAAGCTTTGGTTGAAAGGTTTTATGCCAACCAAACACATTAAAAGTATATCAAGGGTTAATTCAAAATATAACCACAAATTATACCCATATTGTAGACACTCTCCCTTGAGCCCAAATAAATAAAATATATGCATGGTTCAAGATTCAAGTCTAACCTCCACAAAGAAAATCAACCCAAAATAATTGTCAATGAGCTATAGAACTAATAGCCCACGGGGATAAAGCTCCAACAACCCACTAAAATGGGCTCTACAGCAATAGCCCATCAGATCCTGCTTCAGCTCATAGAAACGGGCTCTATAGCAACAGCTCACCAGGCTACAACAACAGCTCACCCAAAGCAAAAGGCTCCAACAAGACAGCAAACCCAAATAATGACGGGCTCCCAGCCATGGCCCAAAGCCCACACGACGTACCTTCCCTCTATAAATAGAAGGGTATGTTTCAAGCTCAAGACACTTGAGGAGGAATCCTAAAAAGGGGAGGATGGGAGTCTACAACAAATCTTTGTTGCCCCGACTTCTTCTCTTCTCAAGCTCTAGCTTCTCTTTTCTAGATCTCTCCCTTTTCTTATCTCCCCTTCTTCAAATTTTTTATTTTTATTTTCTCCTTTAGACTTGTAGGCGTCTTCCTTTTTTTTTCGCAATCAGTCTGCTAGAACTTGTTCTACGTGTGCGTTCTGTCTTTTCTCCACTTAGTGCACGCCGCTCATGCTTCGAGTTCGAATTTTCTTCTCAATGCTTCATCCGCGCAATCTCTTTTAATGCTGTTAGGTTGTTGTTCGTCCATTACCCGGTGGTTCTTCCCTTTTCCTGCCTGCCTTCTCTTTGGACCACCTTCTCTTTCTTGGAGTAGTTAGATTGCAGCCCCCTTGAATACGCAAGCAATCCTTGAATCCGGATCTGGTGTTGTGCGTTTTTATTGCAAAGATTTGAGGTGTTTGTCTTCCATTAATGGCTTCAGTCCTTTCGAATCCAGTGCTTGATCTCGTTCTTCTTTTCCTCAGATTTTCGGCGGATCATTTCGTGGAGGGGCTACCCTCATCACTTTCATGTAGTTATTTCAACAGGTATGTGGTTGCTCTCTCTTCTATTTAAGCCCTTATAATGATGTTTTCATGACTCCTACTAATCCGTTTCCCTTGTGCTGCTCGATTCGCATTTAATGCTTGTTCCCATTTCTACTTTGTTTCTGTCTCTGCATTTACTCCCTACCTTATGGCTGATTTTTATGGTATTGGGGATGATCTGTCACTTGCTAATGGGGGTGTAGCATTGCCAAACGGGGGCCTCTATCTGGAGGACCTGCCCCTTGACAGCCCTGTTTTTCCTCCCTTTCCTCTATGGTCCTTATGTAGGGGAGATCTTATTGGAATGGATCGCCGATCTTTCCGAGGAAGAAAGATTAGAGCTAGTAGGATTGGACTTTCTTGATGTGCCGGATTTAGCCAAGGTCCCCTTGAACTTTGATCTTTAGGTAGTTGCGGTGGAGTATTGGGTACCAGACTTGTGCGTGTTTCGGCTTGGGGAGGTGGAGCTTTCACCCTCCCTAGAAGAAGCAGCTGTATTGACGGGTCTCCCTTTGACCAATGCTATATACATGCCTTCCTCTGTTGGTTGGTTGGTTGGGGAAAGTCTTACTTGACTTGTGTTTGCATGCTTCCACCATTGCCTTGGGCTATACTAGTTACGATATGCATATGCCGCTAGATGTATTTTACTCCTTTTCATTCAATCGACAGACTGATGGATTGAGACAAACCAATTGTAGAAATGCTTTGATCTTTGCTTTGCTTAATGAAGTGTTAATCTCTTGCCTCGCCATTGGTTTATGCCCGAGCTGCTACCCGTGGTATTCTTGGCCATTCGCCGTAAGTCTCTAGTCCTTGATATTAGCCCATATATAGGAGAGGCTATCCTTGAGGCATTTGGAGAGAACCCCTTTTCAAGGCTGCTTGTCTGTTTTGCAGGTATATTACTAGTTCCCTTTTCCTTTGCTCTTTCTATATTTGGATGCCACTCTTGAGGAAGACTGATGCATTTTTTTTTGCAGATGCGACTCTTAGAGCATTTAGGGGCCTTCTTGGGTGTGGCACGGGCTTTGGTGGAGGGCCCCGGCCTCGTGAGGACTTTGCTTAATGCCCCATTAACCCCCTTTCCTATGAATGTCCGTGGCCATTTAAGGAAATTGAGGTTGTTGTGATATTGTTGCCCCCTTGGCTAGCAGTTGACCCCATCTTTTGCATTAGGAAATTTAGTTGTCTGACCTTACTTGGGCTTTATGGGTACTCCTTCCTTCCTCAGCGCTTCACGAGGCAGTTCGGGATCCTGCAGGACCTTCCTTACGTCTATGGCTTTCCTTTTGCATATTCCAATTATGACTTCCATTTTTATCTTCGATTGGGGTCGTTGAGCAAGAATGACCTTCAAGTCGTAAGGCTTTGGAGTTGGGAACCGTACCCACCGTGGTAGCTGAGGTGACCAGTGACTATCGTAGTTAGATAAGTTAGTTTGTTCTCAGTGTGCGTCCTTGGGGTCTAGCTGCAAATGGTGATCTCTATTGCAGATTTATTCATGGGATCGAGGAAAATTTATTGGGATATGCAGGCCTTGCTTACGCAATTGGTTGCTTTGGCTTCTTTGTCTTGTTATCATTCGGATGCCTTGTCTGCCATGGGGAGGATGATAGATCACCATGACGCTAGTTTAGAGCGTCTTAGTCAACTCTTGAGTGCTAGGCGCTAATGACAAACTAGTGTGTGGTCCTTTTTTGTTCCTTGTTTTTTGTTAGGGGCATGGGGCAATTGGATTGTATAGGCTCCTTTTTGTTTTCATAAGTATTGCCCACTTTTGGATTCTTTTTGGGATATGTACTTGAGAGGTCTTTTTTAAACTTTTCTTTTGGATCATAATGTTTGTCTAGATTGCCTTTGAATGGAATACTTTACTTTGGTCATGTCATGATGTCAACCTTTTCTGGACTTCTTGCTCTGGTTTTGGATGTCATGAGCTTCAAGAGGCCTGTGAATGTTTGCAAATAGCACTGCTGAATTCACTCTTCTTTTTAATGAATCTGAATTTGAATACAGCCCCTTTTTTGAGGTGTCTAGCTCCGCTTCATATAGGCCTCTTACCTTTGAGCGTTGCTTTTGAAATTTCTGCATAATCCTTGTTATTTTGATGCTCCTATTTTGGCCTTATGTCAATTGTTGCATGTTGCTGGATGATTTTGATATCATAGAGGACATGGGCCTTTCACCTCATTCACCTAATGTAGCTAATATGTCTTTAAATTCCATAAAATTGCATCTTTTCTACTACAAGTCTTAAGAATCTTCTGCTAGCTCATTATTTCTGTTTTGAATGGATTAGGAAATAGTTAGAACTCGTCTCTCATCTGTCAATTTCTGTTTTTGGGTTCCCAGGCCTTCTAGTTGTATTGGGAAGCGTCTGGCGGATGTCTGGAAATTCATTTGCAAGCAGCGCTACCGAACCTAAAATTTTTTACGTCTTTGAAGCACATCTTCAGCACCAGCAGTCAAGCAGTTGAGAATTGTTTCTCATTACATAGAGAATGCAAAAAAAGTGTTCTGGATACCTTCCTTGCCTTGTTGTTGAATCTGCAGTTGTCCCGCATCTTACACTTTCCATCTATCATTATTTTTTTCAAATGACATGCCCTTTTATTGGTAAAACTTCTTGACATGGTGAAATGACCAAAGCTCCATTTGACAATACTTTAATGACAATCCATGAGCTTTCTTAATTAGGCCTAAACTTGCCCCTTTTGTCAGAAGGGTGAATGAGTAGAATTTTCTTCATGACGAGGTCGCATTCTTGGAAGTTCTTGAATCTTACCGATCGATTATAAGCTCATGTTATTCGCCTTTGATATGCTTGAGCATAATGAAGGGTTTGAATTCTCTTTTATCAAGTAGATCTAACTATGATTGACGTATTTGCATCCATTCATCCATTTCTATTTCACTTTCTTTCAATATTCTCCATGTTGAGATCTGTACTTCAATTTATAGGATTGCCTCCATGCCATAGGTCAAAGTATAGGGTGAGAACCCTTTAGCACTTCTGATAGAGGTTCGATATGCCCACAAGGTGTAAGACAACTTTTCCGCCCAATCTTGATAGTTCTCAACCATCTTACTGAGGATTTTGACCAGGGTCTTGTTTGCAGCCTCTACGACTCCATTTGCTTGAGGTGGATAGAGACTAGATTTGTGATGTTGTATTTTGATAGTATATTCTCTTTTATGAAACATATAACTTGTGCAACATTGATAGTAGGGAAAGATGTCGCTTCGACCCATTTGGTGAAGTGTTCTATTGCTACCAATAGGTACTCGTACCGGCTAGAGGATTTAGGGGTTATTTTACCGATTATATCTATTCTTCAAGTTGAGAAAGGCCACGGGGTGGATAGATAGTATAAGTCTGATGCAGATATGTGGATCAAGTTCTCGTGCTCTTCACATTTAAAATATTTTCGCATATATTTTAAGTAGTCTTTCTCCATTGTGATCCAATAATAGCTTTGGCGCATGATTTTATTTGACATCACAATTCCATCCATATGCGCGCCACAGTCCCGCTCATGGATTTGAGCCATGATCTCTTTTGCTTCTCGCTTGTCAACATAACGTAATAGCATTTGGTTGTGTGACCTCCTATACAATATTGCCCTCTGTATTACATAAGTAGAGGCTAATCTTTTGATGGTTCTTCTTTCAGCTGAAGTGATTTGATCTTCAAATGTTTGATGCTCCAAGAATTGCTTTATATCATGATACCACGATTTTTTTTTGAGATCCTTTGACCTCGGCCATTACTTGTAAGCAGTGCGTAGGCCGCAGAGATGTTTGTATTACAATTTATCGAGTTCCTTTTCTATAAAGTATTTCAATCATGGAGGCTAGTGTTGCCAATGCGTCATTCCATTGATTTTGAGACCTTGGAGCGTGAGTAAAAGTAACTTGTTCAAATGAGTAAATAAGGCGAGATAATACCGTATGGTGATATTTTAACTTTTCATCTCTGGTTTCCCATTCTCCATTGACTTTGTTGATTACTAGTTGCGAGTCTCCCAATATTTGAAGTTTCTTAGCTCCTAGTTTATGTGTCTCCTGCACTCCTGTCATACAGGCCTCGTATTCAGCGATATTGTTTATGCATGGAAAAAAATTAACCTCTTTGATATCATGATGGGAGCTTGATTAGAAGAGTAAAGTACTACTATCCCGTTGCTTGAGGCGTTCAATGTGCCATCAAAGTATAAGTCGCCCTCCTAGCATTGTGAAATCTAGGCTATATTGAATGGGTGCGGGTCTGGTCTTGAAACCTCTGGAACAGCGGCATGCGCTCGAGTTTTTTCCGTCTTTACAAAATAAAACACATCAGTGTAGACGTTCGTTAGATATTATCGATGCATAGGTGTTTACCCATGGGTTTGGCGATATCTGCTGGGACGGGGTTGTTCACACATGGATTGAGCCATGGGTTCAGCAGTGTGACGGCAGCGTATGTTGCTAAAAATCGTTGGAAAGCGTGCGCCCATCTTACTACGGCCTCAACTCAATAAAACGTACTAGTACTAAATAAACAAAACATACAAAACAACTTCAACAGATTTGAATTGCTAGGTGGAGTTGCCACTGATTTTAAAAGGGAGATCAATCCTCATTTTCATTGAATAAGGGCACCAGTCGTATAGAGCTTGGATTTTGGTCTTCGGATTAAAACAAATATCGCAAAAATTTGTTAACCTGAAGCGGTTTACATGGGCATGAAAAGGGGAAAATAAAAATAAAAAATTTGAAGAAGGGGAGAGAAGAAGAGGGAAAGAGTTGGAAAAGAGAAAAGCTAGAGCTTGAGGAGAGAAATTGGGGCGCTAAAGATTTGTTACAGACTCCCATCCTCCCCTTTTCGGTATGCCTCCTCAAGTGTTTTGAGCTTGACACATGCCCCTCTATTTATTGAGGGGGGTAGGTCGTGTGGGCTTTGGTCCATGGCTGGGAGCCTTTCAATGTTTGGGTTTGATTTTCTTTATGAAGGTTGGGCTTGGATCTTGATCCATATGTTTGTTTTATTTATTTGGGCTAAAGGGAGGGTGTCTACAATATGGGTATAATTTGTGGTTATATTTTGAATTAACCCTTGATATACTTTTAATGTGTTTGGTTGGTATAAAACTTTTCAACCAAAGCTTTTCAATCAAAATATTCTCTCCATAATCACCATTTTTTAATGATTTCTTCACATTTTCCTATAAAAATTATCTTACTTTTCAATCATTTCCACACAACTATCCACATAATTAATATATCTATTTTAACATTTTTTTCTTTACATCTCATCATTATTCATATTTTATTACATTATTTTCTATCAATTTAACAACTTTTATAAAAAGTTGTCACTTCCACACAGCCAAAATTTTGATTATTTCAGAAACTTTTTTTCAATTTTTAGGTACTAATTAGTGAAGTTGCTCATATATCAAAACAAATTAGAAAAGTCGCCATTTGTGTAAACCACTGACCCTAACAATAGTGACGACGGTGAAATAGAGCCGATGTTTATTTCTCTCCTCATAATAATTACTACAATTCCTCAATATCATTAGAGAAAGTTGATTGAATTTCAGTTAGTTGCAAGGTAATTTATAGTCTTGAATGAGAACCTTTGCCTGAATTGATAGATGTCTCAGCCATTCTATTAGAAGTTACACAGGCAAGGGCAAGGTGCATCTTCCATTGACACATTGGTGCCAGGTCAATCAACACATGAAGTATCATGCTTGATTCGATATGAGTTATAACTAGTGTTTTGAAAACGTGACTGGGCTATATGTCCGACCGGTTGGACTGTTAACTGGGAGAGTGGTCTTGTTGATGTGTGTTTTTTTGGATTTTACATAAAATCATTTGGATCATTTAACTAAAGAAGATTGGTCCAGAGATGAATGAAAAAGTAAGTGTGAGCTTAGTCTAGTGCGCTTCCCAAAATCAGGACTGATTTCTATGTGCTCACAATTTTCTAGGCTGTTATTTTTCAGGGCCTCCTTTTTACTACTTGTGACAGCTAACA
This sequence comes from Annona squamosa, assembly GCA_035584095.1. Taxonomy (NCBI): domain Eukaryota; kingdom Viridiplantae; phylum Streptophyta; class Magnoliopsida; order Magnoliales; family Annonaceae; genus Annona; species Annona squamosa. The sequence continues at coordinate 6,822,400 of JAXCLR010000063.1, read as the reverse complement.
TTCGGTTAATGAGTTTTTCCCATTTTACAAATAAATTAGAATACTTAACAAAATCATTATGCTATAATTATATAACAATGATGTCATGGTTCGTAATGGTCTGAGCCGTCATTGGTCCAACCTTGATTAGACATAAAAATGGTTTGACTCTGTAGACACTTTTTCCTTAAGCTCAAATAAATACATATAAAAATAAAGGAAACATATGTATGGACCAAGATCCAAGCCCAACCATCACAAAAAAAGTTTACCAAAAAATAATTGCCAATGGGCTCTATAATCAACAAGCCCACATGGAGTAAGTCCAAACAAATCAAACCTACTAACCACTAGACAAGCTTGTCCAACTTAACGCCTCACAAGAATATTATAGAACTCCCTTTAGTCGGCGAGTTTCTAGAGAGTTGGCTCATATATGCGCTAACCTATGGCGCCTAGGCACCACTTCACTAACTTAACGCCTTTCAAGAACACTCTAGAACTCCCTTAAGTCGGCGAGCTTCCAGAGAACATTTGAGAACTCCTTAAGTCGGCGAGCTTCCAGAGAGGCGCCAACCCAAGCATCACTTCAATACCATGTAGAAAGACATCAGAAGCCCTTCAGTCGACAAGCTACTAGTGGTGCGACACACATGCCTATCCAGCTGGGGCCCATAGAAACAAAGCTTCGACCCCACTAGAATGGGCTCTACAGCAGCAGCCCACCAGATCCAGCTTCAACCCACAACAACTGAGCTCTACAGTAGCAGCCCACTAGACACTAAGCTTCAGCCCACCTGGAACAAAATGCTCCAACAAGGCAACAAGCCCAACAACAATGAGCTCCACTCCTGGCGTTGACCCACGGCCCACGCACCCACTTCCCCTTTATAAATAGAGGGGCAAGTTTCAAGCTCTAACACACAAGGAGAGGCATCCTCAAAGGGGAGGATGGGAGGCTGCAGTAGCTTCACACGCGCCCCAGCTTCTTCTCTTTTCCAGTTCCTACTCCCTCTCTCTTCAACCCCCCCTCTCTCTCCCGCTCTCCCTCTCCCTCTCCATCTCCCCCTTGCTTTAGATTTGTATTTTCATTTTCCCTTTCATGCCTATGTAAACGGCTTCGGGTTAACAAATTTTCGTTATATTTGTTTTAATCCAAAGATCAAGATCGAAGCTCTGTACGATTAGTGTTTTTATTCAATGAAAACGGGGACTGATCTCCCCTTTAAGATCAGTGGTGACTCCATTACGGTTGAAATCTCGAGGTTATTTTTTATGCTTTATTTGATTTAATACTGACACGTTTTGTTGAGTGGAGGACGCAACAAGGTGGTGTGTTGTCCAGAAGTTTCCAGCCACATAAGTTTCCTATTATGCGACTGAATCCATGACCCAATTCACGTGCAAACAACCCAGTTCCAACAGATATGCCGCTGAATCCATAGGTAAATACTTGTGCTTCTAAAGATTGCTTATACTAACACTTTTTATTTGAAAAGCCGACAGAAATCCTGAGCACGCGCCGCTGTTTCAGAAGCATGAAGAATAGACCAACAAACCCATCAACACAGCCCAGATTTCACAAGGCTAGGAGAGCGGCCTAGCCCATCGTAGCGCTCGTAACGGGTGCTACAGACTCATTGTCTGATTGTGGGTTTTTTTGTTCATTTTTTCGATTGATGGTTTTGGTGACTTTGGTTGTAACAGTATTTTTCGATTTTTTCTAATATTTAGTTCAGGCTGTTGGGTTAGAGTGAGTGTAATTCCACTTCTTGCTAAGTTATAAACTTCAGTTTGTCTAGGTCTAAATGTTAGGCGAATCTGATTCTAACCTGTCCTTATCCAGTTTAATTGTTTGACTTCACTGTTTAACTCTGGCAGCTGATTTACTAGCCGTTTTCATATTTGATTAGGCTAATGCTGGCCTTAAAACAATTATGGTGTGGCCTTGCATTGTGTAGCCATGTCAGATTGGATTTTATGTTGCCATAAACTTTCGGGGTTATGATCTCGTTAGCTAGGGTTTAGGGTTAACATAAGCTTGTGTTTATCCAGGCTGAAATGTGTATATTTTATTTATTTTTTTCATATATGTATTTCATTTATTTTTTTCATATAAATGTTCTTTCAGGTGTATTTAACTCATACACAACATTTCACAGTTTTGGATATGGTTATATTTTTTCTTGATTTTTAGAAATCAACATTTTGGTGTATTTATGTGATTTTCACTTCCTCCCCCACCCCAAATGTTAATTTTTGAAAATTAACAAAAATATATACATATCCAAAAATTGTAAAATTTGGCATTAAGTTAAAAATGTATAGTTTAGCCCGGATTAGCGTAAGCTTGTATTAGCCCGAGCTGACAATATCATAATACTAAATTGTGGTTGGGAAATCAAATTGGCAGGTACTAGTTTCTGCAAAATTTCATAAAGTGCCAGTTTATGTGGTGGTAAGTGTTTGAGTGCTCACCATACCCTAGAAAGTCTTCAACACTTTTTTTTTTTCGTGGAGTGGTGAAATCTCTAGTGGAAGGATTCTGGCTGAAAAAAGGGGGGCCAAACTGATGCATATGGGTTCAACACATTGTGCGGTCTGGGTAGGGCTACCCATTTATGCAGCCATATCCTTGTTCACCAAAGAAAGTCTTTTTCTCTTGACAGATCTCAGGAATGATTGGTTGCCAGTAGCAGCTTACCAAGAGAATTTTGATCAAGGGACACAAGTTGGAGAAGAAGAGAGAAGCATCCAAGGTGTAAGGTTTTCAGTTCATGGATGATGAAGATTGCACAGAGAAGTAGTAAATGGTGGCAGATGGTTAAGGAAGGAACAATGATGGGATCCGAACAATTTGAATGAAGAATCTCGAGGAATTTTATTGATTATGGAAGTAAACTCCACTGCTTTTTACAAGGAGAACTGTGAGATGAAAATAGAAAAGAGTCAAAAGATCGGAATGAAGAAGAACAGAGATGATCTTGCTCAAGACAAGTTGAAGAAGTGCTGAGAAAGGAGAGCGGAGAGAGAAAACCAAAGCTGATAGAAAATGAAATTTGGAATCAACAACAACCTTTCCGTTGACAGGGCTGGCCATTTATAGACAGCTACTGACCTTCCCGCGTAGGACCATCTGCCACGTGGCTGCATCTTAACCTCTACACATGTGGCTGCTGGTTGATCCTATCAACACCCCTCCCTAAGACCCACCTTGTCCTCAAGGTGGAACAGTCGCATTCACTTCTTGTGTGACAGGAGCACAAGCAGAAATCCAGCCATCAAAGTTGCTTAAGCCATTAATCCTCTCAGATCCCAATGCACAGGCAGATAAGAGATAATTGCGTCCAACCTACTGAACCACATTTTTCCAAGGTCCATTTGGCTCGGAAGCATGAAGTAATCGCCTCCACCTATGCGAGCCCTGTCACATTGTAATGTCTCCAACATAGATGCCTTGACCTTTCCGACTTATTCTCAAACACATAGATGTCATAGTCAAATTCCTCTCCAAGCTTATTCCCAAACAACCCCAGAGCAAACTTGGAGTCTTCTATCGAAGTTACAACTTTGGTGGATATCTCCTTCATCCCCGGTTTTCCACTATCGGCAGGTGTTGCTTCTTTGTTCCTAACAAACCTCGGATGGAGCGCACCATGGCTCACCTTCCTTTGGTCCAACTAAATGCTGCTTCTCTACTTCCTTCATTTTCAACTGCACTGAAATATTCTCACAAAATTCCAATTCATCCATGACTGATTCATCTATGGTGGACAGATTGACAGAAATATTGGTTGCCAAACCCGCAGCAACTCCCTCAGGTGCCGTTAAATGAGAATGGGCAATGTGTTCAGCATAAATGAGATTTGGAAGAGGACTCTCAACCTGTTTTTGATTCTATTGGATCAACCTTTCCAAAACATCAAACTGTTGCAATTGTTCTTTCAATCACCTTTCTTGCGTCTCAAATCTCTGCATAATTCCCAATTTAAACGCTCCAACAACTTTATGGTCTCCTTTGCCTGAAAATTGAGAGAAGCTGTAGTCAACTCAATCACAGAAAACTTTGCAACGACTATATCCAACTTCTTCTCTAGTTGCGTAGCCAAAGCCACTGGGTAGCTTCAAAGTGATCAGGACCACTCTCTGATACCTTTGATGGGATCCGAACAATTTGAATGGAGAATCTCAAAGAATTTTGTTGATTATAGGAGTAAACTCCACTGATTTTTACAAGGAGAACTGAGAGATGAAAGCAGAAAAGAGTTGAAAGAGCAGAATGAAAGAACAGAGATGATCTTGGTCAAGGTGAGCTGAAGAAGTGCTGAGAAAGGACAGAGCAGAGAAAACGAAAGCTGACAGAAAATGAAATCTGGAATCAACAACCACCTTTCCGTTGACTGGGCTGGGTATTTATAGACAGCTACCGACCTTCCAGCTCAGCACCATCTGCCACGTGGCTGCATCTCAACCTCCACACATGTGGCTGCTGGCCAATCCTATCAAACAATGCTGACTTGAACACTTTTTCAACCATCTTGGTGGTGCTTCAAATCTGTCAAACCTGTTTTCCCTATTCATCAAATCAAGGAAGCCTACAAGTTACCATGTGAAGATAAAATATCAACTAGTCAAAGTTAATTCCATTACCAATGATGTCTATAACAACCATTCCCCAACTCTTTTTATGAGGTGAGCAACTATTGCTTAATTTTTAAAGCTAACTCATAGTGTCAATTTAATCAAAGTAGGGATCCTTCTATCAACTTAAGAGAGAGATGAGTGTTTTATGGATAACGGCCCGAATTGATGGAGTGTGTTTGCGATAATCTCGACTGAGGGGCAGCTTCTATCAACTTAAGAGATGCTGGGATGCTACATAGAAAAAAGCCTGAATTAATGGAATGAGGTAGCTAGAATCTTAGCTAAAGAGGGGCAGCTTTCAACACTGATATGGATAAAAGCTTGACGTGATAGAATTTGCAGTCAATTGTTCTGTCTTTTTTTTTTTTTTTTGGGTTGTCTTTAAGTGTTCAGGCTTATGCATGTTGTATTTTCTGTCGTTAAGTGTACTCCTAGTTGAGCAATAACAAATGCAACTTCTTTCTTTTGGCAGGAAGCTTCCATTTGAGGAGCGGGTGATCTTGATGCAGATCCAGGACGAAGGAACACTAGTGCCAGCTTGTTGGCACTAACTAGGAAAATTTGAGCTGCTGCTTGGATAAATCGGTGAGGCGTCTTGGATGAACAGGTAAGTTCAGCTCAGATGGACAGATGAAATCAGTTTACCAGTAGTAGAGCCTTATGTAAACTGTTGTACCCTGATTGGCATTCATGGCTTGTCATCTCATCCTCTACATGCCTTGGAAAAACAGTTTTGAAAACAGTTAAGTCTATTATGAACACAGGGAAATAAATGAACGTGGATCTTTCTTTTGAAAGTCCTCCCTCCCTTCCCTTTTAACTGCTACAAGTTTCGTCACCATAGGACAGACAGGATGTTAGTCATCTGGTAAGCTACAAATGGACACTGCAATTAAGGTGTGATTGGAAAGAAAGGGTGTAAAAATGAAATTGACAGAAATAAAGACAGGCATTTATGAATTTTGGTGGGGGTGGAAGGTAATAGATCTCTTGACTATGCATTTAGGCGTTTTCGTTAAATAAGCGCTAGAAGATTCAGACTTCTGCAAATAAACTTTACCTTGGAAGAAATTTCCGTTTGAATTTGATATAAAATAAGGTGATTGTACTTGTATCTACGAATTTTTACACTAAGTTGCACTATGGCTATGATTTGGAACCTATACTTTAAAATCTTAAAATATTTGTAGTTACAATTATGATGAGTATTGATCTTTTAGTTTTTAAAAAATCCAGATACTTTTTAATAAATCCAAACCGTACATTATGTAATCGGGTTATATAGAAGTCGGGTTATATAGAAGTCGTTTCATGCAACTCTTTTAAATTTTTAGTCTTTGATGCTTGATGAAAAATTTAATCAATTCATAATATTTAACGTTATTTGTTTAGTTAGGAGGTTGGGGGTTTGGAATCGGATTGAGACATTAGCCTCCGTCTAGATAAAAAAAAAAAAAAAAACTGTTGTTTGGATTTATCAAAAAGTGTTCTGATTTATTTTCTGAAAAAATTAGGAAGTTCATACTCACCATAAATGTAATTGCAAATAATTTGAAATTTTATGGGCATATCTGCAATAAATTTCAAATTATAAGCATAAAAGTTAATTAAAAAAATATATGCACGAGAACAAATCTCGCTGAAACAATTTATTAATAATTGAAACGAAGAAACTTAGTATAACGTACTAAAATAAATCCTTAAGTTCCAGCACCATAATATAGTTGTTTAATGTTTTATCTACCTAGTAGGAAAATAAAATGTCTATGACTATATTATTTTGTTAATACGTCGTATAATAAAATTACTAATGCTGTCAACTTGTGATCAAAGGTAAAGGAGGCAGGCATGATTCCGTTAGCTTGTGGTGAGTATGGCTGAGTGATGGATTAGCCCAGCCCAATAAAATTTTTAATTTTTTTTTATAAACTTGTTAATTTAAATGTATTTAATATATAAATTGAGTTTTATCATTTTAGAGATTTTTATATATTTTTAATCATATAGGTATTTTATCCTTTTTTAATGGTTTTAAAAAATATATATGCATCTTTAAAAATGGTAAAATTTAATACATATATATATATAAAAATATAAAATTAACCTAAATTAACAAGTTTATGGGAAAAAATAGATTTTTAAAAATAAGTTATTGGCTCAAGCTAAGTAAGTTATTATTTAGCGCGGACTAACAAGATTATATTTCAAAGTAAAGACCATTGCCGTTTGCTCCGAGGCAAAAACATATATGTTATTATTATTATTATTATTTATAAAATTGGTAGCCTTATTTGTGGGTGGGCCAAAAATGTATTTTTTTCTAAAAATTATCAATATAAGTGTATTTAATTTATAAATTAAGTTTTATCATTTTGGAGACATTTTTTGAATTTTTAAACATGATTATTTTAATAATTTTAATTTTGCATTTCATTCATTTTAAGCAGTTTAACGGTAAAATTTAGTTTATATATTAAATATATATAGAATAACGGTTTAAAAAACAAAAAGTTACGTTATTGGACTAATTTGAAATGGCTACCATTTCAGATCGCCATGAACATTTCTCGGCCCAATATTAAATATCGACATTTATTTTGTAAATATAAATACGATAATCTTTGGAAAAAAAAAATTAGCAGGAAACTGGTGCATCAGTAAGCTTTGGCTTGTACAATCCAATCGTCGCTACCAACGTAGGGAGATGAAAGTGAAGAGCAGAAGCTTTTTGGCTTCTACGATCCAGTCAGAGACGGCAAGTAGGAAGGCGATGAAATTGAAGAAACGAACAGTACCTTGGCTTGGCGTTGGCTAGTGTAACTAGTGGCCACGCTGCCGCCCAAATCTTAGGGATGACCACACCTCGGACAGAAGGGTGGCATCGAAATAAGCGGGGCTCCCTAAAGGGGTGACCTGAGAACACAAGTGCCATTCATTGGTTTTGCCACTTGCGCCTGTGTTCTCAGGCATCACTCCTCCAGGGTTTAAGCTCTGCCTGATGGATGAACATGAACAATCCAAAAACACCAATTTTCTCTTTTTTTTCTTTCTTTCTTTTTGGATGGGTCAGAGAAAGGAAAGAAAGGGATCTTATTCATTCACTTGCCGCTCGCCTCGTCATGAGCTTCTTATAATTGGTTTTAGTTCTCTTTTTACCTCATTATGTTGACATCCTCCTGACACCATTCTGCCAGCCACGCCACGTACTCTTCCAACTCCAGCCAAAATGGGGTCCATTCAATTCGTTGCTTTTGAAAGGATAATTTACAAGATGTACCTACCTAGTTTGATCAAAATTACAAACATATTCACATAGTTTTTGAACTTGCAAATAACCCCAATGCTGTTATGACGTCATTATTATATCTTTGTGACATGGGGGCTATCTACAATTATGATTATACTATGCGGGAGTTATTTGCTAAAATTAAATATCTAAAATTGTATATACACCCACATAGTATGCATATTTTTGCAAATACACTAACATCATAAACGTGTTACAACGGCATACCAGTTATTTGCAATTACGTGTAAACTATGTGGGGGTTATTTATAATTCCGAAACTATGTGAGTATATTTGCAATTTAGATCAAACTAAGTGGGTATATTTACAAATTACCCCTTTTGAAATGTTTTTCGATATTCTTTGTTCTTCAAAAAAATGTAAAAATATATATTTTTTTCCAATTATTACGTGACAATGATTTACATTGCATTAAACCGATTCGATTTCATTACCCGATCTTCAATTGTCATACGGATGCTTGTTGGTATACAGTGAATAAAAAAAATAATAAACAAGATTAATATTATAAACTTTTAGTATATTGATCCAAGTGGTTTTCTAAATGTATACATTTTTAGAAGACGTGACCAACAAATAACTTTAATTAATATAATTTTTGGTATTTAAGTAAAACAAATAGTTATAAATATAATGGATGAATTGGATTTGACAAAATCATCAAGATAGTGCCAAGATTAGGTGAGTATCAAGATAAATTAGTACATCTTGATATATATAATCTGAAACCTATTATGTTTTTTTATTGGTGTACTCATATCACATCTAAAATTTTTTAGTACTACAGCTAAGCTCAAGAATTTTTACCGTTATTGGGAGACCACACAGTCCCAGGTAGTATTAAGAGAGACTATATGTTTCTAAATTATCAAGAAAAATACAAAATGCTCTCACACCAGTAGTGATGGGGCATATTTAGGTGAAATTAACTTGTCATATGTCTGCTAACGTGAGTCACGCAGTTTTGACTAAAATATATACATCAATTTATTGATGTCGCTTTCTCCGCCGGTGTTGATATTTATAATCATCTCATATCATATTGTTGTGATTTGGAAGGTATTACCCAACATTTTGGCTATAGAGACTTGATATTTAGCCGTACGATAGGATCGTATGGCTGTAACGTCGCCAGCATCATGTCGTGTGCATACTTGCGGAGCCCGATCTTATGCACCCGGGTGCACTGCACTTATTATTTTATTTTTTTTTGAAATTTTTTTTATACAATGGTTAATCTAGGTTTATTTAACATATGTATCAATTTTTACTATTTTTGGAGACTTTTAG
>JAXCLR010000063.1:6792092-6806877 GCA_035584095.1 Annona squamosa | reverse complement strand
TATGTATATGGGTCCCATATGAAAATAGTACAAATTCAACGTAATAAAATAGTTTAATGTTTATAACAACTTTAAAGTAGTTTTTTCAACATTTAAATCATTTGCTATAAAATTTATATATAGATAAATAATTGTATAGAGTTTCAATACATTCTAATATGTGTGGGGCCCACTTTTGGGCAAATGTACCGAACAACTCTCTCTCTATGTATATAGGATAAACAATGGGTGACAATGAATCCATGCCATATGTACATTAGAAGTGAGTAGGAGACTTAAAGGCTATGTGTAAAGATTTTGTTAGAGGGAAATTGAAAATTTCAATGTTGAACCTAGAAAAACTTATGTTCTTCCTCTCTAAAATCACGGACATAAGGCAAAAGTTACTGCTGCCTACAATCTTGAGAGTTAGAAGGTGAACTTGGATGAGAGATTCAATGTTGTGCTGAAATAGAGAAAGATGGTGGAGATGAGTTTTTGAAGATGTGAGGTTACAAGATTTGGGTCAGGGAGGAGCATAAGTATGTGGCTTTAACATCGTTGATGCAATGGTTGTCTTTGATTGTTGAATCGATGGCTGTTAGTATTGAATTTTAGTGGATTTTCTGCACATGGATCTTGAAGTGGATGTTAAATGTCGCCAATCATGGCTGCCAAAATTAGGGAAGCAGGGGTATATATGGTCTTCGGACCACTATCTAGATGGTAGCCTCTAATTCTCTGTTTGGCACTGACAGTTAGGTAAGAGATGAAGATGGGGCCTTTTGTTTACTGTTGAAGAAGAAGATGGGAAAGGTAATTTTTTTGGTGCAGCTTTTTTAGTGTTGGAACGGTGAGAGGAAGTTGTTTGTTAGCTTAGATTTTTTATTGCAATGGTCCTGGACATCCAACCTCAAATGATGATTGCGGTAGTGTCTGATGGGGGAATTTGCATTTAAACCTTATAACTTTATGTATTTGCAATTAAAATCCTAAAGTTTGCGTATTAGCATTTTAATCCTATAAAGTTTGATTATTTGTATTTTAGACCCTCAGCCTTAATGACATTAAAAACACCGTTAAAATCTTATAAAATAACTAAAATTCTCTTTGTAGGAAATTTATATTTTAAACCCCCCTAACTTTGCATTTTTGCTTTTAAATCCTAAAGTTGGATAATTAGTATTTTAAACACTGTAAAGTTTGGTTTTTCCCATTTCAGCCTTCATTGGTAAAAAAATATCATTAAAATCTTATAAAATATCTAAAATATCAATGTTTTTTAAACCTCTAAATGTACATATTTTTATTTTAAAAGAATTGAGGTTGAATTGTCAAAATAATTAGATTCTACATTACAAAATCAGCCTACATGTGTAAGAAGTGAAATAGACTGTTGGATCACTAGAAATTTTAACTTTTTTCTTCATTCTTGGAACTTATATGAAATTAAGAAAAAACTCACTGCTCTTTCTCTCCTTCAAATATCTACCAAGTCAAGCATGAAACGAAGTTTATACGGCAGATCTCAATGTCGACACCTTTTCTAGTTATAGTCAACAATCAGTCAATTTTTCTTAATTTCCTGGCAGCATGGTTGATTTCATGAATGGGGCAGAAGGTTTAAATTTTTTGTGATTCAGTAATCTATTGCATTTTGCTCATGTAGGCTGGTTTTTGCAATAATCCAATTAGTTTTACAATTCAACTTCAGTCATTTTAAAATGTGAATATCTAAAGCTAGATGGATTAAAACACAAAGGATACTCTAGACATTTTACAAAATTTTAATTATATTTTATAACCAATGAAGCTAAGAATCTAAAATGAAAGAACCAAATTTCACAGTTTAAAATGCTAATTTGCAAATTTTGCGGTTTAAAATGCAAATATGCAAAGCTAGATGATTTAAAATGCAAATTCAATTGCAAATTGGAAAGGGAATTTTTTGAAATTTTACAATATTTAAACCATGTGAAGTTCGGTTATTTGCATTTTAGACTCAACACTAATGGCGTTAAAAAACACGTCATCACTAAAAATTTTAACTGTTTTCTTCATTCATGGAACATGCAAAAAAATAAGAAAAAAAACTCAATACTCTTTCTCTCCTACAAATATTGGCCAAATCAAGCATCAAATAAATTTTCTACGGCAGATCTTAGTGTTGACGCCTTTTCTAGTTATGGTCAACAAGGTCTTTTTTTCCCTTAATTTCCTGGCACCATGCTTGATTTCATGAATGGGGCAGAAGGTTAAAATTTAAAGTGATCCAGTAATTTACTGCATTTTTGCATATGTAGGCTAGTTTTTGCAATAATCCAATTAGTTTTACAATTCAACTCTAGTCGTTTTAAAATGCAAATATCTAAAGCTAGAAGGATTAAAATGCAAAGAATATTTTAGACATTTTAAAAAAATTTAATTGTATATTACAACAAATGAGGCTAAGGGTCTAAAATGAAAGAACCAAATTTCATAGAGTTTAAAATGCTAATTTGCAAATTTAGGATTTAAAATGCAAATGTGCAAAGTTAGACGGTTTAAAATGCAAATTCAATTGCAAACTGCAAAGGGAATTTTTGAAATTTTACAACATTTAGATCCTGTGAAGTTTGGTTATTTGCATTTTAGACTCTTAGCCTTAATGACGTTTAAAAACATGTTATCACTAAAAATTTTAACTTTCTTCTTCATCCGTGGAACGTGCAAGAAATTAAGGAAAAAACTCATTACTCTCTCTCCTTCAAATATATGCCAAATCAAGCATCAAATAAAGTTTCAACAGCAGATCTCGGTATTGACACCTTTTCTGGTTGTGGTCAATAATTGGCCTTTTTTTCTTAATTTCTTGGCAGCATGGTTGATTTTATGAATGGGGAAGAAGGTTAAACTTTTTAGTGATCTAGTAATCTATTGCATTTTTGCACATATAGGCTGGTTTTTACAGTAATCCAATTAGTTTTACAATTCAACTCTAGTCATTTTAAAATGCAAATATCTAAAACTAGAAGGATTAAAATTTAAAGGATATGTTAGACATTTTACAAAATTTTAATTATATTTTATAACCAATGAGGCTAAGGGTCTAAAATGAAAGAACCAAGTTTCATAGAGTTTAAAATACTAATTTGCAAACTTTAGGGTTTAAAATGCAAAGTTAGACAGTTTAAAACGCACGCTTGCAAACTGCAAAGGGAATTTTTGAAATTTTATAATATTTAAACGTGTTTTTTAACGCCGAGAGGTGAGAGTCTAAAATGCAAATAACCAAGCTTCACAGGATTTAAAAAAGCTAATATACAAACCTTAAAATATAAATACGCAAAGTTAGAAGATTTAAAATTCAAATTTCCTTGATGGAGGTGATAGAATAACATATTTTGGTACTTCAAAAATGTAATGAAATCTGTGCATATTCTGTAGAATCCAAATGGATCGTGTTGTTGACATGCTTATCAATCGTGGTAGGGATGAGATTTTAAAAACTAGCATGCTAATATTTATATGCATAATTTTATTCTAATATTTTAGGGATATATTCATGCGCACCACAACTGCACCATAACTACCATGCAGGGGCTTCATGTGGCCATTCATGTAGGCGGGAGTAATCCTAGCCATTAATTACAACTACGTGTGGGAAACGGACATAGTGCATGTATGGAGTAGACAGAGTGTGTAGCGACACAATTCTCTTACTTCCCCCTTTCAATTTTTTGTAGCAAGGTCGAGATCACTCTTCGATTTTTGCACGATTTTGTAGTAGCCTGTTCAATTTCTCCTTTCCATTTCTCTCTTTTCTCCCTTTTGATCTTCGCATTAGTGACGGAATTCGCTTCAATCCCCCTTCCATTTTTTTCAGCAGTGTCGAGATCTCTCTTCATCGCTTAAGCAAGAACAAACTATAAGAGTCTTACTGGGAGTATAATGAGCTTAAGCATTTCTTGCTGCTTCTGTTGGCCTTTTCGTGTTAGTTTTTCAAGAGAAGAAAAGAAAAAAAGAATGTAGAGAGCAGCAAAACTGAATATAAAGAGATACATAAAATTAGATGATTTTTATTAAATCATGTAATTACAATACAAAATTATGAAAAAAATGTCGTTGTTCACAAAAATGGAAGCACTGATACCTGCTATGGCAGCAACTTCGTTGCTGTGGCAGCCGCATAGGGCGTTGAAGAAGGAAATGCACTTTTCCTGGTCAAAAGAAGAATCTGCTATGCAGTTCAGCAGCTCAAAAGCTCCTTTTCGTGCAAACCATCTCAAATCGTCCGATCATTCAAAGTAAGCTACGGACAATCCCCATCGTTGGCTCAGGTGATAAAATCCAAAGCCTGGAGATTGATCAAAATAGATCTCATTGCCATGCTTCAAAAACTCCATAGGCAGCTGGATTGGAAGACTTGCAGCAGAAATTTCTATCGTCCGATCGGTGGCAGCTCGTTTCCAAATCCATTCCGCATCAAAGATGGACCACTTCTCTCGCCTTTCTAAACCCGTTTGCAACAACGACAATTGTGGGTGTCTTCAGCTAGAGAAATCAAATAAAAATTTCTTTAGTTATCACACAAAGAAAGCAGCACGGAGAAGGGCTGCTTTACAAGACTCAGTTGGGATGGGTTTGCAACTTAGGAAAAGCTGCCCGTTGCTGAGAACTGGAAAAGTGGCGGTGAAAATACAATGAGGGCTTGTGAAGAGCTGAAACAGAACCAATCAGGTGCCTTATTTTTTCTAGGTGCTCAAGTTCATTGGACAGATGGTTTTGTTGCAACCTTAATTTCCATAAGTAGCATAATTGTTGTAAATACATTTGGTTATCTAGATGGAAAGGTATACAATATTCTGTATCTGATCTACCAAATTGGACCTTGGAGCTTTAGTTGATGGCATTAATGCGTTTTAGTTTCTTGTTTCAACTTGGGTAATAAGGTAATGTTTATAAAAAATAATGCGCAGTTGATTCCCTTATCATTTTTTCATCTTAGTGTCTTAATTTGATTTGGCATCATGGTAGTAAGTATTGATCCTTCCCCGTGTTGCTAGGCGTTGCCTTAATTACTTATTAGATTTTTCTTGCTCTTGTATTTCACAACCAGAATTATAGAGAGAAGTATTATGTTATGTCTTATTGTACCATTCCCGATGCACATTTTTCTGGCATGCTCTATTGTTACTGTGAAACTTGTTTCTGGGGATTTTTATGTGGAGAATTATTAAAGAAACACTTAACGCTTATTCTGGGTTAATTAAGACACGAATGGCTTGTAAATGTTTATTAGGGAGGAATTTTTTATTGGACAGTTATAGAAAAATAATAAATGCAAATTATCATTTACAATATGCGTGACTTGCAAATGTTTTTGGCCTTAATGCCACCTTTCTATCAATGCTTTCTTTCTTGCACTTAAATTCGGATGTCAAGTTTGTTGACTTTCTGATTATTAAGCAAGATTACTTGAGATGTTTTCTGACTGACGTCAATTAGGTTTTTCTCAGTTGCCAATCTAGGCATGAATTCTTTTAGTTTACTTTTTTTTATTTGATGTGTAGTAGAATGCATATTTGTTTTGAGTTCAATTTGGTATACAAGTCTAATTAAATAGTTTAAACTTCAAGTTGACAAATCCAAATTTGGCTCAATCCGTTATTGAAACAACTACTAGGGGGACTTAGCAGACTAATATGGATTAGTATTTAAATTCATATTAGATTAAAATTAAGTATGTACTTCTTTTATTCTTTAGTACATACTCTTATGTGTACATTTCAAAATCTTTATTTTTGCAAAACTTGAATTTATCTTGTATTTTGATTTGCAAAAATTTCTTCTTTAGCCGAATTAGTCAATTTCTTATTATGGTTTTTCTTCCACTCTTCATATAGTTTGAATTAAGTCAAATATAGTTAATACACGAAGCAAGGCCAAGTCAAAAAAGGTTGCAATTGCTAAGGGATGAAGTTTAGTGACCGCATCTACTAGCCAACCTTAAAAAAAAAAAATCAAGATAGTGTAGAAGACAATTATGATAAGATATTTTACTTCATACATCTATGTTCATTATTGATTTGTGAAGAGAAATTCTGATCAAGACCTATTTGTTGTATTGTTGGATTTACATATATAATAATTATATATATGTTATCATAAATAACTACCTAAAATTATAAAGTGATCACATGCGTAGATCATTTTAATTCCTATTTTTTTTTATCTAATAGAGGTTTACAGGCCCAAATTATCTAATAGAGTATGGATCTTCTATGCATAGAAACTCTAATTTCTATTTTTTAATTTCTATTTTTATGACAGACTAAATTAGAAATTATAAAGATGGGTACACTATATATATACGGCCGTGGTTCCCAGGCTATGCATCTTTTAAGGTTTCTTTTTTAACATATGATCTTTGGAAAAGAAGAGTCACATTCTCTAGAAAACCTTAAATCATTAACTTAGAAGATCTAGAAACTACAAGATTCAATAACAATTGCTGCTATGGATTTAGGTACACTTTCACTTATGATTTATTTTTCTTAGTGATTTAGCATGGAGGATCTTGGGGGTGATTATAAATTTAATCAATAAGGTATTCCCAACAAGTGTTATTAGAACCTTCTTAATGTTGAAACATCAAGAAATATTAAGATTTATGCAAATTCGGTTCAACTCACGGATGATTATATTTCATTGGTCTTCTGGTTACTCCCGGTACTCACGACTGTATTTTTGGTATATTCATGCTTTTGGATTTAGCATGGTTGATGGTTTGAAATTTCATTTTTATGCTCTTTTTAATATTGTGTGACATGACTTTGGTTTATATGGATTCTAGTTTTTCATATTCAGTTTTCATAGTTGATTTATCATATATTTTTAAATTTTCATGGAAAATGTGATTTTTGCTTTTGGAGTTCAGCATGATTATTTGCCATCCAATCTTTCGGTTGCCATCGTCGCATTGATATGGATTCAAGGTTATTAATTCAAAATCATGTGGTATGAATTAATTGATATTATGACTCTATGGGTCCAAGCAATTTTTCTCTTTATTCATATTACCCACATGCATGATTATCCCATTTAGGTGCTTGGGATTTTGAATCCATAATTGATAATAATAATAAAAAGAAATTCCATCGATTCAGTAAAAACTAATAAGGGCTTGGACGACAGCGGTTGGATTGGAAACTATTCTGTTTGCAGTTTTCGGTATGGGTTCTAGCCGTCGAGATTTCATGGCGCCATCTTATGGATTCAGAAAATCACCATTCTGGTATTGATTTAAGCCATGCATATAAAAAAATTGAAAACCCAACTAGTTGTCGGTGACTAACCCATTAGGTCAATAATATTTTAGTTGTCGGAGATGGTGTCCGAACAATGCTGGTGACGGCATTGGGTTGCCGGCAGCGGCTGGACATCGGTGGCGGCAGCATGGAAGCTAGGGTTTTCTCCCATTCTCTTTTCCTTGGGAAGAAGATAGAATTTTTACTTAAAAACCCTTGGACAGAAAGTATTTGCAAAACACCCTAGCTAGAAAGATTTTACACATTGTTTTAAAGATCCAGAGCCAACCCCTTTAAGCCTTGATGGGCTTGTGAGGAAGCAACCCAAGCAACCTAGTCAATTTTTAGCCAAATATTAGCCTCGTAGCTCATACAGAAGTAAAAACCAGGCGGACTATGGGCTCCATCTAGCCCAAATGCGAAACTGCTTGCCTAGGCTTGGGCCCCTCAAGCCTGCCCACTTAGCCTAGCCGGTCCAATAAAGCACATGTGGCATGTTTATAATCGTCCAAATTGAATTTATCATATTTTAAAATCCCACTATCTGATTTGGATGATCAAATAGTCATTTTCTACATTTTTGGACATTTTGGATCAAATGAAAGGGCTTGATTAAGCCTAATAGGTCCAAAAATATCAATTTTGTAAATTTTATGTAAATGCATGCAAATTTTGAATTATATGTTTAATTAATCCATATGGTTATTTTATGAAAATTTAGAAAGTAATATGTTACTAATTTTCAGGTATTTATGATTTGTCGCTTTCTATTAAAATTTTAAATTAACTTGTTGTTATGCAAAATTCATTTTTTGATCTTTAGATGTTTAAATTCAAATAATGATACAAATATGTTTTAGAGAATGTCTAATAGTTTAAAATAAATTAAATAAAACAACATACTACCAAAGTATCATCTCTTGTGTAGGTTAATATATTTTTAAAATATTAAGATGATTATGTGAGTGTAATTCATGCGAATATTAATCGGCCCAAAGGAAGGTTAATTTTTAGCCAAATTGCATGCACACATATGGTAATAAATATGTGATAATTATTTAGTTTTCCATATGAATAGCAAGTCGGTCCAGAGAAATTTTTTTTATTTGACAGGACTTTATAATCAATATTTGAGTACTACAATCAGACTACCACTTACAAGTTAATATTTCTGTCTGAATACTAGATATTAATGTTGTCTTAGGTATCTTGTGATGGGTCCTGCCATTATTTGAATTTTTTTAAGATTTTATATGAAACTTGTGTGAATATGTTATTTTATTCTATTTTAAGCTAATATGTCTGCTTCTACTATATCTGTCAACATTGATTCTATTCCCATGCTAAATGGAACTAATTTCAAGCAATGAAAGAAAATGTTATAATTATTTTTGGCTGTATGGATCTCGACCTTACATTAAGGATTAAACAACCTACCCCTCTTATGATTGCAAGTTTTGTTGAGAAAAACTGGAACTTTGAAAGGTGAGATTGTTCAAATCGCATAAGTCTCATGATCATACACGAGACTATTCTAGAAGCTCTCAAGGGTGGTGTATCTGAACAGGATATTACTGCCAAGGATTTCCTTAATGAAATCGAAAAGCGCTTTCAAAAAGCGATAAGGCTGAAACTAAGGCACTTGGGTTACAACTATCTAATGATTTACTGGTGCACTTAGTTTTGATCTCTCTTTTTGCACAATGCAGTTAGTTTAAGATCAGTTATAATTGTAAGAAAGAGAAATAGTCTCTTAATGAGCTCATTTCATATTGTATGAAAGAAGAAAGAATGAAGTGTGATAGGCCCAAAAGTACATACTTGGCAAGTACTTATAAGAAAAAGATCAAGAAAAGAAAAAATGATAAGAAAGCTACAGGTGAAGTGGCAAATAAGAAACAAAAAAAATCAACTAAGAAATTAGTATGTTACTTCTGTTACACTCCTGGGTACCAAAAGAAGGATTGTATCAAATATTATACTTGACATGTAACGAAAGGTATGCTTTTTTACTTTGGTTTGTTCTGAGGCAGGATTGTCTGAGCTGTCGAAAGCCAAATATACTGAAAGATTCATCTACGTGGGCAATGACAAATCAGTTGAAGTTGAGACAATAGACATATTTCGGTTATTATTAAAGATTATTTTTATTTGGATTTGAAAGAGACATATATTGTATCATCTTTTAGACGAAATTTAATTTCTATTTCTGTATTGGACAAATATGGTAATTCTTATTTATTTGGAAATAGTTAGTTCAATCTTTCTTTAATTCGAATATTATGGGTACCGATTCTTTATCTTGTTATGATAATCTTTATTTGCTTGATACAGTTGTCTCTTTTGTTAAATCATTGCATGTGAATTCATGTGGTACGAAACGAAAATTAACCGATAATTTTTTTTTACTCTGGTACAAATGTTTAGGACTTATATCTAAATAAAGAATTGAAAAGACTTATGTCAGATGAAATTTTTAATCCTCTTGACACGTTAAATTTTTAAGTTTGTGTTAAGGGAAAATAGACAAATATAAAGAGATTCATTGCCAACAAGTCTTCAGACTTCTTATAACTAATACATATGGACATTTGTAAGTCATTCCCTATGGCTTATTGGAAAGATCAATAATATTTTATTACGTTCATAAATGATTTCTCTCATGATGACTACCTATATTTTCATCCACAAGAAGTCTCAATTACTGGACGGGTTTAAAATTTTTAAGGTTGAAGTTGAAAATCAACTTGGTAAAGAAATTAAGGCCGTTAGATTTGATCGTGGTGGTGAATACCACGGTAAATATGACGGAACAGGTGAACAACGCTTAAGACTTTTTGCCAAATTCTTAAAAGAGTGCGGTATCGTTCCACAGTACAACATGCTTGGGAATCCTACAATGAATGCTGTTGCTAAAAGACGAAACAGAACTTTAAAAGGCATGGTAAGGAGTATGATTAGTCATATTACCCTATTAGACTCACTTTGGAGAGAGACATTAAAGACTGTAGCTTACATCCTTAATAGAATACCAACCAAAGTAATCTGTAAAACTCCTTATAAATTATGGATGGGCAAAAAGCTTATCATTAAGCATTTAATCATTTGGGTTGTCCAGCTAGGGTAAGGCCTTATAAACCAAATTAAAAGAAACTAGACTTAAGAACAATTAGTAGATTGTCCTTGAGGAGGAATTGGTAACTTTTTCTTCGATTATTATTCTTGACATGGTTCAAGTAACAATACCAGGACCGCAAGATATTGTTAATAAGCTCCCTGATCACGTCAATAGGATATTCTTATTGATCAAGCTCAACAACCTCAACAATAATGTCATTAAGAAGATCCATTAGAGAAGTGCAATTTCTAATGAGTACATTATTTTTCTTTAAGAATATTAAGATGATATTGCAACGATGAAAAATGATCCTATCAACTTTTGTCAAGTAATGTAAAACAAAAATTCTCAAAAGTAGATTAATGATATGGATGAAGAGATTAAGTCCATGAGAGATAGTGACATTTGAGAACTCACCATATTGTCTAAAGGTGCAAAGCCCATTGATTGTAAATGGATATTTAAAACCAAAAGGAATTTAAAGGGTAATGAGGAAAGGTATAAGACTTCTCTTGTTGCAAAGGGATTTAGTTAAAAAGAAGATATTGATTATAAGAGACTTTTTCTTCGGTTTCATATTAAGATTCTTTCATGGGTAATAATGACTTTAATGACACATTTTGACCTTCAGCTACATTAGGTGGACGTAAAGACTACGTTTCTCAATGGTGACATTGATGAGATTATTTATATGATATAACTAGAAAATTTTATGTCCAGAGATGCAAAATAAATGGTTTGAACTAAAAAAAAATCTATCTATGGGCTCAAGCAAGTTTCCCATCAATGGTATTACAAATTTCATCAAGCTGTTATCTCATTCGATTTTGAGATGAATATGGTTGATAACTATGTATATCACAAGTTTTGTGGGAGTAAATACATTTTTCTGATTTTGTATGTCAAATGACATACTACTTGCCAGTAATGATATAGGTTTATTACATAAAATTAAGAGATTTCTATCAAACAAATTTAAGATTAAAGATCTTGGTGAAATAACTTTTGTGTTAGAAATTCAGATACATCATGATCATTCTTGAGGCATTTTTGGATTATCATAAAAGGCCTATATTAAAAGAATACTTGGGAGGCTTGACATGTAAGATTGTAAAGAAAGAGATACCCCTATTGTCAAGGGAGACAAATTCAGTCTTGATCGGTGCCCTAGAATGATTTTTAATATAAGGAAATGCAAAAGATCCCTTATGTTTCGGTAGTGGAAAGTTTGATGTATGCACAAGTTTGTACACGTTCAAATATAACATTCGTTGTTGGGATGTTGGACAGATACTTGAGTAATCTAGGATGGATCATTGGCAAGCAGTCAAAAGGGTTTTGAGATACTTTCAGAGAATAAAACACTACATGCTCACGTACAAGAGGTCGAATAACGTAGAGATCATTGGATATTCAGATTTCGACCATGCAAGATGCTAAGACAGTCTTAGATTCACTTCGGCTATATTTATCTGCTTGCCGGAGGAGCTCTCTCTTGGAAGAATGCTAAGCAGACACTCATTACTCCTTCCACCATGGTAGCTGAATTTATAGCATGTTTGGAGGCATCCAATCAGGCCTGTGGCTGCAAAATTTTGTTATGAGATTGTTAATTGTGGATAGAATTGAAAGACTACTCAAGTTACTTTATGACAATAAATCAACGATATTATATTTCAACAACAACAGGAGCTCAATGAAGTTAAGTTTATTGAACTCAAGTTCATAGTTGTTAAGGAAAGAATTCAAGAAGGTCAAGTATCTATAGAGCATGCAGGAATAAACTCTATGATTGCAAACCTGTTGATTAAGGGACTACCACCCAAGGTCTTTTATGAGCATACTACTTACTTAGGTGTTACATTACTTGATGATACTCTAGTTTAGTGAGAGTTTGTATTTTATGCTTTTCTAGTTGACACACATTTTGTTTGCTATAGTTATGAATATTTTCTGCAGAAATAAAGTTTTCAGTATTTTGGTTTTGGTTTGATAATAAGTTGGACCAGTTGGAAATAGGCATGTCAGATCACATTATAAGTAATTTTTATGTTACGCATCTATACTTGATCTATGTTGTTATGTTTGATATATGTGATCATGGACGGGTCTAGTTACAATGAATGTGATAAAGGTTGCTTTAATCTTATGTTGACATAACTAATGAACGAGATTGTTCAGAGATAATTTTAGTTATGATAGCAAAATATTTTGAGCTTATAAGGTTGTATATATATTTAAAAAATTCTATGTAGTCCAAGTAGGAGATTGTTAGATTTTTGAATTTACATATATAATAATTATATAAATGCTATCATAAATAGTAGCCAAAAATTATAAAATGATCACATAAGGTTTATGGGCCCAAATTATCTAATAGATTATGAATCTCTTATGCATAGAAACCATATTGTATATTTTCTAATTTTTATTTTTATGATAGGTTAAATTAGAAATTAGAAAGATGAGTACATTATGCATATACGGTTGTGGTCCCCAGGTTATGCATCTTTTAGAGTTTCTTTTCTAACATTCCATCTTTGCAAAAGAGAAGTCTTCTCCAGAAAACTCTAGGGTATTAACTTGAAAGACTTAGAAATCACAAGATTCAAGAACAATTGATCCTATGGGATTCAGGTATGCTTTCGCTTATAATTTATTTTTCTTAGTGATTTAGCATGGAGGATCTTGAGATGATTATGGATTTAATAAATAAGATTTTTCCAACACTATTATGAAGGGTCATCCACTTTGGATCCCAATAAGTGAAGACATGAGGCTGTAGATGTAGAAAGTTTATCTTAGCAGTCTATATGTTGGTTGAGATTGGAATTTTTTTATTTAGCCAATTTATTTGTAAATGTAGCTCATGCTAGTAGTTATGGTTAAGCTTATTTATATTCATATTGTACGAAACTTGTTGTTTCAAAATTTTTGTTTTATTTGTGATAGGTTACTGTAGCTTGTTGTATTAAAAAACTATAACTATTGATGTCTATATCAACATGTGAGCATGCTGTGTTGAAAGATAAGTGTTAATAGGGAACTTTCTCTTTACTTGTGTTGAATGAGAATGAGGATGCTGTATTGAAAGACTATGGGTCTAAGGAAATTTAAGGTCATCTGCTTGTGAATATCAATATGCTAACTATGAATGAGCATATATATTGAAATATTGTGCATAGGGAAATTTTAGTTATCTACTCGTGGATATTGGCATGATAATTGTTGAATGAGCATGAGATGTTTAAAGACGATTATAGCTATTTGTTTATGGATATCTACATACTAAGTATTGAATGAGTATGCTATATTGAAAGACTAAGCATGTCTAAAAAATTTTTAGGTTATATGATTATGAATATTAGCATGTTTGTTGTTGAATGAGTATGTTATATTGAAAGACAGTGTATCTACAAAAATTTCAGGATATTTGCTTGTAAATATTAGCATGTCGATTGTCAAATAAGTGTACTATATTGAAAGACGAAGTGTGCTTAGGAAAATTTCAGGCTATTTACTTGTAAATGTCAGCATGTTGATTGTCGAATGAGGGTGCTATATTAAAAGATAGTGTGTCTAGAAAAATTTTAGGCCCCTTGTGATAAGTGGAAAATTGACATTATATTTTATGGATATTTTATACCAAATTAGTAAGTAATTAATTGACATTAATATGAAATTTGGTCTAAAATACGATTTTGCAACTTTTGGATATTAAATATTAATTTCAAGCAACGTAACAATTTTTTTAATCTTTTGGCTTGAAATTACATTTTATTTGTTGCCATGAAATTAAATAGGTTTTTAAATAATTTTAATAGCCCACTAATGATTTTTGATGAATTAATGATTTAAACATATTTTTTTATGCAGGGAAAATAAAGTGGGTCCCACATGGATATCAAATCATGCAAACATCCAAGCCATCCACCATGCCATAAATCATCCAGTAACTATTCATGTTAATGCATTTCATCCATTTCTCAATTCACGTCAATGCTTCACCAATGCATGGACCCCACATCCATTTATCCACCAGCATCTGCTTCCCAATCACGTGAATACACCAACGGCACATTTAATGCATCACCTTTATGCTCTCATTGCCATCACGTGAATGCATTTTTATGGACCCCACATGAAAGCATAAAAAATTAGCAGTTGATAAATGCATTGCTATACATTTATTATGCATTGGACCCATTTAAAAGTTCAGCAATGCTGTTGCCCATAAATGCATTTCACGTAAAATGTTATGTTGTACATTCATCATGCATTGGGCCTACCTAATCAATTCAGTAGCAACATGCACCAGCCGTACATATTATACACGTTACTCATTTTTTATTTCAAACATCAAATTGTTTAGCAGCATGTGCATTAAGAGATGGACCCC